>CP106728.1:147566143-148081403 GCA_025506655.1 Gossypium rotundifolium
CAAAGTTTTACGTAATCGTGAAGAGGACGAGATATGGTGGGTCGATCAAAGCTGCTAGGCTCTCTGCTGCCGCTAATCCTCAATGGCCACCACGATGTGCTCGGTGTGAAAAGTCTCACACGGGGGAGTGTTGGAATGGTAATCGGGGATGCTTCGAATGTGGGTCTATGGATCATCGAGTTCGAGATTATCTGAAAAAGGCAGCTAGGATGAGGTCAGAGGGTCAGGATTGTGCACCGAATAGGAGGGATAATCAATAGCCACCGAGAGGTCGTGGTGCAAGGAGAGGAGGTAATGGTGCTGGCAAAGGTCGTGGGGCACCGATGGGAGGTATCGCGGGTACTGAGGCTAGACAACCTAGTTTGGTCTATGCCGTGAGGCGTCAGGAGGATGACGATGCACCGGACGTCATAACCGGTATGTTTTGGATCTTTGGAGTACCTATAGTACCTTAATTGACATTGGCTCAACTCACTCGTGACATTGCTAGTAGCGAGTGAAAACTCGCATTTAGACTCGAGCTTACTTCAGGAGGATGACTGTATTAAGCCCTCTAGGTCACTCTGTAGAAGTAAGTAAACTCTATAGGAACGTACCCCTAGAACTCCAAGGGGTCGTGTTCTTGGCTGACTTGATGAAACTACCGTTTCGGGAGTTCGATCTAATCCTCGGGATGGATTGGCTAGTAAAGTATCAGGCTAGCCTGGATTGCGCGGCTAAGCGCATGACAATAAAGACCGTGGAAGGTGATGAGGTGGTGATGATAGGTAAAAGGAGAGATTACCTATCTAATCTAGTTTAGGCTTTAAAGGTGAAAAAGATGGTTAGGAAGGGTTGTGAAGCATATGTAGTGCATGTCTGTGCTTTGAAAGCTAAGGGTGTAGCTGTGAGTGATGTCCGAACCGTAAGGGATTATGTTGATGTGTTTCCAGAGGAACTTCCGAGTCTACCTCCGGACCGTGAGGTTGAATTTGGTATAGACTTATTACCCAGAACCGCGCCAGTATCTATAGCTCCGTATCAGATGGCGCCGAAAGAATTGGTAGAGTTGAAGGCGCAGATCCAGCAATTGTTGGATAGGGGGTTCATCCGACCAAGTGTATCGCCTTGGGGAGCTCCAGTGCTTTTTGTCAAGAAGAAGGATGGGACAATGAGAATGTGCATAGACTATCGACAGCTGAACAAGCTGACAATAAAGAATAGGTATCCTTTTCCCAGGATTGATGATTTGTTCGATCAACTCAAAGGTGCATCGGTGTTCTCTAAGATCGACCTTAGGTCAGGGTACCATCAGCTTAAGGTTAAGGAGGCTGATGTCCATAAGACGGCATTCCGTACTCAGTATGGGCACTACGAGGTTCTGGTAATGCCTTTTGGTTTGACAAATGCACCGACCATGTTTATGGACATGATGAATTAAGTTTTCTGACCCTATCTAGACCGGTTCATCGTAGTGTTCATAGATGACATTTTGGTGTACTCGAAGTCTGAGGAGGAACATGACGCATATCTTCATGTGGTTCTGCAAGTTCTAAGGGAGAAACAGTTGTACGCCAAATTCAACAAGTGTGAGTTCTGGCTTAAGGAGGTAACTTTTCTAGGGCATGTTGTTTTAGTCGAGGGAATCAGGGTGGATCCCCGTAAGATTGAGTCAGTATTGGAGTGGAAACCACCGAGGTCGATTACGAAAATTTAGAGTTTTCTGGGGTTAGCAGGATATTACCGGAGATTTGTGGAAAATTTCTCCTTAATCGCAGCACCGTTGACTAAACTACTGAGAAAAGGAGTTTCATTTGTGTGGCCTGAGAAGCAGCAAGAGAGTTTCGATAAGCTGAAGAGGATCTTGACAGAGGCACCGGTCTTAATTCAGCCTGAGGCAAGAAAGGAATTCACTGTGTATTGTGATGCATCGTATACTGGTTTAGGGTGTGTGCTGATGCAAGAAGGGAAGGTGGTCGCTTATGCGTCACGGCAGTTGAGGCCTCATGAAAGTAACTATTCGACACATGATTTGGAATTGGCTGCTGTGGTTTTTGCCTTGAAGATTTGGAGGCACTACTTGTAATGGGAGAAGTCGATAGTGTATACGGATCACAAGAGTCTAAAGTACCTCTTGACTCAAAAAAATTTAAATCTGAGGCAACGGAGGTGGATTGAGTTGCTGAAGGACTACGATTGCTCAATCGAATACCATCTGGGTAGGGCTAATATGGTAGCTGATACATTGAGCCGAATGGTGGTAGCGAATTTGCGAGCAATGTTTGCTCACCTAAGTCTCTATGGGGACGGGAGCCTTTTTGGCAGAGTTGCAAGTGAAGCCGTCTTGGATTGATGAGGTCAAAGAAAGGCAGATGACTGACGAAGTTTTGAGTACTCAGAGGTTGCAAGTACAGAGCGGTGAAGCCGAAGGGTTCAGCTTGGGTAGTGATGGAGTGTTGTATTTTTAGGGGAGAGTGTGTATACCTAAGGATGATGATTTGAGGCAGTGAATCCTTAAAGAAGCTCATAGCAGTTCATACGCTATGCACCCGGAAGCAAACAAGATGTATCGAAATTTAATGGAGCGATTTTGGTGGCGGGTCTTAAGCAGAAATAATCGAGTTAGTGGGCAAGTGTCCGACATGCCCGACAAGTTAAGGTGAGCATCAATTGCCATCGGTACATTCTGACGATAAAGATCCCACAGTGGAAGTGGAAGGAGATTACTATGGATTTCGTAAGTGGACTTCCCCTCACGCCCGAAGTAAGAAAGATACAGTTTGGGTGATAGTGGTTGAGCAAGTCGGCCCATTTTATACCAGACTACTCGCTTCAAAGGTTAGCCAAGCCGTATATAGCAGAGATAGTGCGGTTGCATGGAGTACCGGTGTCTATTATCTCAGACCGAGATCCCCGGTTCATGTCGAGATTCTGGAAGGCTTTACATTAGGAGTTAGGCATGAAGTTGAATTTCAGCACGACTTTTCACCCGCAGTCTGATAGACAATCGGAGAGGGTAATCCAAGTGTAGGAAGATATGTTAAGGGGCTGTGTTTTGAACTTCCATAGTAGTTGGGAGGAGTACCTACCTTTGGCGGAATTCGCTTATAACAATAGTTATCAAGCGAGTATTCAGATGGCACCATATGAGGCGCTGTATGGTCCGAAATGCCGTACTCCTACATGTTGGATGGAACTAGGAGAGCGACAGATGTTGGGTCCAGAGTTAGTGGCGGAGATGGAGGATAAGGTTAGAGTAATTCGGGCTCGTCTTAAGGAGGCGTCGGACAGGCAGAAATCCTACGCTGACCTTAAGAGCAGAGAGGTTGAATATGCAGTGGGTGATAAGGTCTTCTTGAAGGTATCACCTTGGAAGAAGGTGCTGAGGTTTGGCCGGAAGGGTAAGCAAAGCCCTAGGTTCATCAGACCGTACACGGTGTTGAAATGTGTGGGACCGGTAGCTTACCAGCTTGAGTTGTCGACAGAATTGAACGAGATCCATGACGTCTTCCATGTTTTGATGCTGAGGCGCTATCGATCAGATCCATCATACGTAGTGCCAATTGCGGAAATTGAGGTGAACTCAGACCTGTCTTTCGAGGAGGAGCCAGTACAGATTTTGGATCGAGATGTCAAGGTTTTGAGGAGGAAGTCAGTGCCTTTGGTAAAAGTCCTATGGTGAAACCATGGTACGGAGGAGGCCACATGGGAACCCGAGGATGTGATGCGCAAAAGAATACCCCAACTCTTCCGATCCGTAATTTTGGGGTGAAATTATTTTTAAGGGGTAGGCGTAACATCTGAATTAGGGGTTGTTTGCAATTTTATTATTTTCATGTGCTTGCTTGAAAAGAAATGAATACTATGATCACTTGATATGTTTTAAGGTCTAGTCATAACCCCTGCTAGGGTCGACTCTGGGCTGAAATTTTTTTAGTGCTTTAGAGGAGGAAGCAAGGTGAGATAGGGTTAAGAGAAATTTGGAGAAGCATGACACAAGGAATAAATTGGCATAGTGGCTTGAGGCTGAGGTACAAGGAGTGCAGGAGGGAGGACTCACGCTCGAGTCCTGGTGGAAGCGCAAGAATGTTTTATTTTTGCCTTTGGCGTTAAGGCAAAAGGGAGTTAAGGAAGGAGCGCTTAAAAGGGATTGTAAGGGGTTTATGTCATGAAATGAGTCAGTAGCAAAGTGGCTTTCATGCGCCACTTAAGAGCTTGGAGGTGACGATGGGTGCAGGTCTTGGGTTCGAGCTGCCGAGTTTGTGCTTTGGGAGTTTTATTTTTCTTTTGCGTTATGCACAGGGTGATGGGCTAGGAAGGCCTTAAAAATAAATGGTGAGGATTATGGACATGAAAGTCGATGTGGAAGAGTGGCATGGAACGTTGAAAGGGGTTGCGGCAGTGAGGTCCCATGTTTGAGTAGCATGGGCAGCAATGGGTGTTTTTTTTATGCATGCTGGCGTTAGGGGGGAGTGAGCTAATGGCCTGATTTTGGACTTTTAATTTGATAAGGATAAGCTTAATTTTTTGCACTTAATTTCGGCTGGAAGAGTAGTGTTATTAGTTTTGTTTTTCTTTTATTTTGAAGAGGTGGATAGGAGATAAAATTGGAGATAAATCTTGCTTTATTTCAATGGGTGATATTTGGAAAATGGAAGATTATCACAAAGGAGGAGATGGCTGAATTTAGGACTCCTTAGGGCCATCCACAATCGGTTTTGTCACATTAGGGAAGTGCCAAAATTCATCAAATTTCTCTTCTTTTTGTTGCTGGCTGAATTCTCTCTAGCCACATTGCCCAAAAATCTTCAAAAATTCCCTTCTTCTTTTCTTCTACTTGGCCGAACCTACCTCCCTCTTTTACTCAAAATTTCACCTTTCATTTGTTGCTAGCCGAATATCCCTTACCATAAAGGGCATAAGCCGAATCCCCCTAAGTAAGGTGCTGTCGATTTCAAAGGGTGGTAAGTGTGTCACTCTAACATTCGGTTTCTTTTCTTTTCCTTTTGTGTGCCGAAAGCTTGAGAAACAAGCCTTGGTAAGTTGGTCGAATGTGGTTATGGTTCTAATAGTGTACGTTTTGTGTGTAGTTAATGTTAAGGTACATTGAGGAAGCTTTCGGGATTTGATTCCCTAAGATAAGGCGGTAAGTAACATTTGGCCATAAGCCTTGATTATGTATAAGTGTGCAAGCCGATTCTAACAAGTGTTTTGGTAGGGATCTCGACAAGTCAAGTGATAATTTCGGGATTTCGGTAAGTGTGGTAAATAATTAATTATATTCGGCCAAAGGCCATTTTTGGTACCTAAGGTATAACCGATTGTGTGCCATGGATCTAGGGACTAATCGGCCAAGGCAAACAAAAGCTTCCGAGATTTCAAATTTCTTTGGTAAGTGATGGTAAGATTCGGCCTAGGGCCATATTTTGGTTATGAGCGTGATTAATCCTTCGGGATCTTTAGTTTAGCCGAATGGCTAATAGATCTAATGTAACATCCTAAATTAGGGGTTGTTTGTAATTTAATTATTTTTCCCATGTGTGTGCTTGAAGAAATGAATACTATGATTACTTGACATGTTTTAGGGTCTAGTCATAGCCCCGAGCTAGGTCTAACTTAGGGCTAAAAATTTATTTTTAGTGCTTGATAGGAAGGAGCTAGGTGAGACAGTGGTTAAGAGAAAATTTTGTGAGAAGTTGGACACAAGGATTTAATTGGCATGATTGGCTCTTCAAATTTTTATTGGATAAGACATTTCGTCGATGATACCACCTTGATAAATGACGAGCAATGTAAAAGGGGATCATTCTCGGGAAAAGGAAAATGATACCTTACATTCATGTAAATTTTAGGCACATACATCGGGTCATTACACCCTAGAGAATGGTGTAACAGATCAACTTGATTGAAAATGATACAAATTCCATACCTCTGAGTTGTAACAGGATGGATGAAAGAAACCAAATGTTATTCCCTTAAAGTTGCAGTGCGAGGTACAAACTTTATGTCTCAGAAGGTACAGTGGAAGTGACTCTAAAACTTACATCGGGGCAAGCTTACTGAGCAAAATATGATCGTTTTTTTGGGTTTTCTGTCAAAGATACCAACTGAATGAGAAAGCATAGTAACGCATCAGTGATAGAACCTTGATGAACTATGAGCAGTGACAACCCAAACATTAAAAATGGATCATTCTCATGCATATATCATTCATATACTTCCAGTTAGGAGCATTAGATTCATTCCGATCATTGCATCCTAATCATTATGCATTAAAAAATGGTATCATTCTTATGAAATTTTGCATTCATGCAAATTTCGTACATAATACATTTGAGTCTATAGGACATGTCCTCCAGAGGACGGTGTAGCAACGTCGGTGAATCCACAGATCTTATCTCCCTACGCTGTAGCGGAGCAGATCGAATTTGGCGAATCTTTTCTTCATGTATCAGCAATACAGCAGATTCAGGCCACCAATCTTATCTCCCTGAAGTAGCAAGGGAGCAGGTTAAAGTTTGTAGTCTTATCTTCCTAAGGTAGTAAGGAAGTAGACTAAAGATTATAGATCTTATCTCCCTAAAGCGATAGTGGAGCAGATAAAATTTGGCGAATCTTATCTTCCTGATGTAGTAAGGGATTGCCACTAGCCTTATCTTCCTGATGTAGCAAGGGAGCAGGCTGAAGATTATAGTCTTATCTTCCTGATGTAGCAAGGGAGCAGACTAAAAATGGTAGATCTTGTCTCCTCGAGATAGCAGTGGGGCAGATCGAATTTGGCAAATCTTATCTTCATGTATCAGTAATGAAGCAGATTCAAGCCACCAATCTTATCTCCCTAAAGTAGCAAGGGAGCAGGTTAAAGTTTGTAGTCTTATCTTCCCGAGGTAGCAAGGAAGTAGACTGAAGATTATAGATCTTATCTCCCTAAAGCGGTAGTAGAGCAGATCGAATTTGGCGAATCTTATCTTCATGATGTAGCAAGGGAGCAGGTTTTAGCCACTAGCCTTATCTTCTTGATGTAGCAAGGGAGCAGGCTGAAGATTATAGTCTTATCTTCCTGATGTAGTAAGGGAGCAGACTAAAAATGGTAGATCTTGTCTCCCCGAGATAGCAGTGGGGCAGATAAAATTTGGCGAATCTTATCTTTATGTATCAGCAATGGAGCAGATTCAAGCCACCAATCTTATCTCCTTGAAGTAGTAAGGGAGTAGGTTAAAGTTTGTAGTCTTATCTTCTAGAGGTAGCAAGGAAATAGACTGAAGATTATAGATCTTATCTCCCTAAAGAGGTAGTGGAGCAGATCGAATTTGGCAAATCTTATCTTCCTGATGTAGCAAGGGAGCAGGCTGAAGATTATAGTCTTATCTTCCTGATGTAGCAAGGGAGCAGACTAAATATTATTAGATCTTGTCTCTCTAAAGTTTGTAGTAGAGCAGATTGAAAACAACAGATTTGGCATTCTGAATTTGCAAGAAGCAGATTGAAGACATCAAATCTTGTCTCCCTGAGTTTGCAGTGGAGCAGATTAAAGATACCAGATCTGGCATTCTTGAAGTTACAGTGAAGCAGATCAAAGATACTAGTCTGACATCCCTGAGTTTGCAGTGGAGCAGACTAAAAAATAGCAGATCTGGCGTTCCTGAAGTTGCAGTGAAGCAGATCAAAGACATTAGATCTTATCTCCCTGAGTTTGCAGTGGAGCAGATTAAAATAGCAGATCTGGCGTTCCTAAAGTTGCAGTGAAGCAGATCAAAGACATCAGCCTTGCCTCTATGAGTTTGCAGTAGAGCAGGCTAAAAGATAACAGATCATGCCTTTCTGAGATTGCAGTGAAGCAGATTGAAGATACTAGTCTTACCTCCCTAAAGTTGCAGTGGAATAGATTAAAAGATAGAGGATACTACCTTCCTGAAGTTGCAGTGAAGCGGATTGAAGCCATCAGACTTATTGAAATCAAGATGAAGTTCCAATACTGTTGAAGTTGCAGTGGAGTTGGAAGCCATTTGAAGAAGACAAGGGCCAAGAAGTCAAGGCTCGGTAAAGATCGGGCAAAATTGGACCTTCTATTGTCTTTGCTCTATTCTCGTTTCACGACAATGAGCAAAGAGGGGCAGCTGTAATATGCCCATTTTGCCCAGCCTGTTAGAAACCCATTCCATTTAGAAAAATACTAATAAAATAAAAATATATATAAATGTCCAAATTTGTTATTACAGTCCATTTACAATAAACGGGCTCAAAGCCCAAACCCAAATACCAAAACCCGTTACAACCTGACCCAACACTTAGACCCAAAATAGAGACGGCCCAAAAGGGCCCAACACTAAACAGTTTAAGAACCTAGGGTTTCTGGGAAACCCTAGGTGCCGCAAGCGCCCAGCTCCTCGTGCCGCAAGCCTCAATCAGTCCTCATCAAGTCGCGATTCGCGTGCGAATAACGACCTTATTGCCACCGTACTCCGCATCCATCTGCAAAAGAAAAGAAATGGTAGAAAAATTAGCAAGGCAGATTTTGTTTCTTTTTTTTTTCGATTTATTTCGGGTCTATATAAACCCCAAAAGCAACCTGTAAAAGACACATACGAATACACAGATAATACACATGCAAATACATTGAAATAAAAGACAGAAAATAACAGAGGTGATTTTTTCAATATTCGGTTTCATTTTTTTTATTTTTTATGCATTTTTACATATAAAATACTATTAAAATAAAAAAACTTGAGATTACCTTTCAAAAAAGGGCATTTCCCATCGAAGAACAGCCGTGTGGGATGGCGCATGAGGCACGTAAAACGCAGGTGAAGGCTGCCGGAGGTCGAACGACCTGTGAAGGCAGAGTGTTTTTTTGGGGGGCTTCAGCCATTTTTTTTAAATTTGGTGTTTAAAATGAATTTTGGGCTGATTTTTTAGTTTCTATAGCCCATTTACACGACGTCGTTTTGATGTGGTCTGTTAATGACTAAAATGGCGTCGTTTTAAGGGAGGATCTGCGTGTTAACCCGAAAACCCAAGGAGGATCCGCGTGCTTTTGTTAAAAGGTATATTTGCCATTTTAGTCCCTCTGCAACTTTATTAGTTTTAATTTCGTCCAATTTAACATTCTTTTTATTTTTTAAATTAGCCCTGAAAGTCTGTTTTTGTTTCAATTGGATCCCTCGGGCTATTTAAAGGTTGATAATGGAACGGCACCATTTAGGAGATAGGGAATAATTGCCTATTAGGTCCCTACAGTTTGTAGCGCACTTCAATATCATCCTTTTTACATTTTTCCTTAATTTTTTTATTTATTTTAATTTAATCCCTATTTTTTTTGTTTATTTTAAACCTTTTTATTTTATTTTTAAATTATTTTAACATTATTATTTTATCATATTAAAATTCTATATTATTTTTTACTATTTGTATATTAATTTATTAATAGTATAAAGTTTTTTTATGTTTGTTTTTTAAATATATACTATTTTATATATATTAAATTATTATTATTTTATTTAGTTCAATAATATTCATACACATTACATATTATTTTATAATTTGTATATTAGTTAGTATACTATACATTTTAAAATTTTACATACTATATGTTATTATATTATATGTATAATTTAAATCATTTTAGCCTCTATATTATATAAATTTTGTATAGTATATAACATGTATTATTTATATTAAAAATATGCGCTTTTATGATTTGTATTATAAACATATTTTTAAAGTTATATATGATATTTACTTGAAATTGCTTTTATTACTCATTATTTTTTATATTTATAATTAGGTTATTTTATTTATTTTATTTTACGTTATTTTAAATTTTGCATATTAGTTATTATATTACTATTTCTATTTTTATATATTATACATTATTATATTATATTATATATAATTTTAAATTCCTCAATATTATATATGATTTTGTATATTGCATATTGTTTATATTATTTTTAAATGTGTAATTTTATACATATAAATATATATTAGATTATTATATAAAGAATATATTTTGTTTACGTATCATTTATTTATTTAAAAAACATATTTTATTTATTTTCTCAAGAATATATATACTACTTTTAAATTTTGCCATGTCGGTTTTATATTTTTTATTTACAATATTTATTTATTATTTGATATATGTCACTCATTTTATACTTAATCTTACATGAGAAGTTTTCACATTTATTTGGAAGTTTTCTTTTTATTATTTTTCTATTTATTGCTTTATATATTTTATTTGTCCATGCTCTTTTATTTATTATTTATCTTATGATTACTTTAGTATAATCTTTTTTTTATTCGTTGTTTTATATTATTCCTTTGTTAATTGTCTATATTAGTGTTATTTGTTAATATGATTCGTAATTATGGAGAATTACTATTTGAAATTGATATTTTGTAATATATATGTGCCACATCTTATTCCCAAATCATTTTTATAAAAACACCTTTTGAATTGATGTATTTTATTGAAATACGGTGATATATAATATTTGGGGGCTTCGAGAAAAATTGTGCCCTAACTCACTGAGTTTCGATTTTCCTCGTTGAACTTAAAATAGTAAGTATCTCTTTTCTTTCAAAGTTGCAACTTATAAACCTCAAATTAAAATTTATTCTCGGGAATTTAAAATGTTGTATCCTAACTTATTGTATATGATGTTTTGTGTCTCGAGATAAGAATTTTCTACAAATAAAGGCGATCCTAATTTGAAGTCCTGAGATGTTACATCATAACTTATTGGGTATAGCATTTTATTTTTTTGAGATAGGTAAGTCTTGCCTTTCTCTCAAATAAAAGGATCGTATTTTGAAATTTTCAAAATTTCGACATTAGGACATGAGATTATCAAATAGGTACCAAATTTTGGGCGTTGCGAGGGTGCTAATCCTTCCTCATACGTAATCGACTCCCAAACCCGTTTTCTTGTATTTCGTGGACCAAAATCCATGTTTTGAAATAAAACGTTTTGCAATGTGATCAAATCACACCTAAGTAAAAAGGGATTGGTGGCGACTCCCGTTTTCGTTTTTTCAAAGTCGATCCTCGTTTTTTATAAAACCTAAGAAATGGTTTTGACAACATTTTTTTAGTGTTATATAGTTATGTAATTATAATTTGTAATACGCAACATTACATAGTAAATTAAAATGCAATTACACCATAATAGTTCACCACATATAGGGAATTAAAATTCTTTCTAATCATAAACTATCTGTAATATCCGGGATTTAGGGGTTATGCATTTTAATTTATAATTCATGTGATAGTATGCTTTAGGTGTGGTTTGAATGGGTTTTAGGGGTTTTGGGAACCCTAGGATGTAGGAGAATGCCTTCGAAAAATACTGGGTTTTAAGTCTTAAAGGGGAGCTAGGCAAATGAGGTCTTAAGAAAATATGTAGGGGAAATTGGACATAAGAATTTGGCTTGGAAAAGTGGCAAGGGGCGTCACCTAAGGTGTAGAGAAGGTTGCGTCAACAAGGGGTTCCAGGGGAGGAGGTTCGAGTCATGCTAACAACAAGGGAGTGTTGTTTTATTTTGTTTTTTTTTTTGCGTCAAGAGAGGGGGGAAGTGTTGGACGGAATTGGGACACTAAGTGGATGAGCTTTTGGCTTAGTCAAACTCATTTGAAATTCGGCTAAAGAGAGTGGATGAAGGCTGGACTCATTCAAATTCTTTGACTGAGAGGCAGAGAGGAGAAATAGGAGAAAAAGGTGGGATTAGATAGGGGAAAGGGAGTTGGCCGAATGTGTGTCTTTAGAGGGGTCATAATTCGGTCGTACAAGGGGGAGTGATCATCTTTTGATATTTCTTTTCTTCCTTAATCTCCTTTGTGCCGAAAATTGTTTCTCTCATCTCACTCAATTTGTTTTCTCTTCAATTGACCAAGCCGAAATTGTGAGTACCTATTCTTTTCTTTTATCCCTTTTTTCTATTCACTTTCAAAAGCCGAAATACTTTTTGTGTTAGCCAAAAATCTTTCTTATTATTTTTCAAAAGTCGAAACTTTGATCTAGTTCTCTCCTTGGCCGAATACTCTGACCATAAACTCTCTTCTGTTGCGATTTCTCTCTTCATCCTTAAGGTGCTGAAACCCATCTCTACCTTGGTTCTCAAAAGCCGATTCTCTAAGGAGGTGCTGTCGACTACTTTCTTTTAGTCTCTGCAAGCAAGCGTTGGTGGTAAGTAATCTCTTCTTTAGCAATCGATTTTGCCTCTTCTTCATTGGTGTGCCGAAATCAATGGTTAGGCCTTGGTTTTTAGGGATGGTCGAATGTTCTTAGTGCTATAATCTCGTGTTCTTATATGTAGTCAGCGTGAAGGAGCATTAAAGGAGTCTCTTGGGTTTGACTACTCAAGGTAAGGAGTGTTGACATTCGGCCAAAGGCCATATTATGAGTTTTTAAGTGATGACCGATTCTGACTATGGTCTTTTAGGGGCAAATCGACAAAGTGGTAAAAAGAAGTCTCGGATTGAATCTTTTCGGTAAGAGTGCTTAAGTTGTAGATTTTATTCATATAAGACCTCATATGTAGTTGACCGTGTTTCGATTAAGTGTTGATTCGATGGATGCAAGTACCAGTCAATAGGAGAAAGGGTAGCCCTATCCTAAGTTTAAGAAGCGATCGATCTCATCATGACGGGATTAGCCACCGGGGTGTGGGCCAGCGTTAGAAAAGGAGCGTAGGCTGATAGCTGTAGTTTTGATTAAACAGCGTCGGTATTGAGAGTGTGATTCTTTAGGCTATCAGGTGTATGATTAATTCGTGATTTCCCGGTTATATAAATGCTGGTATGTGTTATATATGTGATGACTAATGCAGTGGCAATAATGAGATGAATACCTTTAGGGGGTATGTCGATAACCAAGTCAGTGTTAAATGCCGATAAAGTTGTGGTTATTATTGTATACGTGCTGTACGCTTGATTAACATGTTCATGCACTATTTTATCATATCATTATCGTATGTTGCATAAGCATGGGGAGAGATTTGTATATATGAAAGAAGGACAGGGTGTACATTTATGTACGTGGTTTAGTGATGGCTACGAGCCTCACGTGGATTGATGATTGGCTCTGTGCCTGATTATGGTTGGTATCGGCTATGTGCCATATCGTGGTTGGTGATGGCTATGTGCCTCATCGTGGTTTGATGCTAGCTACGAGCTACATCGTGGATTGACGTTGACTGAGGTCGCGTTGTGGATTATATTGTGATTTATTTCACGTGGGCCAGTGGCTTGACCACTTGGTGGATGGCATTGATTGCCAAATTGGTGTGTAGAGGTTGGAAGGTTGATTTAGTAATCCCCTGGTGTGTGGTGGCTGGACACGGGGGTGTGTAGAGGATGGACCCTAGGTTGGGTTGGGTGCATTTTGCATCATTATCTGATATGTAGATTTGTGTGGATATGGGCTAGGCCCATGAGTGGAAATTCGTGGATTAATTACACATTGAGCCGGTTTGACTCAGCCAATTTTTACCAAACAATGCAGGTGATTCGTGAATCTTGGACCGGGCTAGAACGGATATGAGGTGGCCATGCAGAAGATGTTTTTTTAATTATTTCATGCACTTTATATCTTTAGTTTTTTTGGATAAATATTTATTGTAATAAGGGTCATTTAAAGTATTTGGGGATTTTATTATGTTTAAGTTGGATCGACGATCGAGATGATATTTGGGAATGTTTTATTTTTGAAAGCGATTTACATCTTCAAAACTTATATTAAAGTTTTAAATCCGTAAATTTGTAGCAACATAATTTTACATAGAATATTAAATATACAATGTTTAATAAATGACAAATTTTTTTTTATGTTTTCACCCTTATGTCAAATTCTTTCCAAACTTTTTCCTCCGTAGCACTCTAAATCCGGCCGTGGTGTTTGGGTCGGGTTTGGGGTGTTACAATTTGGTATCAGAGCCAGGTTCAAAACTTGGCTTTGATGGTTTTGGGTCCAAAAATATTTTTTTTAGATGGGCTTTTCAAAAACATAGACTTTTATGAAATGAATTATTTCAGGTTTATTTTGTCATGGCACCTGTGTCTCCGGTCAAAGTCTACTAGGTAAGTACCCCTAACTACTGAAGTGATTGGTATGTGAAACTTTATGGGCATTATGGGATCGTAGATTAGTAGATTATGAACTATTGAACCCTAGGACTAGCTTACCCCAACACAAGATACATAAGACTTAAGTGCAACCAAACAAACCTGTGAGTAAGTCACCGAGTTAGGGTGTGGCAACAGTTGTGCGCATGCCTAGGATTGGATTCGGCAAAAGCTTGGTATTTAAGTAGTCCTAGTGACTAACCTCCTCTTCACTCGAATCCTACCTGGTGTGTAGTGACGGTTCACCCTAACCAAGAGGACTTATTCATCGGCTAAACCCGATAATTAAAACCCAAAAGGGACCAGCTACACTGTTTTGGAAAGACTACCTTAGATTGAATACAAACCTTAGTTTTGTGAAAACTACACTATCTTGACTAAAATATTTTGGTTTGGAAAATTTACTAAATTACCCCTGATTTACAAAATTACCAAAAAACCCCGATTTCTAAAATTTCCAAAAATACCATTGATTTGTGTAAATTTTCAAAGTAACCTCGATTTCTAAAACTTTTGAAATACCTCTGATTCATTAAGATTGTTTTTGAAAATACCCCTATAGGATAAATTACGAAAATACCCCTGGATTGGGAATGGACAAAATGCCCAAAGTAGTATGGTGGATGTTGTTGATGAATGTATGTGACCCTCTAAATTAGGGTAGTAAACTTGAGATGAAAACTTTGGTTGATCGAAAGAACTACTACTAATCTTCTTTACATAAAATTGTTCGTGGGTAATCAGTGGAACAAATAACTAATGCATAAAATTTCTTCAATCAGATTAAATCGCGATAGTAGACATGAGTTCTAGGGGACGTGGTCGTCATGGACGTGGTAGGGGCAGAATGACAGTAGCGAAACCAGTGGGGTCTGCCCATGGGTCAGAAAATGATGTGCCACTGCCGCCAGCGGTGGGCGCAGAGGAGCAAGATCAGACGGGAGGAGATGACGCAGTATCGCAGGCTATGCTACGAGTGTTAGAACGAGTCGCAGGAGCCAATATGGGCAATGGGGTTCAGAAATCAGTATCTGAGAGACTTAGAACAAATGGAGCTGAGGTTTTCTGAGGGGTGTCTGGGGTAGCTCCGAACGTGGTGGAGTACTGGCTAGAGGCAGTTGAAAGGATCATGGATGATTTGGACTGCACTGCTGAGAAAAAGCTGAAAGGTGCTGGTTCATTGCTCCGGGACGAGGCCTACAGGTGGTGGCTCACTGTCAGAGAGGGTACCCCTGCAGATCGAGTGGATTGGGGGTATTTTAAGGTTAAGTTTGAAGGGAAGTACGTTGGAGCTAGTTACCTAGACTCGCAGAGAAAGGCATTTCTAAACTTGGTACAAGGAAGTAAGTCGGTAGCAGAGTACGAAGCAAAATTTCTGTGGTTGTGCCGATACGCCAGAGGGATCGTGGCTACTGATTATGAGAGGTGTGTTAGATTCGAGGATAGGCTGCAGGATGAGCTGCGGGTGTTGATTGCTCCGTAGAGTGAAATGGACTTCGACATTCTAGTAGAGAAGGCTCGGATAGCCGCGGAGGTCAAGAGGGCCGAAAGGCAGAATAGAGATAGGGATAGGAACCGGGACAAGAGGAGTTTTAGACCGTCAGAATCATCTGGGGATTTTCAAAAAAGACCAAGGATTGAGAATTCTGTTCGTGCACCTGTACCAGTTTCTGAGAATCAGAGTCGTCCATGTGTTCGGTGTGGAAGAGCTCATGCAGGAAAGTGTTGGGGAAATAGTAAAGAATGTTTTCGGTGTGGGTCCAAGGCTCATTTGGTTAGGAATTGTCCTCAGGAGATGGGTAGGACTTGGACAGTAGACAAGCGTTATGTGCAGCCAGGCAGAGGTGGTCAGTAGGCGACAAGGGGTCGTGGTCTGAACCATGAAGGAAATGGTTACGGCCGAGGTCGTGGAGCACCAGACAGGGGTGCTGAGGGTGTAGATGCGAGACAGCCAGGTCTGGTATATGCAGTTCGCCGGAGGGAGGATAGTGATGCGCCAGATTACGAGTACGTTCTTTATTGCTGGATTACCTTTACAGCTTTAATAGATATCGGGTAAAGTATCTAGAACCTTGAGTGTGAACTTAGAGACTGTTCCTAGGAAGTATATTAGTTTCATTAAGATTAGAGTGCGCAGCAAGAGCGTAGTGTGGTGAGTTAGGGTGTACGACAGTTAGTTAGTTGGTAACTTCGGGGTCGAAATTATTTTTAAGGAGGGTAGAATTGTAATATCTGGGATTTAGGGGTTATGCATTTTAATTTATAATTCATGTGATAGTATGCTTTAGGTGTGGTTTGAATGGGTTTTAGGGGTTTTGGGAACTCTATGATGTAGGAGAATGCCTTAGAACAATACTGGGTTTTAAGTCTTAAAGGGGAGCTAGGCAAATGAGGTCTTAAGAAAATATGTAGGGGAAATTGGACATAAGAATTTGGCTTGGAAAAGTGGCAAGGGGCGTCACCTAAGGTGCAGAGAAGGTTGCGTCAACAAGGGGTTCCAGGGGAGGAGGTTCGAGTCATGCTAACAACAAGGGAGTGTTATTTTATTTTTTTATTTTTTTTGCGTCAAGAGAGGGGGAAAGTGTTGGACGGCATTGGGACACTAAGTGGATGAGCTTTTAGCTTAGTCAAAATCATTTGAAATTCGGCTAAAGAGAGTGGATGAAGGCTGGACTCATTCAAATTCTTTGAATAAGAGGCAGAGAGGAGAAATAGGAGAAAAATGTGGGATTAGATAGGGAAAGGGAGTTGGCCAAATGTGGGTCTTTAGAGGGGTCATAATTCGGTCATACAAGGGGGAGTGATCATCTTTTGATATTTCTTTTCTTCCTTAATCTCCTTTGTGCCGAAAATTGTTTCTCTCATCTCACTAAATTTGTTTTCTCTTCAATTGACCAAGCTGAAATTGTGAGTACCTATTCTTTTCTTTTCTCCCTATTTGCTATTCACTTTCAAAAGTCGAAATACTCTTTGTGTTAGCCAAAATCTTTCTTATTATTTTTCAAAAGCCGAAACTTTGATCTAGTTCTCTCCTTGGCCGAATACTCTGACCATAAACTCTCTTCTGTTGCGATTTCTCTCTTCATCCTTAAGGTGCCGAAACCCATCTCTACCTTGGTTCTCAAAAGCCGATTCTCTAAGGAGGTGCTGTCGACTACTTTCTTTTAGTCTCTGCAAGCAAGCGTTGGTGGTAAGTGATCTCTTCTTTAGCAATCGATTTTGCCTCTTCTTCATTGGTGTGCCGAAATCAATGGTTAGGCCTTGGTTTTTAGGGATGGCCGAATGTTCTTAGTGCTATAATCTCGTGTTCTTGTATGTAGTCAGCGTGAAGGAGCATTAAAGAAGTCTCTTGCGTTCGACTACTCAAGGTAAGGAGTGTTGACATTCGGCCAAAGGCCATGTTATGAGTTTTTAAGTGATGACGGATTCTGACTATGGTCTTTTAGGGGCAAATCGACTGTGGTAAAAGAGAAGTCTTGGGATTTGAATCTTTTCGGTAAGAGTGCTTAAGTTGTAGATTTTATTCATATAAGACCTCATATGTAGTTGACTGTGTTTCCTGATTAAGTGTTGATTCGATAGATGCAAGTACCAGTCAAGGGGAGAAAGGGGTAGCCCCTATCCCTAAGTTTAAGCGATCGATCTGGCATGACGGATTGGCCACGGGTATGGGCGGTGTCGAATAGGAGCGTGAGGTGATAAGTTGTAGTTTCGATTAGTGACAGCGTTGGTATTGAGAGTGTGATTCTTCAGGTTATCAGGTGTGTGATTAATTTGTGATTTCCCGGTTATATAAATGCTGGTATGTGTTATATATATGATGACTAATGCAGTGGCAATAATGAGATGAATACCTTTAGGGGGTATGTCGATAATCAGGTCAGTGTTAAATGCCGATAAAGTTGTGGTTATTATTGTATATGTTCTGTACGCCTGATTAACATGTTCATGCACTATTTTATCATATCATTATCGTATGTTGCATAAGCATGGGGAGGGATTTGTATATATGAAAGAAGGACAGGGTGTACATTTATGTACGTGGTTTAGTGATGGCTACGAGCCTCACGTGGATTGATGATTGGCTCTGTGCCTGATCATGGTTGGTATCGGCTATGTGCCATATCGTGGTTGGTGATGGCTATGTGCCTCATCGTGGTTTGATGCTAGCTACGAGCTACATCGTGGATTGACATTGACTGAGGTGGCGTTGTAGATTATATTGTGATTTATTTCACATGGGCCAGTGGCTTGACCACTTGGTGGATGGCATTGATTGCCAAATTGGTGTGTAGAGGTTGGAGGGTTGATTTAGTAATCCCCTGGTGTGTGGTGGCTGGACACGGGGGTGTGTAGAGGATGGGCCCTAGGTTGGGTTGGGTGCATTTTGCATCATTATCTGATATGTAGATTTGTGTGGATATGGGCTAGGACCATGAGTGGAAATTCGTGGATTAATTACACACTGAGCCGGTTTGACTCACCCAATTTTTACCAAACAATGCAGGTGATTCTTGAATCTTGGACCGGGCGGAGCGGATATGAGGTGGCCATGCAGAAGATGTTTTTTTAATTATTTCATGAACTTTATATATTTAGTACTTTTGGATAAATATTTATTGTAATAAGGGTCATTTAAAGTATTTGGGGATTTTACTTATGTTTAAGTTGGATCGACGATCTAGATGATATTTGGGAATGTTTTATTTTTGAAAGCGATTTACATCTTCAAAACTTATATTAAAGTTTTAAATCCGTAAATTTGTAGCAAAGACAATTTTACTTAGAATATTAAATATACAATGTTTAATAAATGACAATTTTGTTTTTTATGTTTTCACCCTTATGTCAAATTCTTTCCAAACTTTTTCCTCTCAGAGCATTCTAAATTCGGCCGTGGTGTTTGGGCCAGGTTTGGGGTGTTACACTATCCCAATAAATCTAATTTCTCGTAATTACTTTATGATGTCCTAACACACCTTAAAAGTTGTTTGATTTTTTTTCTTAGTTATTTAGTATTTTTAAACATTAACATTTAATAAAGTTTTAACTTCTTTTCTTTCATTTTTTTTTCATTGTTGTCAAGATAGGATGATGTGTGTTTGCGCTAAAGAGCATTTATCCTCCTATTTAAAAGTAGATGAAAAATTATGGGCAATTTTAAGCATTTTATAAAAAATGTTGTGCCTAGAACAATAGAAATGTTGAATTCATAACCAAATAAGATGAGTAAGCAAGGAAAATAAAAGATATTTATTTGTTTCACTTAAAAAATTATTTACAATTATTTAAAGTTTTTTGTGTTTGTTTAAAGGAAAATGGTTTAATTAAAGGAAAATAATAATTGGTTAATGAAAAGAAAGCATTTTTATAGAAAATAATTTCCTTTTTAAAAGGCATAAATCATTTTCCAAAAAAACCACTTATGAGTAACTTCATTTTTATATAAAATTAACTAAAATAAAGAAAATATTATTATATTAATAATAATTTTTCTATTTTAAAATATTTAAAATATTGATATAAAATATTATATTTTTAATATTGTTAACCATATATGTTTATATTAAATCATATTATAAAATATTAATATAATTTTAATTACTTAAATTCAATTACATATTATTATTATTTAAAATTTGATATAAGCAAACCCAAAATTTTCTCTTTTTTTCTACAAGTCCTTTGCTTCTCTTTTATTTTGCTTAAAGGCAACCAGCCCTTATTTTTCTCCCTCATTCACTCCATACGTTTCTTTTTAGTTTGTAGATCTATTTTGTGGATAGATCTTATGCATGTACAGTGAAAGACTAATACCTCCATGTCAACTGTTGTCCAACCAATTGGTCGTTTGAATTTCTTCAAAACATCAATTAATTTTTCTTGCTTTTCAATTAATTCAATTGAAATGATAATAGATAGGGTCAAAGAAGAACCCAAATAAGTATATTTCAAATGGGCTGGAAGTACCTTTAACTCCAAATTAAATGGCTCTTCAATTGAGGCTTTCAGTTGTGCAATCCTCCTTAATGCTAACTCCAATGATTCAAACTTAGGCTTTAGAGTGAATTTCTTTAAGCTAGCTTCCAACAAAGTCAATTTCTCATCACTCTCTTCATCTTCTGTAACATCCTAAAAACTAGGGGTTTGTAAAATATGTGCAATTGCTTATTATGCTGGTTCTATGTGTGTTTAAGGGTGTTTAGGGGCCCTAGGGAGGCCTGGGGTCGAGTTTGAGCCTTGGTAAAATTTTAGTTTTTGGGCACTTTAGAGGAGAGGATTGATGGAGGCAAGGCTTATGAGAAATTATTGGTAAATTGCTAACACAAGTTGTGCAAGTGTAAAGGTGGTGTGGCATCACTTGTAGAAGCAATAAGGGTTGGGGTTCGAATCCCAAATGCTGCAAGCTGTGGCTTTTATTTTGGTACTCAGGTGAGGGAGGAAGCTGGGTACAAACCAAACTTTGATGGGGTGGTTGTTGAATGAGTCAAATATTTCAAATGGTGGATGGAGAGTAGTGTGGGGAGAAAGTTAAGGAGGGAATCATGGGATTGAGGTGAGAAGGGATGTTTAGCCGAAAGTGGGAGCTTGTGAGGGGGAATTCAGTCAAAGGAAAAGGAAGAATAAGGGATCACTTGGTAACATTTTTGGTAGTGGGTGGTAAGTGTGCCGTTTGTTTCAAGAGTGGCTATAGTGAGTTTTGACCCCTTTTTGCATTTTCGGTATTAACACTTTGGGGAAACTTTGCTTCCACTCTCTTTGCCGAAACCTCTAGTATCTATTCTCCTTTTTCCCAACTTTTTTTTCCTCTTGTGCACATTATAGCCAAAACCTCCTTTTTCTTCTGTAGTGTTTCTTCTACTCATTTATTCTCCCTTTTTATCCAATTCTAGTTGGGATGTTTTGAGCCGTATGCTGTAACTGTTTCTTGGCCAAAACTTCAACCTCTCAAGTGACTTATTTTCTTTTCTTTTCTGTTTCAACATGTAACATCCTTAAAATGGGGTTCTGCGTTTTGCTTTTGTTGCATGTGATGAATTTTCTATAATGCTCATTTAACATGTTATGGGGTCTAGTTATAACCCTAGGTTAGGCCTGAGTTAGGGCTAAGAATTATGCTTTGGCATTTAAGGAAATGGAGCTAAGGGAGAGAGGGGTTAAGAGATTTTATTGGGGGAATCTGCCATAAGAAATTAATGGGAAAAGTGGCAAGGAGGCGTCACTAGGGTGTCAGAGGAGTGACGCCACATGCCGAGAGGGAGTGCCTGTGTTCGAGCTGCAGGAATTGCACTCCTGCTTATTCTTTTTCATGCCACAAGCAAGGAGAGGAGTGCTCAGGTGGGACTCTCTTGATGGATAAGGATAGAGGGAGGTAGTCAAAAAGATGTAGATGAGGAGGAAATCTAGGAGTTTGAATTATTTCAAACTCATTTGAAGAGTGTTGGCCGAATAAGGGACTTTGGGCAAGAGGTGCTATCAGTTTTGGGGTCTTGTAAAGTTAGCCGAATGTCCATGGTAGCCAAAATTTCTTTCTTTTTCTTTTTCGGCAGCTCTTGTGTTTGGCCAAATTACTTGTGCATTATTTGTTGAATAGCCGAAACTTCAAATAACTATTTTCTTCTTTTCTTTTCGGTTCACTTGGGTTAGCCTATTGCTGAATTCATCTCTTGTGCCTTTCTTCTTCCTATTTTGTTCAAAGCCGAATCTTCCCTCTCCCATTCCATATTTCATTTTCATTCTTTTCTTTTCACTTAAACCGAATCTTGATCCCATCTTTCCCATCTTTCCTATTTTATTTCAAAAGCCAAAAGCTTGTTGTTTCTCTTTCGGTTTCATCAAGTTCCTTGGCTAAATACTTAGCTCATAGATCTCTTTCTTCTTACGATTTCTCTTCATCATCTTAAGTGCCGAAATCAAGTTTGTTTTTGGGGACATAGCTGAATCTTTTGGTAAGGGATTTCTTTTCTTCTTCTTGACCGATTTGAGTAATGGCGAACCTCTTTTGTCTTTCTTTTAACATTTCTTTAATCGTGGTAATCGAGATCTTAACTTATCATTGTTCAATGTGGTAGCCGAAACCCTTAATACCAATAAGGGGTGCTGATCTGTGGTGTTTAAAGGCCAAGGCAGTCATCAAGGTAAGAGGCGGCAAACTTATTTGGTTTCAGGATTTGGCCGAATGGCCTTTGGATTCTTAATAGTGTGTTAAAATCGATTGTAGGGTGGAGTATAGTCAAACGCAGTGAATCTCTGGGATTGGTGGTCGATCTAGGTAAGGGCATTAATATCTCAAGATCTATTTCTTAATAAGCCAAAAGTTAACCTTTGTGTGTGCTAGTGTACCCGATTGCAAGGGAGGGGACTTAGTGTGTGGTTTCAGGATTTGGTAGGAGACCAAATTGGCACTAAGGTAAGGAATTGACCTTGTGCGATTCATCATTCAGGATTTTGTGAATAAGCCGAATGGCTTAAAATCTAAAGAGTGGTGTTGGCCGATTGTAGGAGTAGTGAGGACTTACATTTCGGGATCTCGTAGTATCGCATAGCTTTGAATTTCGCGTATAGTCAGGCGTGTAAACGCTTACACACTTTATTAGTTTAATGATGCTTATTATGTTACTGTATAACCCTTGGTATTAGTGACTTTGTCTTGTGGGCATAAGCTTAGATACCGGGTAAGTCCCCTATTATGCGATCATTAAGTATACATCATCATGATTTGCTGAATGCTATGATATATGTTATTTGCATGATTATTCGATGCTATGGCATGATGATGGGTTTGATAAGAGGAGGGGGAATGATTTATTTTGGACTGTCACCAGTGGTTTTGACCACACGACGGGTTGGCCCCGTCTTGATATTATAAATTGTGACTAAGTCCTAGTGGTTTTGACCACCAGTGGTTTTGACCACATATCGATTTGTGACTCGTCCCAGTGGTTTGGTACCACAGTGGGTTGGCCCCACGAGATTATTTACGGGATTGTCATCAGTGGTTTTGACCACACGATGGGTTGGCCCCATCACTTGATTTGTGACTTCGGTCATCAGTGGTTTTGACCACACCGATATATTTGTGACTACGGTCACCAGTGGTTTTGACCACCAGTGGTTTTGACCACACGGGGTAGTAAAAGGTGTTTGGATGGCTAGGTTATGGGTTGCATGTTTTGCATAGTTTGCATGTTTTTACTGATAACTTGTGTAAGTGAATGCACTATCGGGTTGGGGATTTACACACTGAGTCTTGGTGACTCACCCCTTCCCTTATATTTTGCAGATGAGTAGATTGCGGAGATGAAGCCGAAAGGACTCGAGGCGGCCATGCATGTTCGTGGGACTTTGAACTCTTTTAGCTACTATTTAAATTTCAAATTTTGGTTTTGGGTCATGTAATAAGGCCGCTAAGATTTGTTTTGGTTATTTTTATTATTGCAATTATTTTAACTATGTGGAATAAATGATTTTAATAATTAACCGGTAGAACGCCATGTTTTTAAAACTATAACTCCTTCGTTTTTCATTAAAGTGTTGCCATCTGGTAACATCACTTAAATTATGATAACAAAGATAACTTGAATAGTTTCTAAAAACTTGCAACAATAATTAGACTTTAAGCACGGTGTAACATCCCTAAATTGGGCCTAGTAGGATTAAATGATTGGGCCTTGGACTTTAGGAAGAAAATTTGAGTATTATTTGTGTTGGCTTGGGTATGAATCGGTGTGTTAGCATAGTCTTGTGAAGGCTTGATTTTATTTAGGAAGCTAGAATAATTTTTAGTATGGTTTATTTAATGAAGTGGATTAAGTGAACTTGACACTTAAGTTAATTTAAGTGTTAGATTCTAGCACATGAGGAGTTAGTGGCAAGGTGGTTATGATGCTTGAAGGGTTGCTTGAGGAAGAGGTTCAAGTTGCATGGATTGCATTTAGAAGACTTTATTTTTATGTAGCTTTGCATTAAATGTCAGTCAAACCTTATTTATGATAGGTTGGACTCTTTGAAACACCCCAAACCGGGCCCAAAAAGCCTAACCGGATTTGGTATGTTCCTCGAGTAAAACTTTAGCGGAATCACATTGTAAAGTAATTTTGTCTTTTGAAACATTATTTTTAGGAGGAATTAATAAAATCAAAAAGGAAACCAAACTTAAGAAAAACTTCTTAAGAAAACATTTATATATTAGTGACAAAACCTTTTAAATAATTATCGAAAACCAATTTAGTTATTTAATAGATATTTGTTCATGGCAAAATAAAAGTAAATCCAAACACGAAATTAAAGATAGTTTATAGTGGCCTTATTACATAATATTGGCAACCCAAAATAAAGTCTAAGTAATAAAATTTAAAGTAATAAGTTTAAGTTGGAAAATCTCCACAATAGTTGATACGAGCATCGCCACCTCGAATTCCTCACGCTTAGATCCATCGCACTACGAGTCATCGAAAAGTTATCCCATAAAAATGGGTGAGTTATAAACTCAATGTATAACACATACATTAAAAAGCCCATTTTATCAAATGCTTTCAAGCCCAAAAATTTCACATATGGCCATAGGCCCATTTAACTCATATTTAGCCCAAAGGCCCAATTTAGCTCAGATTTAGCCCAAAGGACCTTTTCATAACAGATCAAATAATAATCATACAATATTACATGGTTATGTTCATGAAATGAAATGCAAGCCCGACCCAACCTAAATATCCATCCGCTACACACCCCCGTACCAACCAGCACACCGTGGGGTTTACTAAATCGACCCTCCATCCGCTACACACCATCGAAGGCAGTTGTTGTAGTCAACATGCACATCGCCCTTATTGTGGCAAAGCCACCAAAACAGATGTGACCGAAGTCACTTGACCGAAGTCCAAATTTCAAATATGTGACCGAAGTCACCAGATTCACATACGTGACCGAAGTCCTTTGAGTCATATGTGACCAAGTCACGAGCCAAATATACGTGGACCAAGTCACCGGAGTCAAATTGTGATCGAAGCCACTTTGAGTCAAATATACGTGACCAAGTCACCGTAAATGTGGTAAAACCACCGAATACTTCCTCCTTTATCAATATACCCATATGCCCATGCACATACATATCAAATCGATTTTCATGCTATTTACCCACAAATCATAATATAGTCATGCTTATTTCATATTGATGCATATAGCAAAAATAAACGGAATATTGGGGTAACATACGAATTTTGTATACCAATGATTGGTATCCACAAACAAACATATTATCATATAATCACTTTTTAACAATATAGATCTATGGAAATTTTAATGTAAGGTTACACACCTTGTGACGGTGAGAACAATACCCTCTTGTTCGTCAAAGACCTAATTAATTAACACATTTGGTTAGTATACACTATTGTTAACAAAACTATACTTATTGACGAGAGATCTAATCCTTACCCTCGGATTCTCGAACAGCGAGTTATTTGTGGTTTTCTCCACTAGATGGATCAAAACCCACGATATTCCACCAAAGTAAAGTGGTTCGATTGTATGCACTACTTGAATAATCGATCCTCATTAGCGGAGGGTCCACAACCCGGTGGAAAGTCTCTAATCGCGATCTGACCCTTCGTTTGTAGTTCGATGGTAAAGGAATACCTCCCTCTTCCAAACACTCGGACGGCTCTTTTCTTACCTATCTTGTTGATCTTAGATCGTCCTTGATGATTTCGAATGTTCACTTAAAGGTTGTCCTCAACAAGATCTTTGAAAAAATTCTTTTCAAATGAGTCGGCCTAGAAGCGAAAATAAAGATCACGATTCTAAGTTTTCTAAAGTGAAAAGAAAAGATAAAAAAATAATTGATAAAATCTTACTTGAGTCCTTCAAGATTCGGCTTTAACAAAAAGAGAAGAGAAATGGTGGTTTCAATATGATGGTTTCAGTTTTGAGGAATAGAAGAAAGAGAATGAAAGGAGAAGGAAAGAGAAGGAAGAAAAGAGAAAGAGAAGAAGAAGATGATGATGGTGATTTCTCAAAAGAAAAGAAATGTTTAGGAACCTTTGCAGATTCTACCAAGGAGGTAACAAATGGTTCTTGATCCTATGTGGTTTCGACAATCGAGAAAGAGAAGAGATAAATAAAATGAAAAGAAAAAGAAAAGGAGAATTGATCAAAGAGAAAGGAGATTGATTTTGGGGCTTAGATGCATTCGGCTAAGGGAGAGAAAAATGAAGAAGAAAATGGTGCTTAGTCTTTTATGGTTTCGGCTATGAGAGGGAAAGAGAAGAGAAATAGAATGAAAAAAGAGAAAAGAAAATGAAAGAGAAGGCTTTTGATGATAGCTAAATTCAGCACTAAAGAGAAAGAAAAGGAGTGACTTCAAAAGTGACAATATTTTGTCATCAAAAGAGAGAATTTTGAGAAGAAAAGATGGAATAAGGGTACCTCTTTGGTCAAAAAATTTCAATACCAAAACAAAGTAACCTTGTACCAAATGCCAATGATAGTTTCGGTTTAGGGAAAAGTTTTGGAGAAGGGAGAAAAGATGGACAAAAGAATATGCAAGACTTTTGGCCAACTCCCCCTAATGGCAAAGCACAAATTCGGCCAAATCAATGCCAACATTATCCCTTTTTTCCTCCTTGTTTCTTCCCCATCAACTCTTGATTTGCTCTCAACAATAAACCACTCCCTTTAGCCTTCATGCCGTCTAGGTTTATGGTCAAATGACCATGAACACATCCCCAAAACATAGCCCAATATCATGCCTTTTGTCCCCCTCATCTTATCATCAACTTATGATTCCATACCATCAGTTCCTAGCTTCCTTTTTCACATGGTCAAATAGCCAAAATTAAATGAATTCTCATCCACTCTAGAACATTCTTGACCGACACTTATAGGGAAGACAACAAAAAAATTAAAATCCTCCCTAATGCTAGCTAGGAGATTCGAACCTTACACCTCAAGCACACATCCATGCATCTTAACCACTTTGCCAATTACTTAACTTATGCTTGAAATTCCTTGTCATTAATTCTTAAGGCCTAACTTGCTTAGCTCTCTCTTAATTAATAGAAATTAAAAGTTTAACTAAGCATTCACTTAATTAATGAAGCTCAAATAACTTCCAAAAATATACTCATTAATAAATAAGCATGCAACATCATTCAATTAAGTAAAATGCATAACCCCTAATTATCAGGATGTTACAGTTCTACCCCCCTTAAAAATACTTTCGTCCTCGAAATTACCTGGCTGGAATAAGTGAGGGTATTGCTGTCGCATCGGTTCCTCCAGGTCGCATGAAGCTTCTTCGGATCCATGATTACGCCATAATACCTTGACGAGAGGAACCAATTTTCTCCGTAAAACCTTTATATCTCGCTCGAATTTGAATTGGCTCCTCTTCATATGACAAGTCGATCTTAATTCCACCTCCTCAAGCGGCACTACATGAGATGGATCTCACCCAGAGCGGCGTAACATTGAAACATGGAATACATCATGCATTTGCTTCAACTCAAGGCAATTCTAAGCGATATGCCACAGATCAGACTCACTTCACAATCTGATAAGGTCCAATGAATGGGACTTAGTTTCCTTTGCGTCCAAATCTCATCACCTTTTTCCAAGGTGAAACCTTTAGGAAAACTTGGTCCCCTACAAGAAACTCTATTTCTTTCCGTTTTAAATCTGCTGTCGATTTTTGTGCATTAGATGCTTCCTTTAACAAGGCAGGATTACCTTAACCATTTCTTGATTCACCACTATCTCTCGGACCCAAAATCTAACGTTCCCTAATTACATCCAACATGTAGGAGTGCGACACTTCCGTCCATATAGTGCTTCATATGGTGCCATCCGAATCTTGGATTGGAGGCTGTTGTTGTACACAAATTTCATAACAGTAAGAATTCCTCCCAACTTCCCTTGAAATCTATCACACATCCCCTTAACATATCTTCTAAGATCTGGATTACTCTTTCGGACTGACCGTCCGACTGAGGATGAAATGCCGTACTGAAGTCCAATTTGGTGCCCAAAGCCTGATGCAATGCTTTCCAAAATCGCGACGTAAATCTCGGATCTCTGTCTGAAATTATCGACAATGGCACTCCATGCAATCTCACAATCTCAGCCACATATAACTTTACTAATTTCTGCAAAGAGTAATCAACCCGAACTGGGATAAAATGTGCAGATTTCGTCAATCGGTCCACTATCACCCAAATGGAGTCTTTCTTAGTAGGCGTAAGAGGAAGCCCACTAACAAAGTCCATGGTGATTCTCTCCCACTTCCACTGTGGAATCTTTATCGGTTGTAGCAATCCAGAAGGTACTTGATGTTCAGCCTTAACTTGCTGACACGTTAAGCACTTACCTACAAATTCCGTAACTTCTCGCTTAAGACCAGGCCACCAAAACTGATCTCGCAAGTATCGATATAACTTACTTCCTCCAGGATGCATAGCATAGGGGCTACCATGCGATTCCTGAAGTATCTTTTGCCTCAACTCCTGATCCTTTGGCATGCATACTTTATCTTTAAAACACAATATCCCTTCACTGTTAATACCAAAATCTTCCAATTTCCCACTCTGTACCTGTCGAAGCTTTTCACTCAGATCTTCATCTACTAACTGCCTCTCTTTTACTTGACTTAACCACGTCGGCTTAACTTGAAGTTCTGCCAACAAGCTTCCGTCATCGAAAAGACTAAGATGTGCAAACATCGCTCTCAAATCTGACACCACTTTTCAACTTAGGCGTACGCCACCACATTCGCCTTGCCGGGTGGTACTCGATAGAAACGATCGTAGTCTTTCAACAACTCTATCCACCTTCGCTGCCTCAAATTCAGTTCTTTCTGAGTCAGTAGATATTTCAGACTTTTGTGGTTCGTGTATATCACTGACTTTTCTCCATATAAATAATGTCTCCAAACTTTAAGAGCAAAGACTACAGCTGCCAACTCCAAGTCATGCGTCGGGTAATTAACCTCGTGCGATCTCAACTGCCGAGATGCATACGCAACTACCTTTTCGCCTTGCATCAGAACACATCCTAATCCCGTGTGAGAAGCATCACAATACACGCATTTAAATCTTTTTCCGCTTCAGTGAATCAAACAGAGCTTAGTCAAAACTTTCTTGAGCTTCTCAAAACTCTCTTGTCGCTTATCGCCCACACGAAAGGTACTTCCTTTCTCAACAATTTCGTTAAAGGTGCGACTATCGATGAAAATCCTTCAACAAATCTTCGATAATATCCGCTAAACCCAAGAAACTACGAACCTCGATTCTGATTTAGGTGGTTTCCAATCTAGCATGACCTCAATCTTCGAGGATCCACCCTTATCCTTCCGCAGATACCACATGTCCTAAAATGCAACTTCTTTCACCAAAATTCACACTTACTAAATTTGGCGACAGTTTCTTTTCCTTAAGACCCATAACACAATCCGGAGATGCTCATCATGTTCCACTTGGACTTAGAATACACCGGGATGTCGATCTATGAATACCACGATTAACCGATCCAAGTAGGCTGAAAAATTAGGTTCATCATATCCATAAACGTGGTTTGGGCATTCATCAATCCGAATGGCATTACCGTAAATTCATAATGCCCATATCTAGTTAGGAAAGCCGTCTTATGGATATCCGCTTCTTTCACTTTAAGTCGATGATACCCCGCCTTAGATCAATCATAGAGAATATCGCGGCTCCTTGTCGATCAAACAAGTCATCGATCCTTGGCAAAGAATACTTGTTCTTGATGGTCGACTTATTCAACCGCCGTAGTCTATACACATCCTCATCGATCCGTCCTTCTTCTTCACGAATTGGACCGGTGCTCCCCATGGAGACACACTAGGTCGAATGAATCCACGATCAAGTAA
This sequence comes from Gossypium rotundifolium, assembly GCA_025506655.1. Taxonomy (NCBI): domain Eukaryota; kingdom Viridiplantae; phylum Streptophyta; class Magnoliopsida; order Malvales; family Malvaceae; genus Gossypium; species Gossypium rotundifolium. The sequence goes on from CP106728.1 coordinate 147,596,134, forward strand.
CTCCGAATCGAGCCTTCAACTCAACCAACTCCTTGATTGCCATTCTATATGGAGCAATAGAAGCTGGCGCCGTTCTGTAATAAATCAATTAGAACTCTACTTCACGATCCGGAGGCAAACACGAAGCTCTTGGGAAAAACATCTACAAATTCCTTCAGCCCCGACTTCATTAATGATTGCTTCCTTAGCCTCCAAAGCATTCACCAACATCAAAAGGCTACACATCCCTTTCTAACCATCTTTTACGCCTTAAGAGCGGATACTACATTAGATAAGTAGTTAGTCTCTCGCCCAACACTACAACTTCCTTGTCATCAAAAGTTCTTAAGGACATTCTCTTAGCAAGACAATCCACATTTGCACAAGATTTCACAAGCCGGTCCATGCCTAAGATTAGGTCAATTCTCGAATGGCAATTCCATTAAATCGGTAGAAAGCTGTATCCTTGAACTTCTAGAGGCACTTCCTTAAAGAGTTTGTCTATAACTTCTGATCGTCCTAGAGGACTAAGTACGATCATCTTCCTAGGTGCAGTCTCGAAGTCACATGCAAAGTCCCAGATACTTCACTAGCGATATAGGAATGAGTTGACCTATATCTATCAAAGCAATAAAGGGCAACCCGTAAATCGAAAGCGTGCCGTGATAACATCAAAAGGCCATCGTCTTCTCTGCGATTTAAGCGCATACACCAAACACGGTTGTCTCGCCTCGTAGCTTCCAATCGTCATTTGCTGAAGTTTCGCAACCTCTACCGTAACCATTACCCTTCCATTTGGACCACGACCTCTTATCACCGTCCGTCCACTTGATCGATCGATTAGCACCTCGACTTCTTTGAACGGTTCTTCTCCGAGTTCATCGGGCAATCTTTGATCATATGATCCTTCGAACCGCACTTGAAACATCCACCGGTTTTCTTCCAGCATTCTCCCGAGTGCATTTTCCCACATTGAGAACAAATACGATTTTGTACACCCGTAGCAGTCTGTTGACCTCGCGGTCCATCATTCCTTGATTTCTTCTGAAAGTTTCCGGACGACCCTGAAGACCCAAAGCTTCTCTTATTCTTGCTCTGGCCTCTGTCCCGGTTCTGTCTCTCACTCCGTTTAGCTTCTTCGGTAATTCTTGCCCTTTCCACTAAGATTGCAAAATCTCTTTCACGGTGTGGAGCAATCATCACTCGTAGCTCATCTCTAAGTCTATCTTCAAATCTGATACACCGTTCATATTCTGTAGCCACTATCCCCCTGGCATAACGCTAAGTCGCAAAAATTCCGCTTCATATTTAGCTATCGACTTGTTCCCTTGGACTAAATTCAGAAATGTCTTCCTCTGAGAGTCGATATAGCTAGCTCCGACATATTTTCCCTCAAATTTCACTTTAAAATACCCCCAATCCAAATGATCCATTGTGGGTACTCTCCTTGATAGTGAGCCACCACCTGGTAGGCTTCATCACGGAGAAGTGAAATAGCACCTTTCAATTTCTCTTCATCGGTCATGATCTATATCGTCCATGATCCTCTCGACGCCTCCAACCAATATTCAACTACATTTGGAGCTACTCCAGATACTCCTCCAAAACTTTAGCTCCATTCGATCTAAGTCTCTCAGCTACTGACTTTCGAGACCTATTTCCAAAACTAGCTTCCACTACACGTTCCAAAACTCGCAGCATAACTTGTGATACTGCATCACCGCCTTCATTTTGTTCTTGAAATTCCACCCCAACAGCCGGTGGCGGAGCTTCATTCTCGGAACCTTGACCAGATCGAATCGGTTCCACTACGATCATCTTTCCTCTTCCATGTCCACGACGACCTCATCCCCTAGAGCTCATATCTACTACGTATCTTATCTGTTTTTACGAAAAGTCTTATGTATTAGAGTCTTTTCACTTCTTATTAAAAGAAAGTCTTATGAAACATATATTCAGTGGTTTCCGTAGTAGTACACATACACCTAGGGTCCATGTCTCTAAAGTTTCCTTAGGCTTATCAAACATTCATATCACTTATCAAATAAAGGTACATACCGATGGATCTGGCCGAGAATTCGAAAGTGCCATGCTCTTATAAAACCATTTAACTTAAGAAAACTTTCAAAAAGTCATTTGGGCCAACTTTTAAAAATATTGTGGGCTTCAAAACCCAAGGTGAGAGTTTAAAACTGGCTCGATACCAAATTGAAACACCCCAAACCCTACCAAAAAGCCTAACCGGATTTGGTATGTTCCTCGAGTAAAACTTTAGCGGAATCACATTGTAAAGTAATTTTGTCTTTTGAAACATTATTTTAGGAGGAATTAATAAAATCAAAAGGAAACCAAACTTAAGAAAAACTTCTTAAGAAAACATTTATATATTAGTGACAAAAACCTTTTAAATAATTATCGAAAACCAATTTAGTTATTTAATAGATATTTGTTCATGGCAAAATAAAAGTAAATCCAAACACGAAATTAAAGATAGTTTATAGTGGCCTTATTACATAATATTGGCAACCCAAAATAAAGTCTAAGTAATAAAATTTAAAGTAATAAGTTTAAGTTGGAAAATCTCCACAATACTTGCTACGACACCGCCACCTCAATTCCCTAACGCCTAGATCCATCGCACTACGAGTCATCCGAAAAGTTATCCCATAAAATGGGTGAGTTATAAACTCAATGTATAACACATACATTAAAAAGCCCATTTTATCAAATGCTTTCAAGCCCAAAATTTCACATATGGCCATAGGCCCATTTAACTCATATTTAGCCCAAAGGCTCAATTTAGCTCAGATTTAGCCCAAAGGCCCATTTCATAACAGATCAAATAATAATCATACAATATTACATGGTTATGTTCATGAAATGAAATGCAAGCCCGCCCAACCTAAATATCCATCCGCTACACACCCCGCATCAACCAAAGACACCGTGGGATTACTAAATCGACCTCCATCTGCTACACACCATCAAAGGCGATTCTTTGCAGTCAACATGCACATCGCTCTTATTGTGGCAAAGCCACCAAAACAGATGTGACCGAAGTCACCTGACCGAAGTCTAAATTTCAAATACGTGACCAAAGTCACCAGATTCACATACGTGACTGAAGTCACCAGAGTCATATGTGACCGAAGTCACCAGAGCCAAATATACGTGACCGAAGTCACCGGAGCCAAATTTGTGACCGAAGCCATCGGAGTCAAATATACGTGACCGAAGTCACCAAATTCACATATGTGACCGAAGTCACCAGAAATATGGTAAAACCACCAGAATACTTCCTCCTTTATCAATATACCCATATGCCCATGCACATACATATCAAATCAGATTTTCATGCTATTTACCCACAAATCATAATATAGTCATGCTTATTTCATATTGATGCATATAGCAAAAATAAACGGAATATTGGGGTAACATACCTAAATTTTGTATACCAATGATTGGTATCCACAAACAAACATATTATCATATAATCACTTTTTAACAATATAGATCTATGGAAATTTTTAATGTAAGGTTACACACCTTGTGACGGTGAGAACAATACCTCTTATTTAAAACACCTAATTAATTAACACATTTGGTTAGTATACACTATTGTTAACAAAACTATACTTATTGACGAGAGATCTAATCCCTTACCCTCGAATTCTCGAACGACAGTTATTTGTGGTTTTTCTCCACTAGATGGATCAAAACCCGCTGATATTCCACCAACATAAAGTGGTTCGGTTGTACGCATTACTTCGAATAATCGATCCTCGTTAGCAGAGGGTTCACAACCCGGTGGAAAGTCTCTAACCGCCGATACAGCCCTTCGTTTGTAGTTCGATGGTAAAAGAATACCTCCCCTCTTCCAAACACTCCGGACGGTTCTTTTCTTACCTATCTTGTTGATCTTAGATCGTCCCTTGATGATTTCGAATGTTCACTTAAAGGTTGTCCTCAACAAGATCTTTGAAAAAATTCTTTTCAAATGAGTCGGCCTAGAAGAGAAAATAAGGATCACGATTCTAAGGTTGCTAAAGTGAAAAGAAAAGATAAAAAAATAATTGATAAAATCTTACTTGAGTCCTTCAAGATTCGGCTTTAACAAAAAGAGAAGAGAAATGATGGTTTCAATATGATGGTTTCGATTTTGAGGAATAGAAGAAAGAGAATGAAAGGAGAAGGAAAGAGAAAGAAGAAAAGAGAAAGAGAAGAAGAAGATGATGATGGTGATTTCTCAAAAGAAAAGAAATGTTTAGGAACCTTTTCACATTCGGCCAAGGAGGTAACAAATGGTTCTTGATCCTATGTGGCTTCGACAATGAGAGAAAGAGAAGAGAGAAATAAAATGAAAAGAAAAAGAAAAGAAGAATTGATCAAAGAGAAAGGAGATTGATTTTGGGGCTTAGATGCATTCGGCTAAGGGAGAGAAAAATGAAGAAGAAAATGGTGCTTAGTCTTTTATGGTTTCGGCTATGAGAGGGGAAAGAGAGAAGAGAAATAGAATGAAAAAAAAGAGAAAAAGAAAATGAAAGAGAAGGCTTTTGATGATAGCTAAATTCGGCACTAAAGAGAAAGAAAAGGAGTGACTTCAAAAGTGACAATATTTTGTCATCAAAAGAGAGAGAATTTTGAGAAGAAAAGATGGAATAAGGGTACCTCTTTGGTCAAAAATTCCAATACCAAAACAAAGTAACCTTGTACCAAATGCCAATGATAGTTTCGGTTTAGGGAAAAGTTTTGGAGAAGGGAGAAAAGATGGACAAAAGAATATGCAAGACTTTTGGCCAACTCCCCCTAATGGCAAAGCACAAATTCGGCCAAATCAATGCCAACATTATCCCTTTTTTCCTCCTTGTTTCTTCCCCATCAACTCTTGATTTGCTCTCAACAATAAACCACTCCCTTTAGCCTTCATGCCGTCTAGGTTCATGGTCAAATGACCATGAACACATCCCCAAAACATAGCCCAATATCATGCCTTTTGTCCCCCTCATCTTATCATCAACTTATGATTCCATACCATAAGTTCCTAGCTTCCTTTTTCACATGGTCAAATAGCCAAAATTAAATGAATTCTCATCCACTCTAGAACATTCTTGGCTGACACTTATAGGAAGGTAACAAAAAATTAAAATCCTCCTTAATGCTAGCTAGAGATTCAACCTTACACCTCAAGCACACATCCATGCATCTTAACCACTTTGCCAATTACTTAACTTATGCTTGAAATTCCTTGTCATTAATTCTTAAGGCCTAACTTTCTTAGCTCTCTTAATTAATAGAAATTAAAAGTTTAACTAAGCATTCACTTAATTAATGAAGCTCAAATAACTTCCAAAAATATACTCATTAATAAATAAGCATGCAACATCATTCAATTAAGTAAAATGCATAACCCCTAATTATCAAGATGTTACACTCTTAACTTTTGGTAAGCTGAATATTGGTTTATGGAAAGCTTGAAATTGGGGATAAGAATCTTAAGGTTATGGTATGATGAGGGGACAAAGGCATGGAATATGGAGGATGTTTTGGAAAGTAATCCTAGGCCTTTAGTGTATGTATGTGGATGGTATGGGTGTCTAGGGGATGGTAGAATGTTGTTAGGTGGCTTGGGGGATAGTTGGTCAACCTTGCTTTTGTGCATCTTTTGTATTGTTTTCTTTCTCTCAAAAAAAACTCCCTCCTTGACCGAATGTGTGCTATGCTTTTAGTGCAAAATTCCTTTTGGTTTTAGCCTTATTTTGTTGGAACCAAATCCTACTTTTCTTTCTTTCATTTTATCCTTTTGAAACCAAACAACATTGGTACTTTTGTGCACTTTTCTTTTGGCAAACAAGGAGTTGGTAGAATCTCTTAACCCCATTTCTCTCTTATTCTTTTCTTCCTTTTGGTTGAAACTCTCCTCTCCAAACTCCCTTTTTCTTTTCTCTATTGTTGCTAAAATCGAACTCTCTCTCTCTCTCTTTCATTCTCTTTTCTATTCACATATTTTCTTCTCTCATAACCAAATTGCCGAAACTCCCTACTTCCTTTTAGTATTATTTTGATCGAATATTCAACGGTAGACTCTCCTTGGGTTTCTTCTATTGATTTTGGATAAAAAGGGGTAAGTGTTCATGGACGTTTTTCTTCTTTTTCTTTCTCGTTTCTATGATGTTTCTTGTGAACAAAGGCCGAACCTTTGGGCATTGTTTTGCAAGGTTCTAACCATTTTTTTTGGATTCGATTATTCTCTTAGGCTCATTGGGATTTCAAAAATAATCGATCTAAGCCCATTCCATTAGCAATCGAAGTTGGTAAGTCAAGTGGACAAGGTGATCTAGTGTGGTAGATCGGGTCTTCGGGATTTAGCCGATCAGTGCAAAAAGGTGCGTAGTTATCGTGACCGTCTCTTGATTGTGTGTATGTGTTATATTTATGTATATGTGATATGATGTTAATGGTAGCGTAATTAAGGGCTAAGATTGTGAATACTCGTGGTGGGTGATCGAATACTCGTGTCGTTGATTTACGATATTAAATGATCATTGATGAATATATGAAATGTGATGGCATGTGATGCATTATTGTTCAAGTGATATGTTGCCATGATATACATATTTGCATGGGACTTGGGATGTGACTATCGAAGGAAAGGGTGTACATTATGTACGTGGTCCGATGTTAGCCTTGTGCTACATTGGCGCTTGATGGTGGCCATGTGCTCCATCAAGGGAGGTGTTGGCTAGGTGCCCATCTCGGTGGATGATAGCTGTGTGCATCACCGTAGATTGAGGATGACCTCGAGTCACCTCGTGGATACAGATATGTGGATCACTATGTGATCGGTGGCTTAGCCACGACCTTGGGCGACAAGTCCGCCAAGGTAAGATATGTGGATCACTATGTGATCGGTGGATTAGCCACTGACCTTGGGCGTGAGTCGCTAAGTTAAGAGTAACGATGGACTCTAGGTTGGGTTGGGCTTCATGTTACATATTTATGCATTTTGCATGACTATTTATGTGGATCAATGTGGATATGGGCCAAGCCCAACATGTGGAATTTTGTGGATATAATGCCTTATCATTTGATATGTGATTGATGTGTAGATATGGGCCAAGCCCATACGTGGAGGCATGTGTAATAACTATGCACTGAGTCTGTTTGACTCACCCAATTTTTCTCAAACCTTTCGGTGATGCATAAAGCTTGGACCGGGTTGGAGTGGATACGAGGTGGCCCATGCGAAATGGATTCTCTTTATACAATTTATGTTTCAGTATTTTAAGTATTTAATTTTTGTAATAAGGGCCATTTTAAGTATTTAAGGACTTTTATTATGTTTTAAGTTGGTTTGTCGATTATATTATTATTTGAAAATGTTTTATTTTAAACAACTTAGTTTTACTTGAAATTTTAATTGCACAATGTTTTAGTAAGGACAACAAAATTTTATGTTTTAATTCTAAGTCAAAAGTTTTTCAAACGTTTTTCGCAGTGGCATTTCAAATTCGGTCATAGCGAATGGGCCGGGTTTGGGGTGTTACAAATTGGTATCAGAGCTCGGTTCAAAACTCGGCTTTGAGGGTTTTGGGCCCAAAAACATTTTTTCTTAAGATGGGCTTTTCAAAGATTTAGGCTTTCATAAATTTTTCAGATTATTTGGCATGGCTTTGTATCTCTCGATTCAAGTCCACCATGTAAGTACCTTTAATTGTTGTGTGAATTATTATATGATTGGTATGTGGGTATGATGGGCACGTAGATTAGTATATTAAGTTATCGAACTTTAGGATTAGCTTACTCCAATACAAGATGCATAAGACTTAAAGAACAACCGAACAAACTGTGAAGTAAGTCATTTGAGTTATGGTGTGGCAACCATTGTGCGCATGTCTAGGAGTGGATTCAAGAAGAGCTTGGTATTTAAGGTGCCTAGCGACTCACCTCCTCTTTACTCGAATCCTACCTAGTGCGTAGCTACGGTTCACCCTAACCAAGAGGACTCATTCACGGGCTAAACTCGATAATTAAAATCTGAATGGGACTAGCCATACTGTTTTATAAAAACCTTAAGTTTTCAAAAAAATTACTCCTTTGAATTGTAAAACCATTTTATAGTTGGAAAATTTTTTCTTCTTTTGAAAAATTTCGATTTACAAAATTACCCAAATACCTGTGTTGAAAAATTACCAAAATGACATTGGTTTATAAAATTACCATACTACCTCGACTTTAAAAAAACATTCTTACTTTATAAAAATACCAAAAACTTCTATTTTACAAAATAGTAAGATACCCTGATTTGGGAAAATTTACTAAAATGCCCCTAACTTCCAAATTACCGAAATAACCCCTGAATTTTAAATTTTTTTAATATCTTGATTTAGAAAATCTTTCTTTCAAAAATATCCATGAGTTTGGAAAATTTCGAAATAACTTTTGGTGATTTTTGAATTTACCTCGGTTTATTACCAAGATACCCCTGTAGGGAAAAATGACGAAATTACCCCTGGGTTGGGAATGGTCAAGAATTCCCATAGTAGCATGGTAAATGTTGTGGAAGAGTGAATGTGTCTCTATTGATGTGAATATGTGATTCTCTCAATTAGAATAGTGATCTTGAACTAGAAATTTTGATTGATCGAAAGAACAACTTCAAAGCTGTTTCATAAAATTGTTCGCGATAAACAAGTGGAACAAAAGTACTAACGATAAAACTCTTTAAATAGATTAAATCGCGATGTTAGACATGAGCTCTAGGGACGTGGTCGTAATGTGCAAGGACGCCAGAGAGGCGAATGGTCGTGTTCGAACCCGTTAGGTCGGGTCAAGGTCCGACAATGTGGTACCCCACCATTTGTTGGTGTGGGCGAGCAAGCTCAGTGGGGATGATGTTAGATCGCAGTCAGGTCGCGAGTTCTTGAGATGGTGGTGGAGCGGTGGAAATATGAGAGCTAGAAAGTCTATACCGAGCTACTCCGAGCCAATGGGGCTGAGGTGTTTCGTGGAGTATCTCGGGTGGCACCCAGTACAGCTGAGTATTGGTTGGAGGCGACCAATCGAATTATGGATGAGTTGGATCTGACCCCTGAGGAGAATGTGAAAGGAATGGTGGCGCTGCTACGTGATGAAGCATATCAATGGTGGCTCACAGTTCGGGATGGGGCCACAGCTGAAGATCTCACTTGGGAGTACGTTAAGGCATCATATCAGAAGAAGTACGTTGGTACTCACTATATTGATGCGCAAAGGAAGGCGTTTCTGGGGCTGGTTCAAGGGAACAAGTCCGTGGCGATCTGAAGCAAAATTTTTACGGTTAAGCCGATATGCTCGAGGAGTAGTGGCTACAGAGTATGAGCGATGTGTCCGATTTGAGGATGGACTAAGGGATGACCTGAGATTATTGATAGCTCCACAGTAGGAACGAGAGTTTGCCGTATTAGTGGAGAAGGCTAAGGTGGCCGAAGGAATTAAGGATTCTATGAGGCAGAACAGAGAAAAGGATAGGAACCGAGATAAAAAGAGTTTTGGGCCGTCAGAATCGTCTTGAAGTCTTCAGAAAAGACCAAGGATCAAGAATTCTGCTCGTATTTCTATGCCAACCGCTGGAAATCGGGACCGCTCGTGTGCTCGGTGTGGAAGGTATCATGTTGGCGAGTCTTTGGAATCGAGACCGGAGTGTTTTAGGTGTAAATCCAAGTCTCATTTGATTAAAGACTATCCCTGGATCCGAGAAGGGCTCGGACGGAGGCCAAGGTTTTGAACAATCGGGTAGAGGTGGTCGCAAGTTTATTTAGGGTCGTGGTCCCAACCATGGAAGAAATGGTTCCGTACGAGGTCGTGGAGCATCGGCCGAGGTAATGGTAACATCGAGGCAAGACAACCTGTGTCCGGTGTGTATGATTCGTCGGAGGAGGATAGTGATGTGCCGATGTGACAACAGTAAGTTTTTATGTCCGAATACCCTTTATTATCTTGTTTGTTATAGAGCTAGTTCGTATTTGTGTTGCTAGTGAAGTATCTAGAACCTTGAGTGTGAACTTTGGGACCTGTTCATAGAAAGTATGTTAGTTTTATTAAGATCGAGTCATGACATAAGCGTAGTGTGATGAGTAGGATTGTACGATTGTTAGTTAGTTGGAAATTTTGAGGACTAAATTTCTTTAAGGAGGTAGAACCTGTAACATCTCGAAATTGGGCCTAGTAGGATTGGGCCGATTGGGCCTTGGGCTTTAGGAAGAAAATTTGAGTATTATTTGTGTTGGCTTGGGTATGAATCGGTGTGTTAGCATAGTCTTGTGAAGGCTTGATTTTTTTAGGAAGCTAGAATAATTTTTAGTATGGTTTATTTAATGAAGTGGATTAGTGAACTTGACACTTAAGTTAATTTAAGTGTTAGATTCTAGCACATGAGGAGTTAGTGGCAAGGTGGTTATGATGCTTGAAGGGTTGCTTGAGGAAGAGGTTCAAGTTGCATGGATTGCATTTAGAAGACTTTATTTTTATGTAGCTTTGCATTAAATGTCGGTCAAACCTTATTTATGATAGGTTGGAATCTTAACTTTTGGTAAGTGAATATTGGTTTATGGAAAGCTTGAAATTGGGGATAAAAATCTTAAGGTTATGGTATGATGAGGGGACAAAGGCATGGAATATGGAGGATATTTTGGAAAGTAATCCTAGGCCTTTAGTGCATGTATGTGGACGGTATGGGTGTCTAGGGGGATGGCCGAATGTTGTTAGGTGGCTTGGGGGGATAGTTGGTCAACCTTTGCTTTTTGTGCATCTTTTGTATTGTTTTCTTTCTCTCAAAAAAAAAACTCCCCTCCTTGACCGAATGTGTGCTATGCTTTTAGTGCAAAATTCCTTTTGATTTTAGCCTTATTTTGTTGGAACCAAATCCTACTTTTTCTTTCTTTCATTTTATCCTTTTGAAACCGAAACAACATTGGTACTTTTGTGCACTTTTCTTTTTGGCAAACAAGGAGTTGGCCCATGCAGAAATGGATTCTCTTTATACAATTTATGTTTTAGTATTTTAAGTATTTAATTTTGTAATAAGGGCCATTTTAAGTATTTAAGGACTTTTATTATGTTTTAAGTTGGTTTGTCGATTATATTATTATTTGAAAATGTTTTATTTTAAACAACTTAGTTTTACTTGAAATTTTAATTGCACAATGTTTTAGTAAGGACAACAAAATTTTATGTTTTAATTCTAAGTCAAAAGTTTTTCAAACATTTTTTGCAGTGGCATTTCAAATTCGGTCATAGCGAATGGGCCGGGTTTGGGGTGTTACACACGGATTTCCAAAAAGGGTTTTCTAAAGAAAATTATCTAATAAACTTTCATTTTCAAAAGGTTTTCACTCCGTGACATGTCAGATCTGATTGTGGTGTGCTGACCGGGTTTGGGGTGTTACACAACTCTTTTCTTTCATTTGTGGTTGCCAACACTTGTAGCCATATTCTCCTCTAATCCTTTCTTTCCTATAGCCGAACCCTTGAGTTACAGTATACTGTTGTTAAAGCCGAATCTTTTCTTCTCCATTTGGCTCATCTTTGATTTAAGGTTAGTTTTACTCTTCTGTTAGATTTTTTTTTCATTTCTTGTTCCTTTGCTAAAAGCTGAAATCTTCCACCTGTTTCTTTTGTTTAAGGTCGAATCTGTCAGAGGGTTAGCAGACACTTTCTTCTATCTTCTAGCCTTTGGTTTTTGGAAGTGGATTGGTAAGTAAGGTTGTGGCCGAATGTGGTGTTGGGGTTGTGTTATTCGGTTGATTTCTTACTCTAGCCGAATGGCTATTTAAGTTCAGTTGTGATCTTGTTTTAGGGGGTTGCTAACTTTTGTTTTGGTGCCAAACACTGCTAGGGTCTCAATGCGCGAATTAGAAGGCCAACTAAACATCTATCCCTTGCAGTAGTATTCTGCCAGTGCTGGTAAGCGATGTAGACTATTAATCAATCTCAATACTTAAAGGGAGTTGTATTAAAGATTTAGACTAATCGTTAGTCAATGTTAACCTCAAGTGTTTGGAAAGGGTGCTAAATACCGCTAATCGCAAACAGGTGTGTAATTCCACACCCCTCTAACTGGTTGCATATGTTATTTTACAAATCGGTCAAAAGTCAAAAAATCGAAAACCAGCACCTGAACCCACACGACCGTGCAAGTGCTCGTAATGGTAAATCAGAGTTTGAGTTATGAAGGTAAGACGAGGAGAGTATCATGAGCACTCCCGTGACATTGAGGCCATAACGGGCCGAACCGAGCCGAAAAGGGCTTAACGGGCCCAATGGGCTATTTGGCCCACATGGGAAAAATTGATGAAAAGTTGTAAAAAGGTAAGTGCGGATGTGAGATATAGAAGTCTGAGACTGAAACCATGCGAAATGGGCCACCCGAGCGTGTAGGCCTATTTGGGCCTAAAATGGATTTTAGGCCCATTAGCTTCGTAGAGATCCATAAAGGGTCCCGTGTCACTTGAGGCAACCGTAGGCCTTCAAAAAGGCTGTTAGATGCAAAACTTACCGAGATACCCTCAAGGGGTAAATTACTGAAATACCCTCAGTGAGTAAAATTACTGTTATACCCTGAGGGGCAGATATGGTTTGTTGTGCACACGTTGATTAATTGCCATGATGACGCATTATTGCATACACAAATTGCTTATGCCATTACATGATGCATGGGGTTGGGTTATGTTAACGGAGGAAGTGTATCACATGGTGGCTTTGCACATATATCGATCTTGGCACTCACCGCAATATCACATGGTGGCTCTGCCACAAATATATATATTGATATTAGCAGTTTTGCTGCGTTTATACTGGCAGCTCGACTACATTTTTAGAGTGTAGCGGTTGGGTGGGTCGATATAGAAATCCCCACAGGTGTGTTAGGCTGGTATGGGTGGAGTGTAGCGGATGAACTATTAGGTTGGGCTACATTTTTCTGTTGCATGTTGATGATGTATAAGGCTAAGGCCCAGATTGTTACTGTGTAGGGCTATGGGCTCGGGCCCAGTTAATAACCGATTGGGGAATTACACACTGAGTCCTCGTAACTCACCCTGTTGTTTCAACCTTGCAGGTGATCCCCAGCGTTAGTGGATTTTGGAGCTGTGGAAGACTCTATGGTGGCCATTCAGGAATTATTCTCGTAAACTTAAGTAAATTTACGTTCTGCTTTATTTTAGTTTACTTATTTATTTGGGTTAATATTTTTATAATAAGGCCATTGGTATAATTTCTTTTAAGTTTTCCTTAATATTTGCTGGATTTATAAATACATATTTTCTTTAAACGGCAATAATTGTTTAAAAAAATATCATATCTTCGTAATCTAATGAAGTTTGATTTCTTTAATAAACCAAGTTTTCAATAATGGTAATAACAACGTTTTTACGATAACACCTTTAAAGCAAATATGAATTTCAATATCAAGAAAGCTCGAAGTTTTCCGAAAAAGAATACGGAGTTTTCAACCAAAACACGGTTTTAAACAACCTAACCATATGACACGCTAGATCCAGTCGTAACGTCTGGGGCAGGTTTGGGGTGTTACATCTTCTGTAACGCCCTGAAATTGGGCCTAAGAGAATTGGGCCTATTGGGCCTTGAGCGTAAGAGTGTTTTAAAATTTTGTAGAAAATAAGAACGACATTACTGCAAGTGGACCAATTAGGTAAGTGATTTTGGAAGGTTGCGAGGTTTCTATGAAGTCTCGGGTTCAAGTTAGGCCATAGGAAAATTTTTTATTTTTGGCTCTTTAGGGGAGGGGGTACTGGAAGTAGGACTTAAGTAAAATTTGGTGTGTTTAGGAGACACAAGTGGAATGTGTGGTGTGGTGGTTGTGGCGTCATTGGCTGAGCAAAGGGGGAAGGAGTTCGATTCCCTTGGCAAGTTTTTAAAGGTATCTATTTTATGTCTTGGAAGAGGAGGTGGCTTAGTTTGGGTCAAATTCTGCTAAGGGAGTTGGAGACTTGGTCAATTGGTTCAAATGGATGATAGAGAGTAAAGTTAGGAGGAAAAGGAGGAGAAAATCATGGGGATAGAGGAGAGAAGAGGTGTTGGTCGAATGTGGGAGTGTGGGGGTTGAGAATTTTGGCTAGAGGTTGGTGTTGGGAAATAAATTCAGCATTTTGGTGTAGGGAGCATAAACCGAAGCTTAGGTGTGCCATTAGGTGGTTCAAATGTGGCATTTTGGTCATTAAATGCAAAATTACTGAAATACCCCTGTAGGGTAAATTACCGTTATACCCTTGATTATGGTTGGTTATCATGTATTGTTTTATTTACACTTTTGCACGTATGATGCATTGCATTTATAATATGTTGGATGGGGTGGGATTGATGATCGGAGGAAGTGTATTCTGGTGGCTCTTCCACATTCTGTCTGGTGGCCATGCCATGTATATTCTGTTATTCTAGTGGCTCCACCACAAATTTTGTGATTAGCAGCTTGTCTGCCCTATTGGTGTGTTGGGCTGGTACGGGGGTGTGTAGCGGATGGATTGTTAGGTTGGGCTGCATACTTTGTTTGCGTGATCATGTTTATAAGGCTGAGGCCTGATTGTTCTTGAATAGGATTCGCCCATCTCATCTTTCAGATGGGCTCAGGCCAGATTAATGGCCAATTAAGGGATTACACACTGAGTTCTCGTAACTCACCCCTCTGCTTTAACCTTCAGGTGATCCGTAGCATTGAGGATTTGGAGCTACGGAGGACTCTGTGGTGGCCATACAATGGAGTACTACTCCCAAACTTTAGTAAATTTCCATTTTGCTTTATCACGAGATTATTTTTAATTTGGGTTTAATATTTTGTAATAAAGCCATTAGATTTTAATTTTTATTTTAAGCTTTCATTTCAGTTATATTCAAACTATAAACGATTAAACTCTGGGTTTTCTTAAAAAGTTAATAACTGTTTTCAAAATATCACGTTTCCGCAAATTACTGAATCTAATTTCTACTATAAACGAAGTTTTTGAAAATAACAATAATAACGTTTTTACAAGAAAATCATAAAAGTAAATCTGAATTTCACAAACAACAAAGCTCGAAGTTTCGACAAGAATCCGAAGTTTTTAAACGAATGCGTGGTTTTTAAACAACCTTTTTATGTGACATGCCAGATCCGGTCGTAATGTCTAGGCCGGGTTTAGGGTGTTACATCTTCACTTGGTCGATCGGTTGATAAGACTTGTTCCAATTGGTCTTCTACAAAATCAAGCTCATATTCTATAGAAATCAACGAATCTACCTCGGACATTTCAGAACATTCTTTAGCTACATCAGGGAACATCGAGGCTTTGAAAACATTAAAGGTCACCTGATCATCTTGAACTCGATAGTGATCCCACCTTTGTGGACATTAATCAACATTCATCGATTTCTAAAATGGTCTCCCTACAATGATAGGGATCTTTTTGTCTTTTTCAAAATCTAGAATGATAAAATCGGTTGGAAATTTGAACTTATCAACTCTTAACAATACATCTTCAATATTTCCCTCTAGATGTGCTATCGATCTGTATGCTAACAGAAGTGTTACCATTATTGATCTTGCTTCGCCAATACCTAACTTCTTGAAAACTGACATGGACATCAAATTAATGCTCACGCCCAAATCACAGAGAGCCATACCATAGTAAGTTTCTCCAATGTTCCATGGTATGGAAAAACTCCAAGGATCTTTCATCTTTGGTGATAACTTATTTTGTAGGAATGTACCTCACTCATTCATTAATGTCACACCTAAATTTCCAAAATAACCGAACTTAAGGAGAAGTCGGGGAGTTGATTGAATAGAAATGGAAAGTCGAGGGTACCAGCGAGAAATTTAGAAAATTAAGTAGCTAGTTAGAAAAAAGTTAGACTCCCAGTCTAGCTTTGTTAGATTGGGACTGACTAGTTACATAGTGGGAAACATAATAATTAGGACTGTGTGGTGGTAACGGTCTGTAAAGATCGCACCATGAGGATATATATATATATAGTTAGAAGGATGAGAAAAAGAGGGATTCCTTAATCCCTTTTACACATTCTTCTCTTCAACATCATTCTCTTCTTCTTCATTCGTCTTGAAGAAAAAGAGGTTGTAACCATAGGAAGCTCTGCATGTTGCAACAGTCGTAGGCATGGGTGTATTGTAAAATTAAATGGGTTCTTGTAGCATCCAGTACTCGGACTCAACGATCGGGTCGGGTATGGGGTGTTACAATTTAGTGGTGTTAGAGTTTCGGTTTAACTGATTATCTGGATGTATGAAGTTGGAAAAGAACCCTTATATGCAAGATGTAAGTACTTAATTTTACTTGGGCCATTAAAAAATAAATAAATAAACCAGTGTTCTTTTATTACAGTCCTTTTACAGACCTAAACCTGTAACACCCCAAACCAGGTCTATGCGTTAAGACGAGATTTGGTTTGTCACACAGAACGAACATCCATTTAATTATCTAATGATTTAGGTAAAATAGTTCTACAAAACCTTTTGAAAATGAAGTTTAGTAAAAACCAAGAATTTGATTTAAAATCGATGAATAAAGTAGTACTAGTTTGAAATCCTATTATTTAATATTTAATTGTTAAAGACTTTAAAGTAATTTTTAAAGAGTTCAAAAGAATCAAAACAAGAATATTTAAAGAATCTCATATGTTTAAAAACAAAATATTTAAGGAAACATTATTAAAATAGTATTAGTCCAAATTAAGTGTCTAAAGCATAATTAAATCCATCCACACATAAAAATCCATAAAATAATAATAATAGAGGCCATATTACATCATACCCAAAATAGTAATTAAATAAATATACTTAATTGAAGTTCATAGTTTATAAAACCCTTGTTCGAAGTATGGCCTCCACGAAGTCATCCCACCCAAGCCTCCATCAATTGCCATTACCTGAGAAGGATAATAAAGTAGAGTGAGTTACTCATAACTCAGTGTATAACCCACTTACCATATCCACTGGGCCAAATCATCAAGACATTATATTGGGCTTGAGCCCATTTACTGATTTAAAATATAATAATAATGCATGTAGAATGAAATTACCAACCAAACCTAAATTTTCCATCCGCTACACACCCACCCGCATTCAACCAACACACCTGTGGGGATCAAGTCAACCCACCCCGCCAACACACCAATCGCAGTATAAAGCCATTTTAAATAATATTGTGGTGCACCATCGAACTAGATTGTGGCAAAGCCACCCGAACTAGATTTTTGGTAACAGGCCTTTCTTCTCTTCGTCAATTTTTCCCAACCCATGCAATCATGTTTATATATAAAACATAACAATACATTCACATGATAATTTTAACAAAAGGTCCATAATACAAGTGAGTCCATATTTCAAATTTTCATTTTGGCCCATAAGGCAAAATAGCATTTTGGCCCATTTAACGATCTAGCAAACTTTGGCCTATATATCGATCTAGCGCTTTTGGCCCATATATCGATCTAGCGCTTTTGGCCCATATATCGATCTAGCAGGTTTTGGCCCATATACCACATGAGGCATAAAATTTTACTATTTATCAATTAACCCATTGAGGGCATTTTCGTAATTTCCACGACTTTAACCTTTTTCATGCATTTACACAAAAGTGTTAATTATTTCATATTTCTCCGATTTTGCCATCTTTACGATTTTATCCCAATACTTAAGGTATAGTATCTAACCCGAGAGATAAGTGAAAAGTTACATACCTGATTACAGTGAGAACTAGACTTTCCTGTTCGTCGATACCTAAACACGCATCATGATAATTTAGAACACTAATACTATTTATAAATCTATTGTTATAAATAACGATCTAGACTTTACCCTTGGAATTTCGAACAACTTCTATATGCGGTTTCTCCCCGATTGTTAGTTCGTTACCTGTTGAATATCCACGAACAAACAAAGGATTAGGAGTACGAACGACTTCAAATAATAGATTCTCCTCGGATGAGGG
The DNA here is from genome assembly GCA_025506655.1 of Gossypium rotundifolium. Taxonomy (NCBI): domain Eukaryota; kingdom Viridiplantae; phylum Streptophyta; class Magnoliopsida; order Malvales; family Malvaceae; genus Gossypium; species Gossypium rotundifolium. The sequence continues at coordinate 147,614,094 of CP106728.1, forward strand.
TCCACAACCCAGTGGAAAATCTCGATTCTAAATAGCCCTTCGCTTAAATTTTGGGGAATAGCGAATCGCCTCTTCTAAACACTATTCACCACCCTTTTCGTCCCTATCTTGATTGTCTCCATTGACAAAAGATCACTAGTCCGACTAAATAATATATCAAAATTATGATTAACGGTTTTAAGGGTGAGATTGGCTTACCACAAAATATCCTTGTTCCACAAGATGAAAATCGAGCGATAACGCCCTCTAAGATTAAATCGATTAATAATCCATCTATATCAATATGTCGAGTATTATATATATAACTCCTTGATAAGAACCCTTACCTTGAAAAATATGATCTGAACTTAATAACTTCAAGATGACTTCGATGAGATGGTGATTCACCCTCCACTATCATACTAAAATATAACGAAAAGGAAACGCTAAGAGTAATGATCAACGATTTCGATCAAAAGACTCTCCTTTACCACACTTAAGGTTGGCCAAAACAACTAATAAACCAACATAAGAACCAAAAAGAAAGCTCTTACCTATTGCTTAAACGAGGGTTGGAAGAATAATTAACAAGACAATATAGATGAATAGAAGATTCGACTTTGAAGGAAAATTGAAGAAAATGGTATTAGTACCATTCGCCATGGGAGAAAAAATAATGAAGAAAGTATTTGAATGATAAATAAAATGGAGAAGAAAAGAGAATGGGGAGAAGGTGTTATAATTTGGTTTTCAAAGAGAAGAAAAGAGAAGGAGAAAAGAGATGAGTTTAGGAACAATATGCATTAAGCAATGGGGAGGAGAAGGAAAAGGAATGGCTTTTGTGTTGGTAGTTTTGACTAGAAGAGAAATACGAGATGAAGCACTTGAGGGTTTTGCAAAATGACCAAATGGTTAAAAGAATGACCAAAAGAAACAAAACAAAATTGTTTTCTCCTAACACAAGCACATTTGACCAAGAGAGGAAAAGAGAAGAGAAAGGTGTTTTTGGGAGAGCAACAATGACCAAATGAAAATTCTATCAAGCTATTAACCTATTCCCCAAAACTTACCACAAAAATTCAGCCTCCCCTTTAGTCCAATAAGCCGTCCATGTACATTGGCTAAAAGTCAAAGTTTTAGCCACACAAAGTTTCCAAAATAACACCCTTGATTCATGCCTTATGATCCTCCTAACTTCCATAAGCTTAGGATTCCTTTCCCCAAGTTCAAGCTTACCTTAATTATTAGCCACCTTGCCATAAAAATTTAGTCCAACCTTACCATAAATAGGGCTTGACCGACACTTGATAAAAAGGTGCAAAAATTAAAGCTACCAGAATACAATCCATGGTATTCAAACCTCTCCCCTCAAGCAATCACTCATGCGCCAATTCCACCTTACTACTAGCTCATCTTATGCTAGTTTTTGACACTTAATTCCCTTAAGCATCAAGGTCACTTGTTCCACTTCAATAATATTCTTATTTCTAAAATTTATTCTAGCTCCGAATAAATCCTGAGCTTTCTTGAAACTATATTAAACACACAAGTTTAATCATTCACAAAAAAAATGCAACATATCGATACTTGTATTTTTTTAGGATGTTACAATTCTACCCTCCTTAAAGAAAATTTCGTCCTCAAAATTTACCTGGCTAAAAGAGGTGAGGATATTGTTGTCAAATTGCATCCTCAAGCTCCCACGTAGCTTCCTCCGCTCCGTGATTACACCATAAAACGTTGACCAATGGACGGTCTTCTTTCTTAGCACCTTAACATCTCTGGCCTAAGATTTCCACCGGTTCCTCCTCAAAAGATAAGTCTGATCTCAACTCCACTTCTTCTACCAGTACTATGTGAGACAGATCTGATCTATAGTGCCTCAGAATAGAAACATGGAAAACATTATGAATCTGACTCAACTCCGGAGGTAATTCAAGATGATAGGCCACTGGACCAACACGCTTCATCTCACACGATATGGTCCAATGAACCTAAGGCTCAACTTGCCTTTCCTTCCAAATCTGAAAATCTTCTTCCAAGGTGAGACTTTCAGAAAAACCTGATCTCCCACCGCAAACTCAACATCCTTACGCTTTAGATCTGCATACGATTTTTGTCGATCCGAAGCTTTCTTTAACCGCGCTCGAATCGCCTTTACCTTTTCTTTCGTCTCAGATATCAACTCAGGACCCAATAACGGCGTTCCTCTAATTTAGTCCAACAAGTAGGGGTACGACACTACACATCGTGATAAAGCTTCATAAGGCACCATTGGGATATCGGATTGGTAATCGTTATTATACGTGAACTCTGCCAACGGTAGGAAATCCTCCCAACTACCTCTGAAGTCGATTATACAATCACGTAACATGTCTTCCAAAATCTGAATTACTCTTTCGACTGACCATCTAACTGAGGATGTAAAGCGGTACTAAAGTTTAATTTTGTTCCCAAAGCCTCATGTAAAGCTTTCCAAAATCGTGATGTAAACCTGGGATCCCTGTCCGATATAATAGACACTGGTACCCCATGTAACCTCACGATCTCAGATACATACATCTTAGCCAACTTCAGAAGAGTAATCCGTATTTAATCGGAAGAAAATGGGCGATCTTCACAAACGATCAACTACAACCCAAATGGAATTTTTCTTAGTAGGTGTTAAAGGTAACCCACTAACAAAATCCATTGATATTTGCTCCCATTTCCATAGGGGAATCTTTATCGGTTGTAATAAGCCTGACGGCAGTTGATGCTCGCCTTCACTTGTTGACAAGACAAACATTTACCTACAAACTCAAAAATCTCACGCTCAACCCCGCCACCAATACCGCTTCACGGAGATCTCGACATCTTATTTCCTCCGGTGCATAGCATAAGGGCTACTATGCACCTCCCGCAGAATCATTTGTCTCAAATCTAAGTCCTTGGGCACCCAAATTCTTCCATGAAAACATAGCTTTCCATCGTTATTCATACCAAAATCCCCTATTTCACCACTTTCAACATGCTGAATTAAGGATCCCAACTTTTCATCCGACATCCGCTTCCTCGATCCGATCTAACCATAGAGGCTTCACCTGAAGTTCCGCTAACAGACTACCATCCTCATACAAACTCAGATGAGCAAACATTGCTCTTAAATCAGATACCACATTACGACTTAACGCGTCTGCTACCACGTTAGCCTTTCCAAGATGATACTCGATTGAGAAATCATAATCCTTTAACAACTCCACCCACCTTCTTTGTCTCAAGTTTAACTCCTTCTGGGTAAGAAGATGCTTAAGACTCTTATGATCTGTATAGATAATAGACTTCTCACCGTATAAATAGTGCCTCCAAATCTTTAAAGCAAACACTACCGCAACCAACTCCAAGTCATGAGTAAGGTAGTTTACTGTATGTCTCAACCGACGAGAAGCATAGGCCACCACTTTTTCATTTTACATCAAGACACATCCTAAACCCATGTGTGACGATCACGAAGAGATTTAAATTCTTTTCCAACCTCAAAGTTGAATCAAGATCGTGCTTCATCAAAATCTTTTTCAATTTCTCAAACTTTCTTGTTGTTTATCACCCATACATACGGTACTCCCTTTCGCAATAGCGTAGTTAGGTGCAAAGAATCAACGAAAACCCTCAACAAAGCGTCTATAATATCCACCAAACCTAAGAAACTCAATCTCACCATCGACTTTGGTGGTTTCCAATCCAGTACAGCCTCAATCTTATGATCTTCTGAGGATCCACCCTTATTCCTTCAGCTCACACCACATGACCCAAGAAAGTCACTTCCCTTAACCAAAATTCACATTTACTGAATTTGGCATAAAGTTGCTTATCATGAAGTAAATGCAATACTATAAGCAAATGTGAGTCATGCTCCTCTTCATTTCTCGAATATACCAAAATGTCATCTATGGACACTACAACAAACCGGTCTAGATAAGGTTGAAAGACTCGGCTCATCATGTCCATTAATGCAGCTGGTGCATTGGTCAAACCAAACGACATCACTAAAAACTCATAATGTCCATAACGAGTTCGAAATGTCATCTTATGAATATCTGCCTCTTTCACTTTAAGTTGATGATAACCCAATCTCAAATCAATTTTGGAGAAAATTGATGCTCCCTTTAATTGATCAAACAGGTCATCAATTCTTGGCAAAGGATACCTATTCTTGATCGTCAATTTATTCAACTACCTGTAATCAATGCACAAACGCATCGACCTATCCTTCTTCTTAACGAACAAAATCGGTGCTCCCTACGGAGACACACTAGGTCGAATAAATCCTTGATCCAACAATTCTTGAATTTGAGCTTTAAGCTCCGTCAACTCCTTCGGTGCCATCCTATAAGGTGCAATAGACACTGGAGCCGCTCCGGGCAATAGCTCAATACCAAATTCTACTTTCTAATCTGGAGGTATACTAGGAAGTTCTTCGGGAAAGACATCTAAAAATTCTTTCACCGTTCTCACATCTTCCACTGATAACTCTTTGGTATCCAAAGCACTAATAAAAGCTAGGAATGCTCCATACCCTTTCCACACCAACTTTTTTGCCTTTAACGTAGATACCACATTTGCCAAGTAATTCCTTCGTTCGCCTATCATTATTACTTCCTTATCATCCGAAGTCCTTATTGACATCCACTTTTCAGCACAATCCAAATGCGCCCGGTGCTTCATCAACCAATCCATGCCCATAATGAGATCGAATTCGCCAAAAGGTAATTCCATCAAATCCACCAAAAATATTACTCTTTGGATTTCTAAGGGAACGTCTTTAAATAGTTTATTCACAATTACTGACTGTCCTAAAGGACTAATTACCGTCATCTCACTATCGGTAAGCTCAGATTCTATATTCAGGTTTCTAGATATGGCACTAGCAATATACGAGTGGGTAGAACCGATATCTATCAAAGTAGTAACAGGCACATCAAAGATGAAGAATATACCAGTTATCACATCAGTTGTATCGCCATCTTTTCGACGTCTGACCACATAGACCAACCCCGGCTATCTTGCCTCCGCATTACCTCTAAAGCCATTTCTTCGACTAGGTGCACCTTGTCCGCGTCCAACCCCATTACCACCACGACCTGGTCCACGGCCTCTCGGTGGTTGCTGAGCGCCTTTGGCCGATTGAGCATCAGGGTTACGAGCTTCCTGAGTCGTATCCATCCGTCGAGGGCAATTCTTATATTGATGATCCTTGGAACCACATTTATAACAAGCACCAGTTTTCCTCCAGCACTCTCCGGGGTGTCGTTTTCCACATTCGGTACAGTCTCGACTCTGATTAGTAGCCATAGGTGCTCTACCTTGAGCTGGCTCATCATTTCGAGGCCTCTTCTGAAACCTTTTTGAAGAACCCAAATACTTTATATCTCTCTTACCTCTAACTCTTTCTCGGTTCTGACATTCTAAGCTCTTAGCCTCTTCGGCTATCTTGGCTTTTTCCACAAGCGTGGCAAAAATTCTTACTTCCTGGGGGGCTATCAGTACCCACAACTCATCATTCAGCCCATCCTCGAAGCGTACACAGTGTTCATGATCCGTTGGTACTATAGTTCGAGCATAATGACTCAAGCGTAAAAATTCTGCCTCATAAGCTGCCACTATCTTATTTCCTTGAACTAGATTCAAGAATTCCTTCCTCCGAGCATTCACATAACTTGTCCCTACATATTTCCCTTGAAAGGTAGCTTTGAAGAATTCCTAAGTAACTAATGCAGCTCCAGTACCTTCTCCAACAGTAAGCCACCATTGATATGCCTCGTCCCTTAACAAGGACACCGCTCCTCTTAGTTTCGCTTTCTAAAGGCACTCTAGATCGTCCATAATTCGCTTCTACTGACCTCAAGCCAATATTCAGCAACATTCGAGCTACACCAAACACCTCTACAAACTTCAAAGACCACTTGATTTCATCGCTCGATATCAACCCACGAGTTGTAGCCCAATTTCTAGTTCCAATGACCTTTCAAGGACTCGCAACATTGCTCGTGTCAAAGCATTATCTTCTTCTATGGTCCCGTGATTCATTTTTGACGCAGTGATGCCAAGGCATCCATTTTCGGATATGTCCCGATTCCTGACACATCTCTAGCACTCGGCCTCTACCACTACCACGTCTACCACGTCTGCCCCCTCCGGCGCTCATACTATCTAACCTGCTTTAATCGATTATGAATTTTCAATTAGAAAACTATTTCGGTGTTTATTAACGATATTTTTAAGATTCATGAGATAAAGTTGTTTTTCGCAAACACATCCTATAGTCTCGATCTCTACAATTTTCAACACTTAAAACTAGAAGTTCTAGAGTGCTCCTATGATCATATCATCATAATAATCATTTAGTAATGAATACTCACTTGACTTGGTGCCGGATGCTTGTGGTGCCATACAACCTTTAAAACATAATTAAAATAATTTCAAACGAAAGTTATTTGTTGAACCCTACCACAATGAAGTTTTGAAACTGCTCGATACCATTAAATATAACACCCCAAACCGTGTCTATGCATTAAGATTTAGATTTGGTTTGTCACAAAGAACAAACATCCATTTAATTATCTAATGATTTAGGTAAAACAGCTTCTACAAAACCTTTTGAAAATGAAGTTTAGTAAAACCAAGAATTTGATTTAAAATCGATGAATAAAGTAGTAGTAGTTTGAAATCCTATTATTTAATATTTAATTGTTAAAGACTTTAAAGAATTTTAAAGAGTTCAAAAGAATCAAAACAAGAATATTTAAAGAATCTCATATGTTTAAAAATAAAATATTTAAGGAAACATTATTAAAATAGTATTAGTCCAAATTAAGTGTCTAAAGCATAATTAAATCCATCCACACATAAAAATCCATAAAATAATAATAATAGAGGCCTTATTACATCATACCCAAAATAGTAATTAAATAAATATACTTAATTGAAGTTCATAGTTTATAAAACCCTTGTTTGAAGTATGGCCTCCACGAAGTCATCCCCAGCCCAAGCCTCCATCAATTGCCATTACCTGAGAAGGATAATAAAGTAGAGTGAGTTACTCAGAACTCAGTGTATAACCCACTTACCATATCCACTGGGCCAAATCATCAAGACATTATATTGGGCTTGAGCCCATTTATGAATTTAACAATATAATAATAATGCATGTAGAATGAAATTCCAACCAAACCTAAATTTTCCATCCGCTACACACCACCGCACCAACCAACACACCAAAGTCAACCCACCCCGCCAACACACCAATCGCAGTATAAAGCCATTTTAAATAATATTGTGGTGCACCACCTAGATTGTGGCAAAGAACTAGATTTTTGGCAACAGCCTTTCTTCTCTTCGCCAATTTTTCCCAACCCATACAATCATGTTTATATATAAAACATAACAATACATTCACATGATAATTTTAAAAAAGGCCCATAATACAAGTGAGTCCATATTTCAAATTTTTATTTTGGCCCATAAGGCAAAATAGCATTTTAGCCCATTTAACGATCTAGCAAACTTTGGCCCATATATCGATCTAGCAGTTTTTGGCCCATATATCATATAAGGCATAAAATTTTACTATTTATCAATTAACCTATCGGGGGCGTTTTCGTAATTTCAACGACTTTAACCGTTTTCATGCATTTACACAAAAGTGTTAATTATTTCGTATTTCTCTGATTTTGCCATCTTTATGATTTTATCCCAATACTTACGATATAGTATCTAACTCGAGAGATAAGTGTGAAGTTACACACCGATTACAAGTGAGAACTAGACTTTCCCGCCGTCGATACCTAAACACGCGTCACGATAATTTAGAACACTAATACTATTTATAAATCTATTCTTATAAATAACGATCTAGGCTTTACCCTTGGAATTTCGAACAACTTCTATATACGGCTTCCCCCCAATTGTTGGTTTGTTACCCGTTGAATATCCATGAACAAACAAAGGCTCAAGAGTACGAACGACTTCAAATAATAGATTCTCCTGATGAGGGTCCACAATCCGGTGGAAAATCTTGGATTTAAAAGCGACCCTTCGCTTAAATTTCGTGGGAATAGCGAATCGCCTCTTTCGAACACTATTCACCACCCTTTTCGTCCCTATCTTGATTGTCTCCATTGAAAAAAGATCATTAGTTCGACTAAATAATATATCGAAATTATGACTAACAGTTTTAAGGTTGAGATTGGCTTACCACAAAATATCCTTGTTCCACAAGATGAAAATCGAGCGATAACGTCCCCCTAAGACGAAATCGATTAATAATCCATCTATATTAATATGTCGAGTATTATATATATAACTCCTTGATAAGAACCCCTACCTTGAAAAGTATGATCCGAACTTCATAACTTCAAGATGACTTTGACGAAATGGTGATTCGGCCCTCCACTATCATACTAAAATATAACGAAAGAAAACGTTTAAGAGTAATGATCAACGATTTCTATCAAAAAGACTCTCCTTTACCACACTTAGGGTTCGGCCAAAACAACCAATAAACCAACATAAGAACCAAAAGGAAAGCTCTTACCTATTGCTTAAACGAGGGTTGGAGGAATAATCAACAAGACAATATTGATGAATAGAAGATTCAGATTTGAAGGAAAATTGAAGAAAATGGTATTAGTACCATTTGGCCATGGGGAGAAAAATAATGAAGAATATTATTTGAATGATAAATAAAAATGGAGAAGAAAAGAGAATGGGGAGAAGGTGTTATAATTCGGTTTTCAAAGAGAATAAAAGAGAAGGAGAAAAGAGATGAGTTTAGGAACAATATGCATTCGGCGATGGGGAAGGAGAAGGAAAAAGGAATGGCTTTTTGTGTTGGTAGTTTCGGCACAAGAAGAGAAATACGAGATGAAACACTTGAGGGTTTTGCAAAAATGACCAAATGGTCAAAAATAATGACCAAAAGAAACAAAACAAAAATTGTTTTCTCCTAACACAAGCACATTCGGCTAAGAGAGGAAAAGAGAAGAGAAAGGTGTTTTTGGGAGAGCAACAATGACCAAATGAAAATTCTATCAAGCTATCAACCTATTCCCCAAAACTTACCACAAAAACTCGGCCTCCCCTTTAGTCCAATAAGCCGTCCATGTACATTGGCTAAAAGTCAAAGTTTTAGCCACACAAATTTTCCAAAATAACACCATTGATTCATGCCTTATGATCCTCCTACCTTCCATAAGCTTAGGATTTCTTTCCCCAAGTTCAAGCTTACCTTAACTATTAGCCACCTTGCCATAAAAATTTAGTCCAACCTTACCATAAATAGGGCTTGACCGACACTTGATAAAAGGTGCAAAAATTAAAGCTACCAAAATGCAATCCATGGTATTCAACCTCTCCCTCAAGCAATCACCCATGCGCCAATTCCACCTTACTACTAGCTCATCTTATGCTAGTTTTTGACACTTAATTCCTTAAGCATCAAGGTCACTTGTTCCACTTCAATAATATTCTTATTACTAAATTTATTCTAGCTCGTAATAAATCCGAGCTTCTCAAACTATATTAAACACACAAATTTATTCATTCACAAAAATGCAACATATCGATACTTGTATTTTTTTTAGGATGTTACAAAACCCAATAACCCCACCTAAACACCCTCAGAAGCCCAAAATTAAACCTGCTAACCCAAAAGCTTACATGGCCTAAAAGGCCCAATAGCTAAACCAACTTCAGCAAAAATCTAGGGTTTCTTGAAACCCTTGCGCCGCATGACCTCGCACCCAAGCCAACCCAAGCGCCAGAATTCCGCACCTTCGATCGCATGCCATATCTATCATAAATCATCTTCACTGGCCGAGATCTTCATCCACCGCAAATGGAAAGGAAACAAATCATGAAGAAATAGCAAAAATATATGTCTTCCTTTTATTTCATTTTATTTCGGGTTATAAAAACCCATCGAAAACATGTAATAGAGGATACATAGATACACATACAAAAAAATAAATTCACAGAAATAAAAACAGTGGTGACTTCTCATTTCATTTGTTTCGTTCATTTTTTTTTTGATCTATATTTTCATACAAAATATATTTTATGAAAACTAAGAGGAAAAGAGATTTACCTTTCGATGACGCTGAATGGTTCGATTTTGGCCTCCGACCACCGCCCTTGGTGGCGGGTGGGATACAAGGCCCAAAAATCTGATGTTTGAACTCTAGCAGCAGAGGATTTTTAGGGCATTCTCTGAATTTTTTTTTAAAACAAGGAGGAAATGAATTTTTTGGACTGAAAACTGATTTTTATAACGATATAAAACGACGCCGTTTTCGCTTAGGCCAATAAGCGCCAAAACGACGTCGTTTTACAATCAGACTCGCGTGTTGACCCGTTTACCCGGGGAGGGTCCACGTTTTCTATAAAAATGGTCTAATAACCATTTTAGTCCTTCCGCATTTTTATTTTTAATTCCTTTTAATTTCATTTTTTATTTTCTAATTCGGCCCTAAAGTTTAATTTTGTTCCAATTTAATCCCTCTGACTCTTTTAAGGGCCAAAATCAAGACGTTGCCGTTTTTAAAATTTAACTTAATTGTTATTTTAACCCCTGTAATTTAATAATTGTTTTAATTTAGTCCTTTTAACTGCTTTTAAATGCTATTTAACCCCTTTTTTTAATTTTAATTTTATCTTTTGTTTTATTATTTTATATTATAATTAATAGTTTTATCACATTAAAATATTCTATATTATTCTCTTATATTTATTAATTTATATATATGTATGTATTATATGTATTATTTATATATTATTATATTATATATATTTCTTTGTTATTTATTATATTATATTTTATATGGTATATATTATTATGTTACATTTATATATATTATTTCCAAAGCTTTATTTTATAAAATTTATTCATATTACCTAACTGCTTTTATTTATATTGTTTATATTATGATTAGTGTATATATATATATATATATATATATATATATATATCATCATTTTATTTTGTTTAATATTATTTTAATTATATATTATTTTCATAAATTAGTCATTATATTATTTCATACATTGTATAGTATTATTATATTATATTTTATATAAAATATATTTATGTCTAATTTATATTATTTATATTTTATTTATTCAAAATCATTATATATTATTCTTTTTATTTATACATTGTTTGTATTATTTATATCATATATGTATGTAATATTTTTATTTTATTTATTAATCGGCATGAAATATGTTCATATTTGTTTTATTATTTATTGTATTTGTTTATACTTCATCATGTATTCACAATTGCCTATGTAAATCATGGCTAGATTGTTGATCAATGAAGTATAGAAAAATAGGTAGGAATGTGGGAATTTTTCATTAAGATGGGAAATGCATATATAGACTATATAAAGTTAGGCATCATCCCTAACAGGCGGATCTATCATTTCCTCTGTGGGAGCAATAGTGGTAGGCTCGAGATCGGGTGGGAGGAAGAAATTTCCAGAATCTTTCCACTTCTTCTAAAACTCTTCACACTCGACTCAAGAAGGATTCATGGCATTGAAGCTTGGACTCTGGTTGAGGAACTGATGAAGACAACTAAAGTTCACATGACTCGCATCGAAAGGGCCTGCATCAACTTGGGCATGATGGATGTAATTGGGCTTCAGCTTGGAAAGATAATCCATGATTCTCGCCTTAGTCTCTACTTTATATTGCACCAAGGCTCCAACATTTTCTTTTTGAATCTTTTCTAGGTCCACCAAGTATTGTTCCTCATGTGCTTTGATTTGGTCTTCCAACTGGCAAACCCTACCTTCAGACTGTAACACCCCTAACCCACATCAATCGCTGAAACAGGGTTACGAAATGTTATCGGAGTTTACAAAAAAATTACAGATAATTCCACTATTTACTTATGTTCATATCAAAGTTGTCTACTTGAGTCATAGTCACTAAATTATTTATATCTAGAGCTACAGGATTCTATATTAAGATCTGCTTAATGTTTTTGAAACTAGACTCAAAAATATTTCTACCATAAAAATTTTAGAATTTATAATTTAGCAAATAAGTACAGTAAAATCTTCAAATTTATTTCTGTTCTGCTGCTTGACAGCTTTGATGTAACACCCCAAACCCGGCCTATACGTTTAAGACCAGACTTGGCATGCCACACAATTCGAACTTACGTCCAGTCATCAAAACTTTTAATGAAAACAATTCTTTAAAACGATTTTGAAGATGGAGTTTATCAAAAATCGAGATTTATTTGAAAACCATGATTTTAAAACATAAGAGTTTACAATTTGATTTTCAGAGAAATAATTGGTTAAAAACTTAAATAATTGGTTGAAATAAATTTATAAAAGAGTTTTCACAAAATTTTACGAGTGAGTGATATTTAAGAAAAAACCCCTTTTTATACGCAAGTTTAAGAAAACATTTATAAAAAATTAAACAACCCCATTTAAGTAACTAAAACATATTAAAATCCATCCACGCATAAAAATCCATAAAAATAATACCAGAGGCCTTATTACATCGCAATTGAAATAGTACTTAAATAAAAATACTTAAAAGAGGTTTAAAGTTTTTATAACTCATCATTCGTAGTATGGCCTCCACACGAAGTCATCCCCGGCCCAAGCCTCCATCAATTATTATTACCTGAGAAGGGTAAGAAAAATGGGGTGAGTTACTTAGAACTCAATGTGTAACCCACTTACCGTGTTCACTGGGCCAAAACCATTTAAGCAATTAGTTGGACTTGAGCCCATTTACAAATGTACAATATAAAAATAATGCATGTGATATGCAATTCCCAACCAAGCCTAATTTCCATCCGCCTACACACCACCAGAACAACCAACACACTGTGGGGATCAAGTCAACCCACCCGCCAACACACCAATAGCGGTGCATTAAGCCAATTATAATATTTGTGGCAGAGCCATCGAACTAGATTTTGGCAACATGCCTTTGTTCTCTTTGTCAATTACCCCAACCCATGCAGTCATGTATATATAGGTAATGCATAACAATATATTCATAAGGTAAATTTCAACAAAAAGCCCATATTACAAGTTATCAATTTGGCCCATTAGTCAAAAAAGAAATTTTGGCCCATTTAACTATCTAGCAAATTTTGGCCATTAAACATAGGAGGCCCTTTTCGAAATTTTCTCACTTGGCCAGCTTATCGAAATAATCCATAATGTAATATCCCGGATTAGGGCTTATGCACTATGGCTAAAATTTTATGAAATAGTATGCCTTATGTGTTGTGAATGTATTGTGTGCATTTTAGGAACCTGGGAAATGTAAGGAAATGCTTTAGAAAATATTAAGTCTTAAGAGGAAGCTTGGAAATGTAAGGAAATGTAAGGAAATGTAAGGAAATGCTTTAGAAAATATTAAGTCTTAAGAGGAAGCTTAGAAATGTAAGGAAATGTAAGGAAATGCTTTAGAAAATATTAAGTCTTAAGAGGAAGCTTGGAAATGTAAGGAAATATAAGGAAATGTAAGGAAATGTAAGGAAATTGTAACACCCCAAACCCGGTCTATGCATTGAGACTAGATTTGGTTTGTTACATGATTCGAGCTATTCTTAAATCTTTAATGAGTTGAAAACTACAATATTATTTCTGTGGTTTAAAATTTAAAGAGTATTTGATTTTGATAAATATTTGAAAACATTAGTTGAAAATTCATTGTATTATCAATAACCTTTAGATAATTTGTTAAAGAGTTTACTATAATAAAATATTTATAAAAGATTTTCATATACTTGAAAACTCAAATTTATTTTAATAAAAACATCGTAAAATCATAGCCCATGATAAAAAAAATCCAAAATATAGTTTAAATTCCAAACACGCATAAAATCCTTAAGTTATTTATAGAGGCCCTTATTACAATAATCCATAATAGTAAAAATATTTATTAAAAGTTCAGAGTTTAAATAACCCTCTTAACGCAGTATGGCCTCCACGAAGTCATCCTCGGCCCAAGTCCACATCAATTTCCATTACCTGAGATGGAAAAATTAAAAAGGGGTGAGTTACTTATAACTCAGTGTGTAACTCACTTACCACCATTATTGGGCCAGATCATTAAGATATTATGCTGGGCTTGAGCCCAATTACAGAATACAACAATATATAAATTAAAATAATTAATAATGCATGTAAAATGTATTTCCCAACCCAAACCTAATATCCATCCGCTAACACCCCGCATCAACCATCACACTGTGGGGATCAAGTCAACCCACCCCGCCATCACACCAATCGTAGGCGTTAAGCCTTTTTATAATTGTGGAAGAGCCACCGAACTAGAGGAAATAAGCGATATTGTGGCGAGCCACCAAACTAGTGGCAATAAGTCGATATTGTGGCGAGCCACGAACTAGAGGCAATAAGTCGATATTGTGGCAGAGCCACCGAACTAGAGGCAATAAGCGATATTGTGGCGAAGCCACCGAACTAGATTTTGGCAATCGGCCATTCTTCTCTTCATATATCCCACCCCATGCAATTAGGCATGTATAATAAAGTATAATTTCTTAATAATGCATAACATGGTGGGTTTATCGATAATCATTTCATTTGGCCCATAAACATAATTTAGCAATTTGTCTATTTAGCGGTTTAGTGGGCTTTGGCCCATTTACCAACTAGAGTGTTTTGGCCTAATTTATCGAACTAGAGTATTTTGGCCCAATTTATCGAACTAGAGTATTTTGCCCCAATTTATCGAACTAGAGTATTTTGGCCCAATTTATCGAACTAGAGTATTTTGGCCTAATTTCACGAAATATCCAATTTACATAACAACGAATAATTTATCGAGGGCATTTTCGAAATTTTCACGATTTAATCATTTTTACGTATTTTCGTCATAATATCATTTTTTTACGTTTTTACCGATCTACTCGTTTTTACGATTTTACTTCCGTACCGAAATTTGACATCCAACCAAAAATAATGAGTGTGAAATTACACACCTCGTTACCGAGAGTACTAATCCTTCTCGCTCCTCGGCACCTAAAACATATTTTGATCCGTTAGACAACTAATTCGTAAAATAATCTTAATCGATAATAGATCCAAAATCTTACCCTCTTGATTTTGAATCATTTCGATTTTAAACTTCTCCTCGTTTATTGATTCGTTAGCCGCCGAGAATCCACCAACGATAACGGCTCGGAAGTTCGCACCACTTGAATAATGAACTTCCTTCGAAGATGGCCCGCAACCGGTGGAAAATCCCGACCGCCAAACCGCTCTTCGTTTGAATGGGGATTCACGGATCCGCCTCTTAACGTGACTAACCACCGTCCTTTTCTTCCCTATTTTGAAAGTCTTCAAGATCCAAAGGAATTTTAGTTAGATCTAAAATAATATCAAATAATACTAGAGATTTTAAAGAGTGGGATTTCTTACCACAATGAAACGCTTCCAACGCTTCCACGATTCCTGTTCACTTGAGTTCCGATCTCGTTATTGCACTAAATAATAACGAAAGAAACGTTATTAGAATGAACGTTATATCGATCCAAAAGGCCCTCATAAAACCAATGATATTCGCCATAATACTTAAATAAACGAAAACGAAAAAGAATCCCTTACCTATAATCCACGATCGAAAAGAAAGGATTGAGAGAGGTGTTTGAGAGAGTTGGAGAATTGGCTATGCAACCAAAGAAAAGAGAAAATAAATTCGGTTATGGCACTTCTAGCATTCGCCAAGAGAGTGTTTGATGGAGAAACTTTGATTGAAAGATTTAAAATATGAAAAGAGATGATGATGAGGTAGTTTAATTTCAAAGAGAAGAGAAGAAAAGATGGACTTTTAGGAGTTAGTGCATTCGGCCATGGCAAAAAGAAAAGAAAAGACTGATTTTGGTATGGTTGATTTCGCACAAGGAGAAATACAAAAGAAAATTCACAAGATGTATAAAAGTGACCAAATGGTCAAAAGACTTTGGCTTTACCAATTGAAAAATTCGGCCAAGAAGAAAGTTGAAAGGAGAGGAAATAAAAATTCTGCACAAAGTGCAAAGAATGACCAAAGAGAGAAAAGAAATTCTTAGCCAAACTAATTCAACAATTAGGATCCCTCCTTTACCAATATGCCGTCCAACACATGGTCAATTGGCCATGATTTCTTTCCAAAATTTCCCCTTGATATGTGCCTTATGTTCCCCCTATCTTTCCTTAAGTTTTTGATTCCATGCCATAAGTTAGTTGTTTCCTTAATCCATTGATACACTAACCAAAAATAACATGGTCAACACCTTCCATATATGTTCTTGCCGACATTTCCTAACCATGAGTAGAAAATTAAAAACAAAAATTCATTTAGGTGCTATACAAGGGATTCGAACCTCTTCCCTCTTGCTAGAACCCATGCGCCAACTCCACCTTACCATGTACTCACTTATGACACTCTTTAACACATAATTTAGCTTAAGTCATAATCACCTTTGTTTCACTTCAATAAATTCTCAATTAATAAATTTTTCCTTCTCCAAATCATGCTTTACTCCTCTTTAGGACTTCAATAAGCACTAAAGTAAAAATAAAATTTTTCCTTTAAAAACTAAACATCAATTTATGCAATATAATAATACTCAGATTTTTAGGGTGTTACAGAAATGCTTTAGAAAATATTAAGTCTGAAGAGGAAGCTTGGAAATGTAAGGAAATGTAAGGAAATGTAAGGAAATGCTTTAGAAAATATTAAGTCTTAAGAGGAAGCTTGGAAATGTAAGGAAATGTAAGGAAATGTAAGGAACCTTGGAAATGTGACAAAATCGGGCTTGGGAAAATGGCCCAGAGACGCCACTTAGGGCTCTGGAAATGACGCCATATGCTAGGATAACTTGGGCCTAGTATAGCCACATGAAGCCCAAAATAATGGGTTAAAATTCGGCACTCCTAAGGTAAGGAGATGGACGGCATAGGGAGACTAAGGTAGGAGTTTAAGTTAAAGTCAAATTCTTTTAGAATTTCGACTAAGCTAGGAAAATAAAGATATGAGAGTGATGGCCAAGAAAGGGGACTCTCTAGGCTTAGTAATTTCGGCAAAAGGAGGAAAACTAAGGCCATTCAACATTCTTGCTTCTCTTTTTTTAAATCTCTGCCAAATTTTCTCTGCCATTCTTCTTCTTTTTTTCTTTTCAATTCTCCACAAAGCTGAAAACAAAATCCCCTAGTCTTGCCAAATTTCTCTAAGTTCTATATCTTCCTTTTCTTTCCTTGTAAAACCGAAATACCCTGTGCTTCCCATCATCAATTCTTTTTCCTTTGCAAAACCAATCAAAAGTCGAAGATAAGTGTAACACCCCAAACCCGGTCTATGCATTGACTAGATTTGGTTTGTTACATGAATCGAGCTATTTTAAAATTTTCAATAAGTTGAAAACCACAATATTATTTATAGGATTTAATAAAATTAGAAGAGTATTTTAATTTGATAAAGATTACAAAATTTGGTTGAAAACATTATTGTATTATCAAAACCTTTAGGTAATTTATTTAAGAGTTTCATATACTTGAAAACCCAAATTTATTTTAATAAAACATCATATAATCATAGCCCATATTTAAAAGTCCAAAGTATAGTTTAAAACCAAACACACATAAAATCCATAAATTATTTATAGAGGCCCTTATTACAATAACCCAAAATAGTAAAAATACTTATTAAAAAGTTCAGAGTTTAAATAACCCATGTTTTACAGTATGGCCTCCACGAAGTCATCCTCGGCCCAAGTCCACGTCAATTTCCATTACCTGAGATGGAAAAATTAAAGGGGGTAAGTTACTTAGAACTCAGTGTGCAACTCACTTACCACCATTATTGGGCCAGATCGTCAAGATATTATGCTGGGCTTGAGCCCAATTACAGAATTCAACAATATCATAAAATGAAATAAAATAATTTAAAATGCATGTAAAATGAATTCCCCAACCAAACCTAATATCCATCCGCTAACACCCCTGCATCAACCATCACACTGTGGGGATCAAGTCAACCCACCCCGCCAACACACCAATCGTAGGCATTAAGCCTTTTTATAATTGTGGCAAAGCCACCGAACTAGAGGCAATAAGCCATATTTGTGGCAAAGCCACCGAACTAGAGGCAATAAGCCATAATTATTTTTGTGGCAGAGCGACCGAACTAGAGGTAATAAGCCATATTTGATTATTTGTGGCAGAGCCACCAAACTAGATTTTGGCAACAGGCCATTCTTCTCTTCATATACCCCACCCCATGCAATTATGCGTATATAACAAAATATAGTCATATAACAATTTTTATTTAATCCATAACATTGGTGGGTTTATCATTAAACATTTCATTTGGCCCCAAAAAAAATAATTTAGCAATTTGCCCATTTAGCAGTTTAGTGGGCTTTGGCCCATTTATCAAACTAGAGTATTTTGACCCAATTTATCGAACTAGAGTATTTTGGCCCAATTTATCGAACTAGAGTATTTTGGCCCAATTTATCGAACTAGAGTATTTTGGCCCAATTTATCGAACTAGAGTATTTTACGGCCCATTTTCACAAAACATACAATTTACATAATAACAAGTAATTTCTCGAGGGCATTTTCGTAATTTTCACGATTTAGTTGTTTTTACGTATTTTTGTCAAAATATCAGTTTTTACGTCTTTACCGATCTAGTCATTTTTTTACGATTTTTACTTCCATACCGAAATTGACATCTAACCGAGAAATAGTGTGAAGTTACACACCTCGATACCGAGAGTACTAATCCTTCTTGCTCCTCGGCACCTAAACATATTTCGATCCGTTAGAACACTATTTCGTATAAACATTCTTAATCGATAATAGATCCAAAATCTTACCTCTTGATTTTGAATCACTTCGATTTTCGGCTTCTCCTCATTTATTGGTTCGTTAGTCGCGAGAATCCACCAACGATAATGGCTCTAAGTTCGTACCACTTGAATAATTGACTCCTTCGAAGATGGTCCGCAACCCGTGGAAAATCCCGGATGCCAAAATCGCTTCTTCGCTTAAATGGGGATTTGCAGATCCGCCTCTTAACGTGACTAACCACCGCCTTTTCTTCCCTATTTTGAAAGTCTTCAAGATCCAAAGGGATATTAGTTAAATCTAAAATAATATCGAATAGTACTAGAGGCTTTAAAAGATGTGATTTCCTTACCACAATAAATCGATTCCAACGTTTCTATGATTCTCCGATCACTTGAGTTCGATCTTCCGTTATTGCACTATATAATAACGAATGAAGCGTTATTAGAACGAACGTTTATTTCGATCCAAAAGGCCTTCATAACACCATTAGTATTCGGTCATAACACTATTAATAACTCGAAACGAAAAAGAAGAACCCTTACCTATAATCCACGGTTTAAAAGAAAGGATTGAGAAAGGTGTTTGTGATGGATGAAGATTTTGTTATGTATGATCAAAGAAAAAGAAATAAAGATTCGCTAAGGCACTCTAGCATTCGCCATGAGAGTGTTTGATGGAGAAACTTTGAATGATAGGAATTAAAATATGAAAGAAGAGATGGTGATGAAGTTGTTTGATTTCAATGAGAAGAGAAGAAAAGATGGATTTTAGGAGCTAGTACATTCGGCCATGGTAAAAGAAAAGAGAAAGGATGGTTCTTTTGGTATAGTTTATTTCGCACTCAAAGAAAAGACACAAAGCAATGGCTAAAGAAATAAAAAAATGACCAAATGATCACAAAACTTGAGCTTTACCAAATGCACAATTCACCAAGATGAAAAGTTGAGAAGAGAAAACAAAATTCTGCACAAGGTGCAAGGAATGACCAAAGAGAAAAATGAAATTCTTAGCCAAAACTAACACAAAAATTCGGCTCCCTCCCTATACCAAGTTGTCATCCAAAACATGGTCAATTGGCCATGATTTTGTTTCCAAAATTTTTCCTTGATATGTGCCTTATGTTCCCCTATCTTTCCTTAAGTATTTGATTCCATGCCATAAGTTATCTATTTCCTTAATCCTTTGATACACTAACCAAAATAACATGGTCAACACTTACCATATATGTTCTTGGCCGACACTTGCTATACATGTGCGTAAAAATTAAAAATAAAATTTACCTAGATGCTAAACAAGGATTCAACCTCTCCCCTCATGCTACAACTCATGCGCCAACACCACCATGCCATGTACTCAACTTATGACACTCATTAACACTTAATTTAACTTAAGTCTTAATGACATTTGCTTCTCTTCAATAAATTCTCAATTATTAAATTTTATTCCTTATCCAAATTATGCTATACTCCTCTTTAGGACTTCAATAAGCACTAAAATAAAAGTAAGAAATTTTCCTTTAAAATCTAAACACCAATTCATGCAATATATATACTCGGATTTTTAAGGTGTTACAACTCTACCCTCCTTAAAGAAAATTTCATCCTCGAAATTTACCTGATTGAAAGAGGTGAGGGTATTGTTGCGAATTGCATCCTCGGGCTCCCACGTAGCTTCATCCACTCCGTGGTTACGCCATAGAACTTTGACCAACAAGACGGTTTTCTTTCTTAGCACCTTGACATCTCGGTCTAAGATTTCCACCGGTTCTTCTTCAAAAGACAAATCAATTCAGCTCCAACTCTTCTATCAAGATAATGTGCGAAGGATCCGATCTATAACGCTCAACATGGAAACATGAAAACATTATGAATTTGATCCAATTAGGAGGTAACTCAATCTGATAAGCCACTGGACCAACACGCTTCAGCACACGATAAGGTCCAATGTATCTAGGACTTAGCTTGCTCTTCCTTTCGAATCTGAAGATTTTTTTCCAAGGAGAGACCTTCAAGAAAACCTGATCCCCCACATCATACTTAATGTCCCTTCGCTTCAGGTCTGCATACGACTTCTGTCTATCTGAGGCTTCTTTCAACCGTGCTCGAATAACTTTTACCTTATCCTCTGTCTCAGATATCATCTCAGGACCTAACATCTGTCGTTCGACCAACTCAGTCCAACAAATAGGAGAGCGACACTTACGACCACACAATGCCTCATAAGGTGCCATTTGATTGCTAGACTGATAGCTGTTGTTATACGCGAATTCTGCCAGTGGTAGATAATCCTCCCAACTACCCCTGAAGTCGATTATACATCCTCTTAACATATCTTCCAATATATGAATTACTCTCTCCGACTGACCATCAGACTGAGGATGAAAAGCCGTACTAAAATTCAACTTTGTTCCCAAGGCTTCATGCAGAGCTTTCCAGAATCGTGATGTAAACGTAGGGTCCCTATCCGATATAATAGATACAGGTACCCCATGCAACCTCACAATTTCGGATACATACAGTTTAATAACTTTTGTAATGAATAATCCGATTTAACTGGCAGGAAATGAGCAGTCTTCGTCAACCGATCAACAATTACCCACACAGAATTTTTCTTAGTAGGTGTTAAAGATAACCCACTAATAAAATCCATGGTTATCCATTCCCATTTCCAAAGAGGAATTTTTATCGGATGTAACAACCCAGACGGTAATTGATGTTCTGCCTTCACTTGCGACAAGTCAAACATTTTCCCACAAATTCAAATCTCACGCTTCATTACGCCACCAATATTGTTCACGGAGATCTCGATACATCTTATTTCCTCCGGATGCATAGCATAAGGGCTACTGCGCCTCCAGAGAATCATTTGCCTCGATCCGAGTCCTTAGGCATACATATTCTTCCTCGAAAACACAACACACCCTCCGTGTTTATTCAAAAATCCTCGATTTCACCATTTTCAACTTGCCAAAATAAAGGTCCCAACTTCTCATCTGATGTCTGTTTTTCCTTGATTTGTTCCAGCCACAGAGGCTTCACCTGAAGTTCTGCTAACAAACTGCCATCCTCATACAGACTCAAATGGGCAAACAATGCTCTCAAATCAGATACTGTCTTACGACTTAACGCGTCAACTACCACGTTAGCCTTTCCAGGATGATATTCGATTGAGAAATCATAATCTTTTAATAATTCTACCCATCTTCTTTGTCTTAAATTTAACTCCTTTTGGGTAAGAAGGTATTTAAGACTCTTGTGATCCGTAGATTATAGATTTCTCACCATAGAGATAGTGCCTCCAAATCTTTAAAGCAAAGACAACAAAGCAGCCTAACTCCAAATCATGCGTAGGGTAGTTTACTTCGTGTGGTCTCAATTGACGAGAAGCATAAGCCACCACTTTTCCATTTTGCATCAACACACAACCTGCACCGTGTGAGACGATCACAATAAACAGTGAATTCTTTTCCAGCCTCCTTTGAATCAAATGGAGCTTCCACGGATCTTCTTCAATTTCTCAAACTCTCTTGCTACTTTTCACCAAATATACTGGAGCTCCTTTTCAAAACAGTTTAGTTAGGGTGCAAAGAATCAACGAAAACCCTCTACAAAACGCCTATAGTATCCAAATTAAACCCAAGAAACTCTAAATTTCAGCTACATATGTTGGTGGTTTCCAATCCGAATAGCCTCAATTTTTCGAGGATCCACCTTATTCCTTCTACCGATACTACATGACCAAGGAAAGTTACTTCCTTTAGCCAAAATTAGCATTTACTAAATTTGGCATACAATTGTTTATCAAGTAGTTGTAATACTATCTGCAAATCTTTGGTCATGTTCCTCCTCATTTCTAATAAACCAATATGTCATCTATGAACACTACCACGAACCGATCTAAATATGGTTGAAAGACTTGGTTCATCATGTCCATAAAAGCGGTGGTGCATTGGTTAGTCCAAACGGCATCACTACAAACTCATAGTGTCCGTAACGTCCGAAATGCCGTCTTATAAATGTCCGCTTTTCACCTTGAGCTGGTGATAACCCGACCTTAAATTAATTTTGGAGAAAATCAAGCTCCTTTTAATTGATCAAACAGTCGTTAATTCTCGGAGGATACCGATTCTTGATCGTCAATTTATTCAATTGTCTGTAGTCAATGCATATACGCATCGATCCATCCTTCTTCTTGACGAACAAGACTGGTGCTCCCCACGGAGACACACTTGGTCGAATAAATCCCCGATCCAGCAATTTTTGAATTTGAGCTTTAAGCTCAGCCAACTCCTTCGGGGCCATTCTATAAGGAGCAATGGACACTGGAGCTATCCCAGGCAGAAGCTCAATGCCAAATTCTACTTCCCGATTTGGAGGTATACCAGGAAGTTCTTCGGGAAATACATCGGGAAATTCCTTCACCGTCCTCACATCATCCACAGATAACTCTTTAGCATCCAAAGCGCAGATAAAGGTTAGGAATGCTCTATATCCTTTCCGCACCAACTTCTCCGCCTTTAATGTAGATACCACATTTGCCAAATAGTTCCTTCGCTCGCCAATCATTATGACTTCCTTATCATCCGAGGTTCTTACTAATATTCATTTTTTAGCACAATCCAATTGCGCTCGATGTTTAACAAGCCAATCCATGCCCAGAATAAGATCGAACTCGCCGAAAGGTAGTTCCATCAAGTTTGCTAAGAATATCTCCTCTTGAATTTTCAAGGGCACGTCTTTAAATATTTTATTAACAATTACCGACTATCCTAAAGGACTAATTACTGTCATCTCATTTTCGGTAATTTTAGATTCTAAATTGTGTTTCAGATATGGCACTAGATACATATGAATGGGTAGAGCCAATATCTATTAAGGCAATAACAGTACATCAAAAATGAAGAACGTATCGCTTATCACATCCGGTGTATTGTTGTCCTCATGGCGTCTAACCGCATAGACCACCCGTGCTATCTTGCATCCGCATTTCTCTAGGACCATTGCCTCGACCGGTGCACCTTGACCACGCCCAGCCCCATTACCACCACGACCGGTCCACGACCTCTCGGTGGTGCTGATTACCTCTGGCCGGCTGTGCATCATTATTACGAACTTCTTGAGTCGTATCCATACGTCGAGGACAATTTTTGTACTGATGATCCATTGAACCGCATTTGTAGCATGCGCCCGTTTTCCTCCAACATTCCCCAAAATATCTTTTCCCACACTCGGTGCAATCTCGACCGATTATTTGTTACCGGGTTCTACCTTGAACTCGATTCATCATTTCGAGGTCTCTTCGAATCTCTTTGAAGAACCGATTGTGTGTCTCTCTCTTGTTTCGTAATTTTTCTTGATTCTGCCGTTCTGAATTCTTAGCCTCTTCGACTATTTTGGCCTTCTCCACAAGAGTCGAAAAATTTCTAACTTGATGTGGAGCAATCAGAACCCTCAGCTCATCATTAAGTCCATCCTCAAACGCACATCGTGATCTCTGCTACAATTGTCAGGCATAACGGCTCGACGTAAAACTCGACTTCATATGTCGCCAGCCTTACTTCCTTGGACAAGATTTAGAAATTCTTTCCTTCGAGCGTCTACATAACTCGCTCCAACGTATTTTCCTTGGAAGGCAGCTTTAAAGAATTCCCAATTTATCAGTGCAGCTTCGGTGCCTTCTCGCACAGTAAGCCACCACTGATACGCCTCGTCTCTTAATAAGAATACAGCTCCTCTCAGTTTTTGCTCGACAGTGCATTCCATATCATCCATAATCCGTTCCACAGCTTCGAGCTAGTATTCAGCCACATTCGGAGCTACACTAGAGACTCCTCTAAAAACTTCTGCATTATTTGACTTAAGTCGCTCTGAAATTGACCCACGAGTTGTTGGCCCAATTCTAGTTCCAGCGACCCTTTCCAAGACTCGCAGCATTGCTTGAGTCAATGCATTATCTTCTTCCATGTGATCGTGTGATCCCGTCTCACTTTCAATTGACGCAGAAAGTCTACTTCCTGACATATGATTTGGTGCTTCAGTCGTAGCACCTCGGCCTCTACCACGGCCACGTCTACCGCGTCCACGACCACGTCCTCTAGTGCTCATGATAGCTTGTTCATTTTTATCTGATTACAAGTTTTATGAATCAGAAAATTTGTTTCGGTGTTTATTAACGATATTTTATGAGATTTGAGATATGAATTTGTTTTTTTCTCAACATATCCTATAGTCTCAATCTCTACGGTTTTTCACATCTAAAACTAGAAGTTCTGAAGTGTTCCTATGATTATATCATAGTAATTATTAAGCAATAAATACTTACTTGACTTGTTGCTTGGATGCTTGTGGTGCCATACTGATCTTTAAAATATAATTGAACGATTTCATACAGAATTTTATTTGTGAACCCAATCCACGTACCAATTTTTTGAAACTGGCTCTGATACCACTAAATGTAACACCCCAAACCCGGTCTATGCATTGAGACTAGATTTGGTTTGTTACATGAATCGAGCTATTTTAAAATTTTCAATAAGTTGAAAACCACAATATTATTTCTGATTTAATAAAATTAGAAGAGTATTTTAATTTGATAAATATTAGAAAATTTGGTGAAAAATATTATTGTATTATCAAAATCTTTAGGTAATTTATTTAAGAGTTTCATATACTTGAAAACCCAAATTTATTTTAATAAAAACATCATATAATCATAGCCCATATTTAAAAGTCCAAAGTATAGTTTAAAACCAAACACATAAAATCCATAAATTATTTATAGAGGCCCTTATTACAATAACCCAAAATAGTAAAAATACTTATTAAAAAGTTCGAGTTTAAATAACCCATGTTTTGCAAGATGGCCTCCACGAAGTCATCCTCGCCCAAGTCCACGTCAATTTCCATTACCCGAGATGGAAAAATTAAAGGGGTGAGTTACTTAGAACTCGGTGTGCAACTCACTTACCACCATTATTGGGCGGATCGTCAAGATATTATCTTTGGGCTTGAGCCCAATTACGTAATTCAACAATATCATAAAATGAAATAAAATAATTTAAAAATGCATGTAAAATGAATTTCCCAACCAAACCTAATATCCATCCGCTAACACCCCTGCACCAACCATCACACCAGAGGGATCAAGTCAACCCACCCCGCCAACACACCAATCGTAGGCATTAAGCCTTTTTATAATTGTGGCAAAGCCAGAACTAGAGCAATAAGCCATATTTGTGGCAAAGCCACCGAACTAGAGCAATAAGCCATAATTATTTTTGTGCGAGCCACCTAACTAGAGGCAATAAGCCATATTTGATTATTTGTGCGAGAGCCACCGAACTAGATTTTGGCAACAGCCATTCTTCTCTTTATATACCCCACCCCATGCAATTATGCGTATATAACAAAATATAGTCATATAACAATTTTTATTTAATCCATAACATTTGTGGGTTTATCATTAAACATTTCATTTGGCCCAAAAAAAAATAATTTAGCAATTTGCCCATTTAGCAGTTTAGTGGGCTTTGGCCCATTTATCAAACTAGAGTATTTTAACCCACTTTATCGAACTAGAGTATTTTGGCCCAATTTATCGAACTAGAGTATTTTGGCCCAATTTATCGAACTAGAGTATTTTGGCCCAATTTATCGAACTAGAGTATTTTACGGCCCATTTTCACTTAAACATACAATTTACATAATAACAAGTAATTTCTCGAGGCATTTTCGTAATTTTCACGATTTAGTTGTTTTTACGTATTTTCGTCAAAATATCAATTTTTACGTTTTTACCGATCTAGTCATTTTTTATGATTTTTACTTCCATACCGAAATTGACATCCAACCAAGAAATAGTGTGAAGTTACACACTCGATACCGAGAGTACTAATCCTTCTCGCCTCCTCGGACCTAAACATATTTCGATCCGTTAGAACACTATTTCAGTATAAACATTCTTAATCGATAATAGATCCAAAATCTTACCTCTTGATTTTAAATCACTTGATTTTGGCTTCTCCTCGCTTATTGGTTCGTTAGTCGCCGAGAATCCACCAACGTATAATGGCTCGGAAGTTCGTACCACTTCGAATAATTGACTCCCTTCGGAAGATGGTCCCCAACTCGGTGGAAAATCCCGGACTGCCAAAACCGCTCTTCGTTTAAATGGGGGATTTACAGATCCGCCCCTCTTAACGTGACTAACCACCGCCCTTTTCTTCCCTATTTTGAAAGTCTTCAAGATCCAAAGGGATATTAGTTAAATCTAAAATAATATCGAATAGTACTAGAGGCTTTAAAAGATGTGATTTCCTTGCCACAATAAATCGATTCCAACGTTTCTACGATTCTCCAGATCACTTGAGTTCCGATCTTCCGTTATTGCACTATATAATAACGAATGAAGCGTTATTAGAACGAACGTTTATTTCGATCCAAAAGGCCTTCATAACACCATTAGTATTCGGTCATAACACTATTAATAACTTTCGGCGAAAAGAAGAACCCCTTACCTATAATCCACGATCGAAAAGAAAGGATTGAGAAAGGTGTTTGTGATGGATGAAGATTTCGGTTATGTATGATCAAAGAAAAAGAAATAAAGATTCGGCTAAGGGCACTCTTGCATTCGGCCATGAGAGTGTTTGATGGAGAAACTTTGAATGATAGGAATTAAAATATGAAAGAAGAGATGGTGATGAAGTTGTTTGATTTCAATGAGAAGAGAAGAAAAAGATGGATTTTAGGAGCTAGTACATTCGGCCATGGTAAAAGAAAAGAGAAAGGATGGTTCTTTTGGTATAGTTGATTTCGACACTCAAAGAAAAGACACAAAGCAATGGCTAAAGAAATAAAAAAAATGACCAAATGATCACAAAACTTGAGCTTTACCAAATGCACAATTCGACCAAGATGAAAAGTTGAGAAGAGAAAACAAAAATTCTGCACAAGGTGCAAGGAATGACCAAAGAGAAAAATGAAATTCTTAGCCAAAACTAACACAAAAATTCGGCTCCCTCCCTATACCAAGTTGCCGTCCAAAACATGGTCAATTGGCCATGATTTTGTTTCCAAAATTTTCCCTTGATATGTGCCTTATGTTCCCCCTATCTTTCCTTAAGTATTTGATTCCATGCCATAAGTTATCTATTTCCTTAATCCTTTGATACACTAACCAAAAATAACATGGTCAACACTTACCATATATGTTCTTGGCCGACACTTGCTATACATGTGCAGAAAAATTAAAAATAAAATTTACCTAGATGCTAAACAAGGGATTCGAACCTCTCCCCTCATGCTACAACTCATGCACCAACACCACCATGCCATGTACTCAACTTATGACACTCATTAACACTTAATTTAACTTAAGTCTTAATGACATTTGCTTCTCTTCAATAAATTCTCAATTATTAAATTTTATTCCTTATCCAAATTATGCTATACTCCTCTTTAGGACTTCAATAAGCACTAAAATAAAAGTAAGAAATTTTCCTTTAAAATCTAAACACCAATTCATGCAATATATATACTCAGATTTTTAGGGTGTTACAACTCTACCCTCCTTAAAGAAAATTTCATCCTCGAAATTTACCTGATTGAAAGAGGTGGGGGTATTGTTACCGAATTGCATCCTCGGGCTCCCACGTAGCTTCCTCCACTCCGTGGTTACGCCATAGAACTTTGACCAACGGCACGGTTTTCTTTCTTAGCACCTTGACATCTCGGTCTAAGATTTCCACTGGTTCTTCTTCAAAAGACAAATCTGAATTCAGCTCCAACTCTTCTATCGGTATAATGTGTGAAGGATCCGATCTATAACGCCTCAACATGGAAACATGAAAACATTATGAATTTGATCCAATTCGAAGGTAACTCAATCTGATAAGCCACTGGACCAACACGCTTCAAAGACACGATAAGGTCCAATGTATCTAGGACTTAGCTTGCCCTTCCTTTCGAATCTGAAGATCTTTTTCCAAGGAGAGACCATCAAGAAAACCCGATCCCCACATCATACTCAATATCCTTCGCTTCAGTCGCATCGACTTACATCAATCTGAGGCTTCTTTCAACCGTGCTCGAATAACTTTTACCTTATCCTCTGTCTCAGATATCATCTCAGGACCTAACATCTGTCGTTCGCCCAACTCAGTCCAACAAATAGGAGAGCGACACTTACGACCATACAATGCCTCGTAAGGTGCCATTTGATTGCTAGGCCGATAATCGTTGTTATCTGAATTACGCCAGTGGTAGATAATCCTCCCAACTACCCTCGAAGTCGATTATACATCCTTTTAACATATCTTCCAATATCTGAATTACTCTCTCCGACTGACCATCAGACTGAGGATGAAAAGCCGTACTGAAATTCAACTTTGTCCCCAAGGCTTCATGCAGAGCTTTCCAGAATCGTGATGTAAACCTAGGGTCCTTTTCGATATAATAGATACAGGTACCCCATGCAACCTCACAATTTCGGATACATACAGTTTCGCCAACTTTTGTAATGAATAATCCGTACGAACTGGCAGGAAATGAGCAGTCTTCGTCAACCGATCAACAATTACCCACACAGAATTTTTCTTAGTAGGTGTTAAAGGTAACCCACTAACAAAATCCATGGTTATCCGTTCCCATTTCCAAAGAGGAATTTTTATCGGTTGTAACAACCCAGACGGTAATTGATGTTCTGCCTTCACTTGCTGACAAGTCAAACATTTTTCCACAAATTTTGAAATCTCACGCTTCAGCCCTGGCCACCAATATTGTTCACGGAGATCTCGATACATCTTATTTCCTCCGGGATGCATAGCATAAGGGTTACTATACGCCTCCCGTAGAATCATTTGCCTCAGATCTGAGTCCTTAAGCATACATATTCTTCCTCGAAAACACACACACCCTCCGTGTTTATTCCAAAATCCTCGATTTCACCATTTTCAACTTACCGAAATAAAGGTCCCAACTTCTCATCTGATGTCTGTTTTTCCTTGATTTGTTCCAGCCACAGAGGCTTCACCTGAAGTTCTGCTAACAAACTGCCATCCTCATACAGACTCAAATGGGCAAACAATGCTCTCAAATCAGATACTGTCTTACGACTTAACGCGTCAGCTACCACGTTAGCCTTTCCAGGATGATATTCGATTGAGAAATCATAATCTTTTAATAATTCTACCCATCTTCTTTGTCTTAAATTTAACTCCTTTTGGGTAAGGAGGTATTTAAGACTCTTGTGATCCGTGTAGATTATAGATTTCTCACCATAGAGATAGTGCCTCCAAATCTTTAAAGCAAAGACAACGGAGCCTAACTCCAAATCATGCGTAGGGTAGTTTACTTCGTGTGGTCTCAATTGACGAGAAGCATAAGCCACCACTTTTCCATTTTGCATCAACACACAACCTGCACCGTGTGAGACGCATCACAATAAACAGATGAATTCTTTTCACCTCAATTTGAATCAAACTGGAGCTTCCATCGGGATCTTCTTCAATTTCTCGAAACTCTCTTCTTCGCTTTTTAGTCCAAATATACGGAGCTCCTTTTCGCAATGATTTAGTTAGGTGCAACAATCAACGAAAACCCTCTACAAAACGTCTATAGTATCCACCAAACCCAAGAAACTCGAATTTCACCACCGATGTTGGTGGTTTCCAATCCGAATAGCCTCAATTTTACGAGGATCCACCCTTATTCCTTGGTGATACTACATGACCAAGGAAAGTCACTTCCTTTAGCCAAAATTCGCATTTACTAAATTTGGCATACAATTGTTTATCATAAGTAGTCAGTAATACTATCCGTAAATCTTTGGTCATGTTCCTCCTCATTTCTCGAATAAACCAATATGTCATCTATGAACACTACCACGAACCGGTCTAAATATGGTTGAAAGACTCGGTTCATCATGTCCATAAATGCAATTGGTGTATTGGTTAGTCCAAACGGCATCACTACAAACTCATAGTGTCCGTAACGTGTCCAAAATGCCGCCTTATAAATGTCCGCTTCTTTCACCTTGAGTGGTGATAACCCGACCTTAAATCAATTTTGGAAAAGCTCAAGCTCCTTTTAATTGATCAAACAGTCGTCAATTCTCGACGAGAGGATACCGATTCTTGATCGTCAATTTATTCAATTATCGTAGTCAATGCACATACGCATCGATCCATCCTTCTTCTTGACGAACAAGACTGGTGCTCCCCACGGAGACACACTTGGTCAAATAAATCCCCGATCCAACAATTCTTGAATTTGAGCTTTAAGCTCAGCCAACTCCTTCGGTGCCATTCTATAAGGAGCAATAGACACCTTTGGCCCTGTCGCGTAAGCTCAATGCCAAATTTTACTTCCCGATCTCGAGGTATACTAGGAAGTTCTTCGGGAAATACATCAGGAAATTCCTTCACCGTCCTTACATCATCCACAGATAACTCTTTAGCATCCAAAGCGCAGATAAAGGTTAGGAATGCTCTATATCCTTTCCGCACCAACTTCTCCGCCTTTAATGTAGATACCACATTTGCCAAATAGTTCCTTCGTTCGCCAATCATTATGACTTCCTTATCATCCGAGGTTCTTATCGATATTCGTTTTCAAAGACAATCCAATTGTGCCCTATGTTTAACAAGCCAATCCATGCCCGAATAAGATCGAACTCACGAAAGGTAGTTCCATCAAGTTTGCTAAGAATATCTCCTCTTGAATTTTTAAGGCACGTCTTTAAATATTTTATTAACAATTACCGACTGTCCTAAAGAACTAATTACTATCATCTCATTTTTGGTAATTTGATTCTAAATTGGGTTTCAGATATGGCACTAGATACATATGAATGGGTAGAGCCAATATCTATTAAGGCAATAACAGTACATCAAAATGAAGAACGCATGCAGTTATCACATCGGTGCATTGCCGTCCTCACGGCGTCTAACCGCATAACCGATCCAGCCGTCTTGTATCAGATTTCCTCTAGGACCATTGTCTCGACCGGTGCACCTTGACCACGTCCAGCCCTATTACCACCACGACTGGTCCACGACCTCTCGGTGGTGCTGATTACCTCTGGCCATTTGTGCATCATTATTACGAACTTCTTGAGTCGTATCCATCGTCGAGGACAATTTTGTCCGATGATCCATTGAACCACATTTGTAGCATGCGCGCTTTTCCTCAACATTCCCCAAAATGTCTTTTCCACACTCGGTGCAATCTCGACTCGATTATTTGTTACCGGTTCTACCTTGAAGCGATTCATCATTCCGAGGTCTCTTCCGGATCTCTTTGAAGAACCAGACTGCTGTGTCTCTCTCTTGTTTTGAAATTTTTCTCGGTTCGCTGTTCAATTCTTAGCCTCTTGGCTATTTTGGCCTTCTCCACAAGAGTGAAAAATTTCTAACTTGTCGTGGAGCAATCGAACCCTCACTCATCATTAAGTCCATCCTCGAAATGCACACAACGTTCGTGATCTGCTTTGCTACAATTGTCCCGCATAACGACTCAGACGTAAAAACTCGACTTCATATCTTGCCACGA
Organism: Gossypium rotundifolium; assembly: GCA_025506655.1. NCBI lineage: Eukaryota > Viridiplantae > Streptophyta > Magnoliopsida > Malvales > Malvaceae > Gossypium > Gossypium rotundifolium. The sequence goes on from CP106728.1 coordinate 147,646,501, forward strand.
TCTTACTTCCTTGGACAAGATTGAAATTACATCCTTGACGTCTACATAACTCGTTCCAACGTATTTTCCTTGGAAGGTAGCTTTAAAGAATTCCCAATTTATCAGTGCAGCTTCGGTGCCTTCTCGCACAGTGAGCCACCACTGATACGCCTCGTCTCTTAATAAGGATACAGCTCCTCTCGCTTTTTGCTCGACGATTGCCTTCCATACCATCCATAATCCGTTCCACGACTTGAGCGAGATTCACCACATTCGAGCTACACCGAGACTCCTAAAAACTTCGCATTATTTGACTTAAGTCGCTCAAACCGACCCACGAGTTGTTGGCCCAATTCTAGTTCAATGACCTTTCCAAGACTCGCAGACATTGCTTGAGTCAATGCATTATCTTCTTCCATGTGATCGTGTGATCCCGTCTCACTTTCAATTGATGCAGTCCGTCTACTTAGGCATATGATTTGGTGCTTCAGTCGTAGCACCTCGGCCTCTACCACGGCCACGTCTACCGCGTCCACGACCACGTCCTCTAGTGCTCATGATAGCTTGTTCGTTTTTATCGATTACAAGTTTTATGAATCAGAAAATTTGTTTCGTGTTTATTAACGATATTTTATGAGATTTGAGATATAAAGTTGTTTTTTCGCAACATATCCTATAGTCGCAATCTCTACGGTTTTCACATCTAAAACTAGAAGTTCTAGAGTGTTCCTATGATTATATCATAGTAATTATTAAGCAATAAATACTTACTTGACTTGTTGCCGGAAGCTTGTGGTGCCATACTGATCTTTAAAATATAATTGAATGATTTCATACAAAATTTTATTTGCGAACCCAATCCACAGCCGAGTTTTTGAAACTGGCTCTAATACCACTAAATGTAACACCCCAAGCCCGGTCTATGCATTGAGACTAGATTTGGTTTGTTACATGAATCGAGCTATTTTAAAATTTTCAATAAGTTGAAAACCACAATATTATTTACTGTGATTTAATAAAATTAGAAGAGTATTTTAATTTGATAAAGATTACAAAATTTGGTTGAAAAACATTATTGTATTATCAAAACCTTTAGGTAATTTATTTAAGAGTTTCATATACTTGAAAACCCAAATTTATTTTAATAAAAACATCATATAATCATAGCCCATGTTTAAAAGTCCAAAGTATAGTTTAAAACCAAACACACATAAAATCCATAAATTATTTATAGAGGCCCTTATTACAATAACCCAAAATAGTAAAAATACTTATTAAAAAGTTCAGAGTTTAAATAACCCATGTTTTGCAGTATGGCCTCCACGAAGTCATCCTCGGCCCAAGTCCACGTCAATTTCCATTACGAGATGGAAAAATTAAAGGGGTGAGTTACTTAGAACTCGATGTGCAACTCACTTACCACCATTATTGGGCGGATCGTCAAGATATTATCTTTGGGCTTGAGCCCAATTACGAAATTCAACAATATCATAAAATGAAATAAAATAATTTAAAATGCATGTAAAATGAATTCCCCAACCAAACCTAATATCCATCCGCTAACACCCCCGTACCAACCATCACACCTGTGGGGATCAAGTCAACCCACCCCGCCAACACACCAATCGTAGGCATTTGTGGCAAAGCCACCGAACTAGAGGCAATAAGCCATATTTGTGGCAAAGCCACCGAACTAGAGGCAATAAGCCATAATTATTTTTGTGGCAGAGTCACCGAACTAGAGGCAATAAGACATATTTGATTATTTGTGGCAGAGCCACCGAACTAGATTTTGGCAACAGGCCATTCTTCTCTTCATATACCCCACCCCATGCAATTATGCGTATATAACAAAATATAGTCATATAACAATTTTTATTTAATCCATAACATTGGTAGGTTTATCATTAAACATTTCATTTGGCCCAAAAAAAATAATTTAGCAATTTGCCCATTTAGCAGTTTAGTGGGCTTTGGCCCATTTATCAAACTAGAGTATTTTGACCCACTTTATCGAACTAGAGTATTTTGGCCCAATTTATCGAACTAGAGTATTTTGGCCCAATTTATCGAACTAGAGTATTTTACGGCCCATTTTCACGAAACATACAATTTACATAATAACAAGTAATTTCTTGAGGGCGCTTTCGTAATTTTCACGATTTAGTTATTTTTACGTATTTTCGTCAAAATATCAGTTTTTACGTTTTTACCGATCTAGTCATTTTTTTACGATATTTACTTCCATACTGAAATTGACATCCAACCGAGAAATAGTGTGAAGTTACACACCTCGATACCGAGAGTACTAATCCTTCTCGCTCCTCGGCACCTAAACATATTTCGATCTGTTAGAACACTATTTCGTATAAACATTCTTAATCGATAATAGATCCAAAATCTTACCCTCTTGATTTTGAATCACTTCGATTTTCGGCTTCTCCTCGTTTATTGGTTCGTTAGTCGCCGAGAATCCGCCAACGTATAATGGCTCGGAAGTTCGTACCACTTCGAATAATTGACTCCCTTCGGAAGATGGTCCGCAACCCGGTGGAAAATCCCGGACTGTTGAAACCGCTCTTCGTTTAAATGGGGGATTTACAGATCCGCCCCTCTTAACGTGACTAACCACCGCCCTTTTCTTCCCTATTTTGAAAGTCTTCAAGATCCAAAGGGATATTAGTTAAATCTAAAATAATATCGAATAGTACTAGAGGCTTTAAAAGATGTGATTTCCTTACCACAATAAATCGATTCCAACGTTTCTACGATTCTCCCGATCACTTGAGCTCCGATCTTCCGTTATTGTACTATATAATAACGAATGAAGCGTTATTAGAACGAACGTTTATTTCGATCCAAAAAGGCCTTCATAACACCATTAGTATTCGGTCATAACACTATTAATAACTCGAAAACGAAAAAGAAGAACCCCTTACCTATAATCCACGATCGAAAAGAAAGGATTGAGAAAGGTGTTTGTGATGGATGAAGATTTCGGTTATGTATGATCAAAGAAAAAGAAATAAAGATTCGGCTAAGGGCACTCTAGCATTCGGCCATGAGAGTGTTTGATGGAGAAACTTTGAATGATAGGAATTAAAATATGAAAGAAAAGATGGTGATGAAGTTGTTTGATTTCAATGAGAAGAGAAGAAAAAGATGGATTTTAGGAGCTAGTACATTCGGCCATGGTAAAAGAAAAGAGAAAGGATGGTTCTTTTGGTATAGTTGATTTCGGCACTCAAAGAAAAGATACAAAGCAATGGCTAAAGAAATAAAAAAAATGACCAAATGATCACAAGACTTGAGCTTTACCAAATGCACAATTCGACCAAGATGAAAAGTTGAGAAGAGAAAACAAAATTCTGCACAAGGTGCAAGGAATGACCAAAGAGAAAATGAAATTCTTAGCCAAAACTAACACAAAATTCGGCTCCCTCCCTATACCAATTTTCCGTCCAAAACATGGTCAATTGGCCATGATTTTGTTTCTAAAATTTTCCCTTGATATGTGCCTTATGTTCCCCTATCTTTCCTTAAGTATTTGATTCCATGCCATAAGTTATCTATTTCCTTAATCCTTTGATACACTAACCAAAAATAACATGGTCAACACTTACCATATATGTTCTTGGCCGACACTTGCTATACATGTGTGAGAAAAATTAAAATAAAATTTACCTAGATGCTAAACAAGGATTCGAACCTCTCCCTCATGCTACAACTCATGCGCCATCACCACCATGCCATGTACTCAACTTATGACACTCATTAACACTTAATTTAACTTAAGTCTTAATGACATTTGCTTCTCTTCAATAAATTCTCAATTATTAAATTTTATTCCTTATCCAAATTATGCTATACTCCACTTTAGGATTTCAATAAGCACTAAAATAAAAGTAAGAAATTTTCCTTTAAAATCTAAACACCAATTCATGCAATATATATACTCAGATTTTAGGGTGTTACAATAAGTTTCAAGCCTATAGCCGAATCTCTCTAAGCCTCAAAGCCGAATCTACAAGGGTGTTTTAGTTTCCCGAAGGTGCACCATAGGCCGCATGCTCTTTAGTGATTCGGTAAATTTTAGGATTTCTTTTCCTCACAATTTCTTCCTCTCTTCTCATCAAGATCTAACCCAAATCAATTGTCTATGCCTATCAATTTCTCTTCTTTAGCCCTAGAAGCCGAATCCTGCTTTATAATAAGCTAGAAGTGCCGATTTTGGAAAAAGTCGAAGGTGAGTAATTAATGGTAGGTGGCCGAATGGCCCTTTTCTATTCTTTTCTTTTTGGCCTAATGCCATATGAGCTAAGATAATTGAGAATTTTAGTTTGTTGAATAAGTGGAGGATTAGGTAAAAATTAGGTGACTTCGATTTTTAGGAGGAAGGAAACAGAAGTAAGCTGAGGTTTCCGGGAATTTAGATTCATAAAGGTAAGTGAATCTGACATTCGGCCAAGGCCCTATTGTGGTATTTAGATCTAATTATTATTTGTTTAAAAAGTCGAAACTAACTAGTTCAATGATTAAGGGTATAGCCGATTGCAATAAAGAAGCATCACAAAGTTTCAGGATTTAATTTTTAATCCAATCGGCACCAAGGTAAGAATTTGATTACAACAATCCTACTAGGATTGGCATTTATAGCCGAATGGCTTTTTACTAACATGTTAGGGTTGGCCGAATATAGGAATTAAAGATCTAAATCGATAGAACGAGTTTTTGGGTTTTTAGTAAATTCGATAAATATATCAGGTGTGTACCCCACACTATTTCTTAATAAGTTTTATGGCAATGTTTAATATAAGTAAGTGTATAAGAATGTGAATATGGCTAAGGTACCATGTCATGGTACAAAGTACTCAAGTACGTTTCCTACTCCTACTAGGAGTATGTTAAATATCTGTTACTACACACATATGACATTATAAGAATGTGAAATAAGAATTTGGCATGTTAATACATGATATGTATGATATGGGGCATATGGGTTATAAGAAAAGGGGAAGTGAATGTGGTGACCTAAGACCACGATAACTGAATGTGGTGACCTAAGACCACGATATCTAAATGTGGTGACCTAAGACCACGATATCCGAATGTGGTGACTTAAGACCACGAATTTTATAAGGGCGATGAGCACGTCGACTGCAACGACTGCCTTCGATGGTGTGTAGCGGATGGAGGGTTGACTTAGTAGTCCCCACGGTGTGCAGGATGGTACGGGTGATGTGTAGCGGATGGCACATAGGTTTGGGTTTGGGTTTGGGTTGCATCATTTTTCCTATCTGTTATATGAATATGCATGTAATATGTGAACATATGCCTAAACTGTTAAATTTTAATGTTGGTTACACATTGAGTCTGTTTGGCTCACCCCTTGTGGGATTACTTTTCAGGTGACGATCAGTGATGGGCTGGGTCGGTAGGAGCTTAGTGGAGGCCATGTAAAGTTTAGATTTCTCTTCGTTTTGGACTCTCATTATTTTGAGTACTTTGAAATTATTTTTGGGAATTATTTGATGTAATAAGACAATAGTTGAATTATTTTATTTTACTTCTACTTATCCTGCTACAAAATAGTATTTTAAAAAAAAAGACTAAGTGAATTTATCATGAACTAAACCCTAAATGTTTTGTCACCTAAAGTAAAAGATTTTAATAATGGAATAAACTTGTTTGCAACTCAAGCCCAACCCAAAACAATCTTTCTTTCAAAACACACAAGTTTTTCCTAAGTAACAAAAGAATTTGAAACGGTTTACACCGGGGAACATACCAGATCCGGTCAAGGCTTTTGGGCCGGGTTTGGGGTGTTTCAGCTTGGTATCAGAGCCAGGTTCAAAACTCGACCTTGAGGGCTTTTAGGGTCCAAAACATTTTCTATCTTTTGAAAATGGACTTTTCTAAGAAATAAACAGTGTCGGCATGGCTTTGAGTCTCAGGCAAGTCCACTAGGTAAGTACTCCTAACCTCTTTGTTATTTATATGTGGGGATATATATAGTGACGTAGACTAGTGGATTAGAATTAAACCCTAGGACTAGTTTACTCCAACAAATACATAAAACTCTAAGGCACAATTAAACAAACACATGTCCAAGTCGCCGAGCTAGGTGTGGCAACCGTTGCGCATGTCTAGGATTGGTTTCGGTGGGAGCTTGGTATTTAAGCGATCCTAGTGACTCACCTCCTACCCACTTGAATCCTACACAGTGCGTAGTGATGGTTCACCCTAACCAAGAGGATTTAGTCACGGGCTAAACCCAATAACTAAAACCCGAAAGGGACTAGCCACATTTTTATGGAAACCCTAGTTTTAAAAGTCAACCAACTACCCTTTTGATATTTTGAAAATTATTATTTTGGAAAAACTTTCTAAGAATTTTCGATTTACAAAATTACCTAAATACCCTTAGTGGTTAAATTACTAAAATGTCCTTGATTTTCCAAAATTACCATACTACCCCCGATTTCAATAATAATTTCTAATTTTGCACAAGTATTCAAAAACTTTACAAAATATCAAAGGCACCCTGATTTGCAAAATGACTGAATTACCCTTAACCTATGTAAATGACCAAAATACCCTCAGTAAGAAAAATCAACGAAGTACCCTCAAATTAGAAACCTTTAAAAATGCCCTTGTTTTGGAAAGTCACCAGGAACCATATTTTTGTGAAAAATTACCGAAATGACCCTGGCTTGTAAAATTACAAAAATACCCCTAGTGTATAAATGACCATTTTACCCTTGAAATTTTTCCAACAAGTAATTTTAATTTTGTAAAATATCAACAATCTCTATTTTACAACATTTTCAAATACCCTAATTTAAAAATTACCAAAATACCCCTATAGAATAAAATTATAGAAATGCCCCTAGGTAGTGGAAAACAACAAACAACGACAATTACAACATTTCTCTGTAATGAATGCAAGTTCATGTGTGTGGCTAAATGAATGATATGAGACTGTATTTGTATGAATCGAAAGAACAACTTCTTAAAACTATTAAACATAAAACTGTTCGTGGATAATCAAAGTAGAACAAAACTAATTCATAAAATTCTTTAATCAGATAAACGCAAGTGGAAGTATGAATTCAAGGGGACGTGGTCGTAACGTACGTGGCCATGGAAGAGGCTGAATGACCGTGTCTGAACCCGTTAGATCATGTCAAAGATCTGAAAATGAAATGCCACCACCACCCCCAAATTACCGATGTGAATTTTTGTAGGAAATGTGTTAGTTTTAAGATCAGTCTTGTGACGAGAGTGTAGTGTGGTGAGTTAGGATGTACGATTTTTCGTTAGTAAGTAATTTCGAGGACGAAATTATTTTAAGGGGGTAGAACTATAATATCCCGGATTAGGGCTTAAGCACTATGGCTAAAATTTTGTGAAATAGTATGCCTTATGTGTTGTGAATGTGTTGTGTGCATTTTAGGAACTTTAGAAATGTAAGGAAATGCTTTAGAAAATATTAAGTCTTAAGAGGAAGCTTGGAAATGTAAGGAAATGCTTTAGAAAATATTAAGTCTTAAGAGAAAGCTTGGAAATGTAAGGAAATGTAAGGAAATGTAAGGAAATGCTTTAGAAAATATTAAGTCTTAAGAGGAAGCTTAGAAATGTAAGGAAATGTATGGAAATGTAAGGAAATGTAAGGAAATGCTTTAGAAAATATTAAGTCTTAAGAGGAAGCTTGGAAATGTAAGGAAATGTAAGGAAATGTAAGGAAATGCTTTAAAAAATATTAAGTCTTAAGAGGAAGCTTGGAAACGTAAGGAAATGTAAGGAAATGTAAGGAAATGTAAGGAAATGCTTTAGAAAATATTAAGTCTTATGAGGAAGCTTGGAAATGTAAGGAAATGTAAGGAAATGTAAGGAACCTTGGAAATGTGACAAAATCGGGCTTGGAAAATGGCAGGAGATGCCACTTAGGGCTCAAAATGACACCATATGCTAGGATAACTTGGGCCTAGTATGGCCACATGAAGCCCAAAATAATGGGTTAAAATTTGGCACTCCTAAGGTAAGGAGATGGACGCATAGGGAGACTAAGGTAGGAGTTTAAGTTGAAGTCAAATTCTTTTAGAATTTCGCTAAGCTAGGAAAATAAAGATATGAGAGTGATGGCCAAGAAAGGGACTCTCTAGGCTTAGTAATTTCGCAAAAGGAGGAAAACTAAGGCCATTCAACATTCTTTCTTCTCTTTTTTTAAATCTCTACCGAATTCTCTATGCCATTATTCTTCTTTTTTTTCTTTTCAATTTTCCACAAAGCTGAAAACAAAATCCCCTAGTCTTGCCGAATTTCTCTAAGTTCTATATCTTCCTTTTTTTTCTTGTAAAATCGAAATACCCTGTGCTTCCCATCATCAATTCTTTTTCCTTTGCAAAACCAATCAAAAGTCGAAGATAAGTTTCAAGCCTATAGCCGAATCTCTCTAAGCCTCAAAGCCGAATCTACAAGGGTGTTTTAGTTTCCCGAAGGTGCACCATAGGCCGCATGTTCTTTAGTGATTCGGTAAGTTTCGGGATTTCTTTTCCTCACGATTTCTTCCTCTCTTCTCATCAAGATCTAACCCAAATCAATTGTCTATGCCTATCAATTTCTCTTTTTTAGCCCTAGAAGCTGAATCCTGCTTTATAATAAGCCGAAGTCGATTTTGGAAAAAGCAAGGTGAGTAATTAATGGTAGGTGGTGAATGGCCTTTTCTATTCTTTTCTTTTTGGCGAATGCCATATGGGCTAAGATAATTGAGAATTTTAGTTTGTTGAATAAGTGGAGGATTGCCGAATGTAGGTAAAAATTAGGTGACTTGATTTTTAGGAGGAAGGTGATGATAAGTGAGGTTTCGGAATTTAGATTCATAAAGGTAAGTGAATCGGCATTCGCCAAGGCCCTATTGTGGTATTTAGATCTAATTCTTATTTGTTTAAAAGCGAAACTAACTAGTTCAATGATTAAGGGTATAGCCGATTGTAATAAAGAAGCATCACAAAGTTTTGGATTTAATTTTTAATCCAATCAGCACCAAGGTAAGAATTTGATTACAATAATCCTACTAGGATTGGGATTTACAATAGAATGGCTTTTACTAACATGTTAGGGTTGGCGAATATAGGAATTAAAGATCTAAAACGATAGAATGAGTTTTTGGATTTGAAGAATTCGATAGTATATCGTGTGTACCCTACACTATTTCTTAATAAGTTTTATGGCAATGTTTAATATAAGTAAGTGTATAAGAATGTGAATATGGCTAAGCTACCATGTCATGGTACAAAGTACTCAGGTACGTTTCCTACTCCTACTAGGATTATGTTAAATATCTATTACGACACACATATGACATTATAAGAATATGAAATAAGAATTTGGCATGTTAATACATGATATGTATGATATGGGGCATATGGGTTATATGAAAAGGGAAGTGAATGTGGTGACCTAAGACCACGATAATCGAATGTGGTGGCCTAAGACCACGATATCCGAATGTGGTGACCTAAGACCACGATATCCGAATGTAGTGACCTAAGACCACGAATTTTATAAGAGGCGATGAGCACGTCGATCGCAATGATCGCCTTCGATGGTGTGTAGCGGATGGAGGTTGACTTAGTAGTCCCACGGTGTGCGAGGATGGTACGGGTGATGTGTAGCGGATGGCACATAGGTTTGGGTTTAGGTTTGGGTTGCATCATTATTTCCTATCTGTTATATGAATATGCATGTAATATGTGAACATATGCCTAAACTGTTAAATTTTAGTGTTGGTTACACATTGAGTCTGTTTGACTCACCTCTTGTGGGATTACTTTTCAGGTGACGATCAGTGATGGGCCGGGTCGGTAGGAGCTTAGTGGAGGCCATGTGAAGTTCAGATTTTTCTTTGTTTTGGACTCTCATTATTTTGAGTACTTTGAATTTATTTTTGGGAATTATTTGATGTAATAAGACCATAGTTGAATTATTTTATTTTACTTCTACTTATCCTGCTACAAAATAGTATTTTAAAAAAAAAAAGACTAAGTGAATTTATCATCATGAACTAAACCCTAAATGTTTTGTCACCTAAAGTAAAGGATTTTAATAATGGAATAAACTTGTTTGCAACTCAAGTCCAACCCAAAACAATCTTTATTTCAAAACACACAAGTTTTTCCTAAGTAACAAAAGAATTTGAAACGGTTTACACCGGGGAACATACCAGATCCGGTCAAGGCTTTTGGGCTGGGTTTGGGATGTTTCACATAAGGCCCAAAATGTCATTTTTTTACAATATAGCCCATTAAGGGCAAATTCGTAATTTTTCGACAACTTTAATACTGTTTTCATGCATTCACACAAAAAGTGCTAATATTTCGTATTTTTTAATTTTACTGATTTTACGATTTTTATTTTATGCTTACGATATAACCCATGAGATAAGTGTGAAGTTACACACTTGATTACGGTGAGAATTATACCTTCCCGTTCGTCGATACCTAAATATTTATCACGCTTGATTAGAACACTAATATTTAATAAAAACGATACTATTGATAAACGATCTAGATCTTTACCCTCAAAATCTCGAATGACAATTATTTGTCGGTTCTCCCTGGTTGACGGTTCACAACCCAATGGGAAATCCCGAACCGCTAATGGCTCCGAACTACGAATAACTGCGAATAATTGATTCTCCTCGAATGAGGGTCCATAACCCGTGGAAAGTCAGGATTCTCAAACAACCCTTCGCTTGAATTTAGGGCGAATAAGCGAACCACCCTCTTCCAAACGCTATTAACAACTCTTTTCGTCCCTATCTTGCGGCCTCCATTGACAAAGGATTATTAGTCCTACAATATATCGTAAATTTTAATACTAATGGCTTAAAAGGAGAACTTGCTTACCTTAAAATCCCGAGTGATTTCCAAAGGATTCCTATACGTGAAAACTTTCGGTTATAACAAATCCCAATGATAGTCATTGATAAAAACGAGAGTGATCAAAAATCCTTGAAGAGTTCCTTCTTACCTTGCTAAATATGATCCGAACTTGAATAACTTTCAAGATGACTTGACAAGATGGTGGTTCGGCCCTCCACTATCTTACGATTATCCAAAGCTTAATGAAAGAAATGATTGAGAACAAGGTCAAAGAAGAATAAGAGATTCGGCTATGATATAATAGATAGGAAAATAAATTTCGACTATGGGGATGGTTACAAGCATTCAGCCATGGAAGGAAAATGAAGGAAGGATGTGTTTGAATGGTAAATAAAATGGAGAGGAAAAAGAATAGAGAGAAGAGAAAAGAAAATAGAGATGAGAGGTTTGTATTTCGGTTCTCAAGGATGGAAGATGAATTAAAAAGAAGCTTTGAGACCAAAATGCATTCGGCAATGAAGAGGAAAAAGAGAAGAAAGGAAATGGTCCTTGATGGTTATGTGGTTTCGGTCACAAAGAGAAGAAAAAGGTTTGGAGAGAATGAACAACCTAAGACCGAAATGGTCAAAAGAAATGGCAAAAAGAAACAATTGCTTACTCAAAGCTTATGGCACATTCGGCTAGGGAGAGGGAAAATTAGAGAGAAAAAATTTGATAAAAGCACCGAATGACCAAATGGAAAATGTGCTCATCAAGCACCTAATCCTACCAAACTAACACCAAAACCGCCATTCCCTAGCTCCCTATGCCGTCCACATTCATGGTCAAAAGGCCATTCAAAAGTTTCCAAAACACCTTCCCTTCTTTCAAGCCTTATCTCCCCCTTACATACCAGAACCTTTTGATTCCTTACCTTAAGTTAACACTTGCTTTTTTCCCTTAGTCTACTTTCCATAAAAGAATTAGTCCAACCTTACCATAAGTAAGGCTTGACCGATACATGCCATATAGGTGCAAAATAAAAGTCACCAAAATGCTATCAATGGGATTCGAACCTCTCCCTCAAGCAATCACTCATGTGCCAACACCACCTTGCTACTAGTTTATCTTATGCTAGCTTTTTACAATTAAATTACCTTAAGCATCAGGATCACTTATTCCACTTCAATAAAATTCTCATTACTAAAAATTATTCTACTTCCGAATAATTATGGGCCTTCTCAAGGCTATAGTAAACACACAAAATTTATTCATTCACAAGCTAAAAACCAAAACGTGCAACATATCGATACTCAAATTTTTAGGATGTTACAACTCTACCCTCTTTAAAGAAAATTTCATCCTCGAAATTTACCTGGTTAAAAGAGGTGAGGATATTGTTGCCTAATTGCGTCCTCATGCTCCCACGTAGCTTCCTCCGCTCAATGATTACGCCAAAGAACCTTAACTAACGGTACAGTCTTCTTTCTTAGCACCTTAACATCGCGGTCTAAGATTTTCACTGGTTCTTCCTCAAAAGACAAGTCTGGCTTAATTCCACCTCTTCTATCGGTACTATGTGAGACGGATCCGATCTATAGCACCTCAGCATAAAAACATGGAAAACACTATGAATCTGACTCAACTCCAGAGGTAATTCAAGCTGATAGGCCATTGGTCCTACACGCTTCAGCACACGGCATGGTCCAATGAACCTAGGGCTCAACCTGCCCTTCCGTTCAAATTTGAAAATCTTCTTCCAAGGTGAGACTTTTAGAAAGACCTGATCTCCCACTGCAAACTCAATATCTTTACGCTTCAGATCTGCATACGACTTTTATCTATCCGAAGTTTCCTTTAACCGCGCTCGAATCACCTTTACCTTTTCTTTCGTCTTAAAAATTAGCTCAGGACCCATCAACTGTCGTTCTCCCAATTCAGTCCAAGAAGTAGGAGTACGACACCTACGACCGTATAACGCTTCATAGGGCACCATTTGGATCTTTGGATTGGTAATGTTATTATCGCGAACTCACAAGCAGTGAAAATTCTTCCAATTACCTCTCAAGTCGATCACACAACCTCGTAACATGTCTTCCAAAATCTCAATTACTCTTTCTGACTGACCATCTGACTGAGGATGAAAAGCTGTACTAAAGTTTAACTTTGTTCCCAATGCCTCATGTAAAGCTTTCCAAAACCGTGATGTAAACCTGGGATCCCTGTCCCATATAATAGACACTGGTACCCCATGCAACCTTACAATCTCAGATACATATAACTTAGCCAACTTTTGCAACAAGTAATCCGTACGAACTGGTAGAAAATGAGTAGTCTTCGTTAATCGATCTACTACTACCCAAACAAAATATTTCTTAGTAGATGTTAAAGGTAACCCACTAACAAAATCCATCGTTATTAGCTCCCATTTCCATAGAGGAATATTTACTGATTGCAATAAACCCGATGGTAATTGATGTTCTGCCTTCACTTGTTGACAAGTCAAGCATTTTCCCACAAAATCAGTAACCTCCGCTCAACCACGCCACAAATCGCTCACGAAGATCCCGATACATCTTATTTCCTTCGGGGTGCATAGCATAAGGGCTACTATGTGCCTCTCGAAGAATTATTTGTCTCAAATTTGAATCTGTGGGCATACAAACTCTTTCACGAAAACACAGCACACCTTCCTTGTTCAATCCAAAGTCCCCTATTATACCACTTTCAACTTGTTGCACTAAAGAACCCAACTTCTCATCTGGTAACTGCTTTACCTTGATCTATTCTAACCACAATAGCTTCACTTGAAGTTCCGCTAGCAGACTGCCATCCTCATACAAACTGAGATAAGCAAACATTGATATCAACTCTGATACATCCTTATGACTCAACGCGTCTGCCACAACGTTAGCCTTTCCAGGATGGTACTCGATTGAGAAGTCATAATTTTTTAACAACTCCACCCATCTTCGTTGTCTCAAGTTCAACTCCTTTTGAATAAGGAGGTACTTAAGACTCTTATGGTCTGTATAAATGGTTGACTTCTTACCGTAGAGATAGTGCCTCTAAATCTTTAAAGCAAACACCACCACAGCCAACTCCAAGTCATGAGTAGGATAGTTGACCTCGTGCGGCCTCAGCTGACGAGAAGCATAAGACACAACTTTTCCACTTTCTATTAGTACACATCCTAAACCCATGTGTGACGCATCACAGTAAACGATAAATTCTTTTCCAGTCTCAGGTTGAATCAAAACTGGCGCTTCTGTCAAAATCTGCTTCAGTTTCTCAAAACTTTCTTGTTGTTTAATAGTCCACACATACGGTACTCCTTTACACAACAGCTTAGTTAGGGGTGCAGCAATCAACGAAAACCCCTCAACAAAGCATTTATAGTAACCAACCAAACCCAAGAAACTCCAAATTTCAGCCACTGACTTCGGTGGTTTCCAATCCAACACAGCCTCTACCTTTCAAAGATCAACTCTTATTCCTTCGGCTGACACCACATGACCCAAGAAAATCACTTCCTTCAACCAAAATTAGACCATCGAATTTGGCATAAAATTGCTTATCTCGTAAAATTTGCAACACGATGCATAAATGTGAATCATGCTCTTCCTCATTCCTCAAAATACTAAGATATCATCTATGAACACCACCACGAACCGGTCTAGATAGGGTTGAAAGACTCGATTGATCATGTCCATAAATGCAACTGGTGCATTGGTCAAACCAAATGGCATAACCAAAAACTCATAACGTCTATAACGAGTCTGAAATGTCGTCTTATGAATGTCGGCCTCTTTCACCTTGAGTTGATGATAACCTGACCTCAAATCAATCTTGGAGAAAACTGAAGCTCCACTTAATTGATCAAACAGGTCATCAATTCTCAGCAATAGATATCTATTCTTGATGAACCCATCCTTCTTCTTGATGAACAAAATCGGTGCTCCCCACGAAGATACATTTGGTCGAATAAATCCCCGATCTAGCAGTTCTTGAATTGGAACTTTAAGCTCCGCTAACTCCTTCGACGCCATTCTATAAGGAGCAATGGACACCGGAGCCGTTCTGGGCAAAAGCTCAATGCCAAATTTTACTTCTCGATCTGGAGGTAGACCAGGAAGTTCTTCGGGAAAGACATCTGGAAATTCTTTCACCGTTCTCACACCTTCCACCAATAATTCCTTGGCATCCAAAGCACTAACGAAGGTTAGGAATGCTCCATACCCTTTCTGCACCAACTTTTCTGCCTTTAGAGCAGATACCACATTTGCCAAAAAGTTTCTCGCTCACCAATCATAACTACCTCCTCATCATCCACAGTCCTTATTGACATTCGCTTTTCAGCATAATCCAATTGTGCCCGGTGCTTCACCAACCAATCCATGCCCAAAATAAGATCAAATTCACCGAAAGGCAATTCCATCAAGTCCCCTAGAAATATCTCTCTTTAAATTTCCAAGGCATGTCTCTAAACAGTTTATTCACTATTACCGATCGTCTAAAGGACTAATTACCGTCATCTCTATCGGTAATCTCGGATCTAATATTGAGTTTCAGATATGGCAATCGGCAACATATACAGTGAGTAGACCCAATATCTATCAAAGCGATGTGAGTCGTCAAAGATGAAAAACGTGCAGTTATCACATCAGTGCATCGCCATCTTCACGACGCCTCGACCGCATAGACCAATCCCATCGTCTTGCCTCCGCATTACCTCTTTAGCAATTACCTCAACCGGTGCACCTTGACCACGACCAACACCATTACCACCACGACCGCCCACGGCCTTCGGTGGTCATTGAAAGTGCCTCTAGTGGTGAGCATCGGTTACTGAGCTTCCTCGAATCGTGATCGGTCCATCAAGGTAATTCTTATACTGATGATCCTTGAAACCACATTTATAGCAGGCACTAGTTTTTCTCCAATATTCCCTAGGGTGTCGCTTCCCACGATCGGCGTGTGATCTCGACTCGATTGGCGATGAACAGTGCTCTAGCTTGAGTGGCTCATCATTTCGAGGCCTCTTCTGGAAACTTTTAGCAGAACTTGTGTACTTAAAATCCCTCTTGCCTCTGACTCTTTCTCGATTCTGGCATTCTGAATTCTTAGCCTATTCAGCTATCTTGGCTTTCTCTACAAGCGAGGTAAAATTTCGTACTTGTTGTGGGGCTATCAATACCCGCAAATAATCATTTAGCCTATCTTCAAAGCGTACACAACGCTCATGATCAGTTGGCACTATTGTACAAACATAACGGTTCAAGCCAAGAAATTTTGCCTCGTAAGCTGCCACCGTCTTACTTCCTTGAACCAGATTTAGGAATTCCTTCCTCTGGGCATCTACATAACTTGTCCTAACGTACTTCCCTTGAAAAGTAGCTTTAAAGAAATCCCAAGTAACCAATGCAACCTCGGTGCCTTCTCGAACAGTAAGCCACCATTGATACGCCTCGTGCCTTAGCAAGGACACGGCTCCTCTCAGTTTCTGCTCGATGGTGCAATCCAGATCACCCATAATTTGTTCTCCAGCCTCGAGCCAGTATTTTGCAACATTCGGAGCGACACTGGAGACACCTCTAAAAACCTCCGCACCACTTGACTTGAGTCATTCTGATATTGATCCACGAGCTACTGGCCCAGTTCTAGTCCCAGCAACCCTCTCTAGGACTCGCAACATTGCTTGAGTCAAAGCATTGTCCTCTCTCGAATGGTCATGTGATCCAGTCTCACTTCCGGGTGACGCAAATGCATCCATTCCCGACATATAACCCGGAGCTTGAGACAAAGACTCATCCTCTACCACGGCCACGCCTATCGCCTACGCGACCATGTCCTCTAGTGCTCATAATGACTAATTCGATTTTATCGATTACAAGTTTTATGAATCGAATACTATTTAAGTGTTTATTAACGATATTTTATGAGATATAAGAGATAAAGTTGTTTTCAATCACATCCTATAGTCTCAATCTCTACTGCTTTCAACACCTAAAACTAGAAGTTCTAGAGTGTTCCTATGATCATGTCACAATAATAAATATTTAATATACAAATACTTACTTGACTTGGTGTCGGATGCTCGTGGCGCCATACAACCTTTAAAACATAAAATCTAAAAGTTTAAGCAGTTTTTAAATAAAAATTATAGTTGAACCTAAACCACAGTCGAGTTTGAAACTGGCTCTGATACCATAAAATGTAACACCCCAAACCCGGCCTATGCGTTTAAGACCAGACTTGGCATGCCACACAATTCGAACTTACGTCCAGTCATCAATGCTTTTAATGAAAATAATTCTTCAAAACGATTTTGAAGATGGAGTTTATCAAAAATCGAGATTTATTTGAAAACCATGATTTTAAAACATAAGAGTTTACAATTTGATTTTCAGAGAAATAATTGGTTAAAAACTTAAATAATTGGTTGAAATAAATTTATAAAAGAGTTTTCACAAAATTTTACGAGTGAGTGATATTTAAGAAAAAAACCCTTTTATACGCAAGTTTAAGAAAACATTTATAAAAAATTAAACAACCCCATTTAAGTAACTAAAACATATTAAAATCCATCCACGCATAAAATCCATAAAAATAATACCGAGGCCTTATTACATCGAAATTGAAATAGTACTTAAATAAAATACTTAAAAGAGGTTCAAAGTTTTATAACTCATCCTTCAGTAGCATGGCCTCCACACGAAGTCATCCCCACCCAAGCCTCCATCAATTATTATTACCGAGAAGGGTAAGAAAATGGGGTTAGTTACTTAGAACTCAATGTGTAACCCACTTACCGTGTTCACTCTACCAAAACCATTTAAGCAATTAGTTGGGCTTGAGCCCATTTACAAATGTACAATATAAAATAATGCATGTGATATGCAATTCCCAACCAAGCCTAATTTCCATCCGCTACACACCACCAGAATAACCAACACACTGTGGGGATCAAGTCAACCCACCCCGCCAACACACCAATAGCAGGCATTAAGCCAATTATACTATTTGTGACAGGCCTTAGAACTAAATTTTGGCAACAGCCTTTCTTCTCTTCACAATTACCCCAACCCATGGGTCATGTATATTATAGATAATGCATAACAATATATTCATAAGGTAAATTTCAACAAAAGCCCATATTACAAGTTATCAATTTGGCCCATTAGTTAAAATAGAAATTTTGGCCCATTTAACGATCTAGCAAATTTTGGCCCATTTAACAATCTAGCAAATTTTGCCCATTAAACATATGAGGCCCTTTTCGAAATTTTCTCACTTGGCCAGCTTATCAAAATAATCCATAAGGCTCAAAATGTCATTTTTTTACAATATAGCCCATTAAGGGCAAATCTGTAATTTTTCCACAACTTTAATACTATTTTCATGCATTCACACAAAAAGTGCTAATATTTCGTATTTTCCAATTTTATTGATTTTACGATTTTTATTCTATGCTTACAATATAATATAACCCATGAGATAAGTGTGAAGTTACACACCTGATTACGGTGAGAACTATACCTTCCCGCTTGTCGATACCTAAATATTTATCACGCTTGATTAGAACACTAATATTTAATAAAAACTATACTATTGATAAACGATCTACATCTTTACCCTCGAAATCTCGAATGACAATTATTTGTCAGTTCTCCCCGATTGATGGTTCACAACCCAATGGGAAATCCCGAACTGCTAATGGCTCCGAACTATGAACAACTTCGAATAATTGATTCTCCTCGAATGAGGGTCTAGAACCTGGTGGAAAGTCTCGGATTCCCGAAATAGCCCTTCGCTTGAATTTAGGGGGAATAGCGGAACCACCCCTCTTCCAAACGCTATTAACAACTCTTTTCGTCCCTATCTTGCTTGCCTCCATTGACAAAGAATTATTAGTCCTACAATATATTGAAAACTTTAATACTAATGGCTTAAAAGGGCAAACTTAGCTTACTTTAAAATCCCGAGTGATTTCCACAGGATTCCTATACGTGAAAGCTTTCGGTTATAACAAATCCCAATGATAGTCATTGATAAAAATGAGAGTGATCAAAAATCCCTGAAGAGTTCCTTCTTACCTTGCTAAATATGATCCGAACTTGAATAACTTTCAAGATGACTTGACAAGATGGTGGTTCGGCCCTCCACTATCTTACGATTATCCAAAGCTTAATGAAAGAAATGATTGAGAACAAGGTCAAAGAAGAATAAGAGATTGACTATGATATAATAGATAGGAAAATAAATTTCGCTATGGGGATGGTTACAAGAATTGACCATGTAAGGAAAATAAAGGAAGGATGTGTTTGAATGGTAAATAAAATGGAGAGGAAAAGAGAATAGAGGGAAGAGAAAAGAAAATGGAGATGAGAGGTTTGAATTTCGGTTCTCAAGGATGGAAGATGAATCAAAAAGAAACTTTGAGACCAAAATGCATTCGGCAATGAAGAGGAAAAAGAGAAGAAAGGAAATGGTCCTTGATGGTTATGTGGTTTCGGTCACAAAGAGAAGAAAAAGGTTTGGAGAGAATGAACAACCTAAGACCGAAATGGTCAAAAGAAATGGCAAAAAGAAACAATTGCTTACTCAAAGTTTATGGCACATTCAGCTAGGGAGAGGGAAAATTAGAGAGAAAAAATTTGATAAAAGCACCGAATGACCAAATGGAAAATGTGCTCATCAAGCACCTAATCCTACCAAACTAACACCAAAAACCGGCCATCCCCTAGCTCCCTATGCCATCCACATTCATGGTCAAAAAGGCCATTCAAAAGTTTCCAAAACACCTTCCCTTCTTTCAAGCCTTATCTCCCCCTTACATACCAGAACCTTTTGATTCCTTACCTTAAGTTAACACTTGCTTTTTTCCCTTAGTCTACTTTCCATAAAAGAATTAGTCCAACCTTACCATAAGTAAGGCTTGACCGATACATGCCATATAGGTGCAAAAATAAAAGTCACCAAAATGCTATCAATGGGATTCGAACCTCTCCCCTTAAGCAATCACTCATGTGCCAACACCACCTTGCTACTAGTTCATCTTATGCTAGCTTTTTACAATTAAATTACCTTAAGCATCAGGATCACTTATTCCACTTCAATAAAATTCTCATTACTAAAAATTATTATACTTCCAAATAATTCCGTTCCTTCTCAAGGCTATTTTAAACACACAAAATTTATTCATTCACAAGCTAAACACCAAAACATGCAACATATCGATACTCGATTTTTAGGATGTTACATTGACCTTTCTTCACTAAAATTATCTCTTAGTACGAGATTTGGATGATGTTTCGTTTATTTCTATTGAAAATAGACTCATTAAGAATTTAAAATATAAATTAAAACCTCTAATTATTTTTTAAAATATTTTATGATTTTCCAAAATCGTAAACAGGGAACCAGAAATTATTCTGACATTCTCTCACAAAATTTATTATATCTCATAATTTACAATTCCTTCACTTACACCGTTTCTTCTATGAAAAAAACTAGACTCAATAATGTTTTATTAAACCACTAATTCAATTTCCACAAATTTTGGTGATTTTCAAATTTGAACCATTGTTGCTGTCCGAAACTATTTTAATGCTAATTTTACTCTTTCATGATTCTTTATATTAACTTTGATTTAGACATACATAATCATTATACTTTTAGGCACCTCTTATGCATATTCGACTATTATTTTACCTCTCATCATTCAATCACATCAACATTATAAGGCAAATCATGCAAATACCACAATACTAAAACGCAAATCAAATAAATGACTAATATCTACATAACGCCTATAGACTAACATTTAATCAAAATAACCTATACATGTTATTATAACCAGAATAGAGTTATCCATAATTACCAATAGAACCAATGGATAGTGTGATATGGCTCCGATAAGGTTCCAACCCGTTTGAGCTTCCGATAATCTGTAAGATAGATAAATAAAACAAACATGTAAGCAATGAATGCCTAGTAAACTCGTATAATCTTTATTCATACTAATTTATTTCAATTATAAAACTTTAAATATAAAAATAACCCATTATTATTCTTGTAATACTTATAAACTATTTTCACTAATTCACAAGGTAAACTAATCCATAGTATCACTCATAGACATATACCCTCAAGCTTAGTAAAATTTTATATAACTTTAACTCTTCTACACTTATTTCATATGCATGTCATTCAACCATAGTTACAAGTTAGTGCATTTAACCAAGCCTTTTTCATATTGGACACATAATAAGTCATTTCATAAGAAATTTCATAATTTAAGCCTTACCATTCTTTCATGAGGACCAACTTACTTTCACTTAAATACTTACCTTTTCAATTGCTTCAAATAAATAAATATACTACTATTCAATCAATAGCTTGTCACTTGCCTAATCATCAAGCAATAACAATAGTTAGCATACTTACACATCTTTTATATAAATTCAATATTGATAAACTTATTTTCTCGACATATCACACTTGGGTTTAATACTTATCATCATATACATAATCTTCTTATATCAACATATTAAAGTTAAACACATATTTATATGTCACTTTTCAATATATATTAAATAAATATCATTCCCATGTCACATTTCAATATATATATATATATATATCAAGTAAATATCATTTTCAAATTATACTTTTCAATGTATCAATTATATATCAATCTGAGTATTTTTGATATAATTTCATAAATATACCATCCATAACACTTTTAATTCTTATATCATACTATTTCAATCTCATATGTAACATCCTAAATTTTTGGGCCTATGTGTTTAATGGGTGAATATGTGGAATGAGTTAATTTAAGTGTTAGGTGTCCAAATTGGGCTCAGGCTTTGGCAGAGGCCTTGATTAAAATTATCTGTTTGGGCATTTTAGGGTTTAAAAGGTAGTATCTATGTTTAAAATACCAAAGTGGGTTTGTGGCCCAATCTTAGGAGGTGACGCCACACAAGGGAGTAAGGGGCCCAAATTTAAGTTTCATGGAGCCCAATTCTTTTAATTTAAGTTAGCTAAATTTTGGGCATTAGGATTAGGTGGAGTGGATGGCAACAAGGCTAAAATTTAGGGTTTTAATGTTTAAAATGTGTGGATAGTAAGTAGATAAAGGCTATTATTTAGGAATTTATTTTATGTGGATAATAAGCAGATAAAGGCTAAGATTTAGGGATTTTAATGATTAAAATATGTGGATAATATGCTGATAAAGGAGGGAGGAGTTAGAGCTAATTAAGTCTCTTTTAGATGAGCTAGTAGATTAAGATAAAAAAAAAAGTTAGGAATTTATCTACAAAGAGAGTGATGGCCAAGGATCCATCACTGAGAGGAGTAAAGAAACCAGCTACTACATGGCGAAGGGTTGCCGAATTTCCTATAAATAGAGGGGGCTAGCTCCATGTTTTTGACATTAAATCCTCTCCCTTTTGTGCTGAAATTCCCTAGCTTCTTTTCTCCAAATTTCTTTCTCTAATTTCATAAAAGCCGAAATCGCTAGATCTCATCTCCTGTGGTTGCCAAATCCTCTTTAATGGAGTCTGCTTGTGCCGGAATCTAAAGGAAACAATAGGTAAGTGTTGATTTTTGGATTTCAATGTTCTTTCGGCTTTCCAAAGTCCTTAGCCGAATGGCTATTAGAAACTAATCTCTTATTTCACACTTCTTTTTGGCATTCCAGGATTTGAAGAAGGAGGCCAATCGCACAGATCTCTAAGTTATAGAATCGTGTTACTTTCGAAATTTCAAGGTAAGAGGATTTGTTTATTTATATATATATATAATCGGGTAGAATACTAACCATGGCTAAATATAGGAGAGGGCATATTTTCACAGTTTTTCAGCTTTTAAGCAAAGTTATAGATTGAGGATAATAGATCCGGATATCAAGGATGTAATATCCTAAATTAGGGGTTATGCATTTAGTGCATAATTCAAGTGACAACAGGCTTGGAGTGTGTTTGGATAGGTTTGGGAGGTTTTGAGAACCTAAGAATGTAGGAGGAAGTCTTGGAAAAATATTATAATTTTAAGTCTAGAGGAGAAGCTAGGCTGAAGAGGTCTTAAAAGAAATTGAGGGGCGTTTATGACACAAGTAGCCGTGTGGTAAAGTGGCTTGGGACGCTACCTTAAGGGCTTGGAAGGTTGCGTCAGGAGGGAGGAGGTTCGAGCTGCAGAAATTGCATTGTGGGTTTTTCTTTTGCGTCAAGAAGGGAAGTTGGGCTAGGGAGGCCTTAAGGGAAAATTTTAGGCATTCTTGGACATGAAAGTGAGCTTGGTAAAGTGGCTGCAAGGCGCCACTTAGGGCCTTGGAGCATGACGCCATGAGAAAAGGGAAAAGGGGCCTAGGTTCGAGTCTTGTGGACAGCAAGGGAAGTGCTTTTATTTTTGGGCTTTTGGCGTCAAGGGAAGGGAGGAGAGATGGACGGCTTTGGGACTTTGGAAGGTAAGGATAAGCTTAGTTATTCTTTTAATTTTTGGCTAAGAAGAGTAAGATAATTATTATTTTATTTTATTTATTTTGAATAGGTGATTAATAGATAATATGGGGGATAGATAAGGGATAATGTGATGGATTAATTTATTTTATTAGTTAAGGTGATAAAGTGGGAATGTAGGAGGAAAGTTTGGGATATGATAAGGGGCAAGGTGGTGGCCGAATAAGGGGCTCCTTGGGTTGGTATTTTCAGTCTTATGAAGAGGGTGTAGTGCTGAATTTCTTTAAGTACAAGCATTCATCTTTTGGCCGAAATTGTTTTACCTATCCTCTTCTTCTCTATTTTTCTTTCAACCCAAATCCCTTTTTATTTTCTTTGAAGCCGAATATCCTTTTTCATTCGGAGTGATAGCCGAAACTTTGCCACCATTGTTCACCATTGCCGATTCTCATAAGCCTCTCCCATTCTCTTAATCTTCTTTTCTTCAAACTCCATATTAGTTTTTTGTGTTAGCTGAATATTCAATCACCTTTCTAAGGGCTTAGTCGAATCCTGTAAGTGCTCTTCCTTCCATTTGTATTTTATTTTATTAAGTGCCATAACTGAATCTTAAGGTGCTCTTATTCCTTGTTTTGCCGCAAGTCATTAAAGCTGAAACATCTAGCCAAAACCTACTCTCTTCAAACGTGTAGTGGTAAATGTATTCACCCTTAATAATCGGTTTGGGTTTTTATTCTTTTAGTATGCCGAAATCTTGTGAATAGGCCTTGGCTAAGAATTGGCCAAATGTCCTTTAAGCCATGTATGTGTACTTTTGTTGTAGCCGACATTAAGGAGCTTTAAAGGATTCGTTGGGATCGAATACTCAAGGTAAGGTGATATGTACTATTCCGCCAAGAGCCATTTTCCTTAGATTTATGCTTAAAGCTGATTCTAATGTGGTTTCACTCAGGGATTTTGATAGCTTCATAGTTAAGGGCGTAATTCGGGGTTTCGGTAAGCAAGGTAAGTGATTCATGGTATTCGACCATAGGCCATATTTGGTATTTAAGTTAGCAGATTCTAACTTTGATGTTTAGGGGCAAATCGACAGTGATTAAGCGGAGCTTTCGGGACCTTGATCCAATTTTTGGTAATGTTGTTAAAGTGGTGATTTGGTTTTTTGTTTAAGAGTTCGTATTAATCGATTTTGATTTAAGTGTTCGTTGATGGACATGGATGCCAGTCAAGAAGGTAAAGGGATAGTCCCTATACGAAGTTTAAGAAGAGATCGGTTCGCTTGGTTCGGGATTGGCCCATAGAAAGTGCGGGCGCGTTAGAACAGAAAGTAGACAGATAGCTGTAGTGTCACTTAGTGATAGCATCGGGATCGAGAGCGCAGTGCTTCAAGTTATTAGGTGTGTAGTTAGACTACCGTTTTCCAGGATATATGATTGTATGTGATATGTGTATATGTTGTGAATGTGCTAACCGGTGCGTGGTAATTTGTGATATGGATACCTCGAGGGTATGTCAACAATCCGTAAGTTCTAAATTTGAATGTGATGTGGTTATTAATTTGTATAAGTGTGATATGCTAAATAACATGTACATGCATTATTATCATGGCACTATTTTATGTTGCATGTGCATGGGTGGGATATGAAAGAAGGACGGGGTGTACTTGATGCGTGGTTTGATGAATGGCTCGTGCCTCATCGTGATTGATATAGGCTACGTGCCATTTCGTGGTTATTGATGGCTTTATGCTCATCGTGGTTTTGATGATAGCTTCGGCTACATCGTGGATTGACGCGTCGACTAAGGTCGCGTTGTGGATTATTTTGATTAAGTTCGTGGCATGCATTTGTTGCCTTATTGGAGTAAAAAGGGAGGGTGATTTAATAATCCCTAGTGTGTGGTAGGTTGGATACGGGGTGTGTAGAGGATGGACCCTAGGCTGGGTTGGGCTTCATAATTGCATAATGTTGTACGTGAATACACGTGAAAATGGGCCAAGCCCAATATGTGATATGAATAATGTGCAAATGGGCCTAGCCCAATATGATATGTGGATTAATGTGAAAGTGGGCCAAGCCCAGTATGTGATGTGGATTAATGTGGTAATGGGCCAAGCCAAGTATATGGAAATATGTGGTTAATTACCCTATTATAAGAATGTGATATGGTTATGGGCTAAGCCCAATAAGTGAAATTATGTGAATGATGTTGCCTTAATATCTGACATGTGGGTAAATATGTGGTTTGACAAGTGGGTGGAATTCAGTGGACTAATTGCACACTGAGTCTGTATGACTCACCCAATTTTTATCAACATCACAGGTGATGTTTGGACCGGGTTGGAGTGGATACGAGGTGGCCCATGCAGAAGACGTTTTATTTATTTAAATCAGTATATTATTAAGTACTTTTGTTTAATTATTTATTGTAATAAGGCCCAGTTAAAGTATTTGAGCATTTTATTATGTTTAAAATATTTATTAAAGTTTAAACCGGATATTTTGTACTAATCAAATTTCCACTTAGCATTTTAAATATAAAATGTTGTTCTATAGACAATAAATTTTATGTTTTTACCTCAAGTTAAAATATTTTTGAACGGTTTTTCGCAGTGGCATTCCAGTTCTAGTAGTATCGAATGGGCGGGTTTGGGGTGTTCTGATTTGGTATCGAGCCAGTTCAAAACTTCGGCTTTGAGGGTTGTGGGGCCCAAAACATTTTTTTTCAAAATGGGCTTTTCAAAATATGGATTTTCATGAAATTTTTCAGTTATTCGGCATAGCACCAGATCTCCAATTCAAGTCCACCAGGTAAGTACCTCTGACTATTGAAGTGATTTATATGTGAATGTTATGGGCTTATTTGGGCTCGTAGATTAGAATATTAGGGCTATTTAACCCTAGGGCTAGTGTACTCAAGCACATGCATAAGACTTAAGGACAACCACACAAACACGTGACTAAGTTGCCGAGTTAAGGTGTGGCAACCATTGTGCGATGTCTAGGAGTGGATTGATGCGAGCTTGGTACTTAAGGTCCTAGTGACTCACCTCCTCTTTACTCGAATCCTACTGGTGCGTAGCTACGGTTCACCCTAACCAAGAGGACTTATTCACGTGCTAAACCGATAATTAAAACCCGAAAGGGACTAGCCATCTTGTTTTATAAACACCTTAGTTTTTTTTTAAATCCTTAAATTACCCCTTCGATTTGTAACGAAATCTATTTTGAAAATTTCTCAAAAAATTTTTCTGGCTTGCCAAATTACAAAAATGCCCCTGTTGTAAATTACTAAAATACCCTTAGTTGTTAAGATTTTCAAAAATACCCTTGACTTTTGCTAAAATGCTTCTACTTTACAAAATACCAAAAACTTCTGTTTTACAAATATCAAGATACACTGATTTGGAAAATTTACGAAAATGCCCCTGACTTCCAAAATTACCGAAATAACCCCGATTTCTGAAATTTTTGCAACACCTTTGACTTGGAAAACAAATTTTCAAGATAACCCCCGAGGTTTTATAAATTCTGAAATACCTTTGATTTGTAAAATATTTTTGAATTAACCCCAATTTATTACCAAAATACCCTTGTAGGAAAAATGACGAAATTAACCCTAGGTTGGGCATGGTCAAAAATGCCCATGGAAGTGTGATTGAATGTTAATGATGAATGAATGTGTCTCTATCGAGATGGATGAATGTGAATGTGAATGTGAATCTTTGAATTAGAATAGTAAACTTGAAACTAAGACTATGATTGATCGAAAGAACCACTATTAAACTCCTTTTCATAAAACTGTTCGTGAATAAACAGTGGAACAAAGTACTAATGCATAAAACTTTCTAATCAGATTAAATCGCGATGTTAGTAATGAGTTCTAGTGGACATGGTCGAGGTAGAGTGACAGCGTCGGAACCAGTAGGGTCTGGCCATGGGTTAGAAAGTGATGTGCCGCCGCCAGCAGTGGGCGCAGAGGATCAAGATCAAACTGGAGGAGATGACGCAGTATCGTTGGCTATGTTGCAAGCGCTAGAGCGAGTCGCGGGAGCTAATGTGGTCAATGAAACTCGAAAATCAGTGTCGAAAAGGCTTAAGTCAAACGGAGCCGAGATTTTTAGAGGAGTGTCAAGAGTAGCTCCTAACGTGGTGGAGTATTGGCTAGAAGCAGTTGAAAGGATTATGGATGATTTGGATTTAACTGCTGAGGAAAATCTTAAAGGTCTTTGTCTCGCTGTTCGAGATGAAGCTTATCGATGGTGGCTCACTGTTAGGCAAGGTACCCCAGCAGATCGATTGGATTGGGGGTATTTTAAGGTTAAGTTTGAAGAAAAGTATGTGGGAGCTAGTTATTTAGACTCGCAAAGGAAAGCGTTTCTGAACTTGGTACAAGGAAGTATGTCGGTAGTGGAATATGAAGTAGAATTTGTGCGGTTAAGTCAGTATGCTAAGGGGATCGTGGCTACTGATTACAAAAGGTGTGTTCGATTCGAAGATGGATTGCGGGATGAGCTACGAGTGTTGATTGCTCCGCAAAGAGAAAGAGGCTTTACTGTTCTAGTGGAGAAGGCTCGGATAGCTGAAGAAGTTAGGAGGACTGTGAGACAAAACCGAGAAAAGAATAGGAACTGGAATAAGAGAAGTTTTGGATCGTTAGAATCATGAAGAGATTATCAGAAAAGACCAAGGATTGAGAATTCTGTACGTGCACCTGTACCAGTTGCTGAGAATCGAAGTCGATTATGTGCTCAATGTGGGAGAGCTCATGTAGGAGAATGTTGGGGAAATAGTAGGGAATGTTTTTGGTGTGGATCTAAGGCTCATTTGGTTAAGAAATGTCCTCAAGTGATGGATAGGGCTCGAGGCCAAGGTCGTGGAACCCTAAGTAGAGGTGCTGAAGGTTCAGATGCAAGGCAAGCAAGGTTGGCTTAGGCAATCAGTCATAGCAAGGAGGGAGTTGGACCAAATAGGATCGTGTATGTTCCCTAATTCTGGAATCTTTTTATTGCCTTGATTGTTATAAAGCTAGTTCGTTCTTGTGATGATTAGAGAAGTGTATGAAAACTTGAATGCGAATCTTGAGATAGGATCTAGGAATGTGTTAGTTTTATTAGAATGCGCAGCAATAGAGTAGTGTGATGACTTAAGGATGCACGATTGTTCGATAGTAAGTAATTTCGAGGACAAAATTATTTTAAGGAAGGTAGAACTGTAATATCCTAAATTAGGAGTTATGCATTTAGTGCATAATTCAAGTGACAGCAGGCTTGGAGTGTGTTTGGATAGGTTTGGGAGGTTTTGAGAACCTAAGGATGTAGGAGGAAGTCTTGGAAAAATATTAGAATTTTAAGTCTAGAGGAGAAGCTAAGTGAAGAGGTCTTAAAAGAAATTGAGGCGTTTATGACACAAGTAGTCGTGTGTGGTAAAGTGGCTTGGGACGCCACCTTAAGGGCTTGGAAGGTTGCGCCAGAGGGAAGAGGTTCGAGCTGCGAAATTGCATTGTGGGTTTTTCTTTTGCGTCAAGAAGGGAAGTTGGGTTAGGGAGGCCTTAAGGGAAAATTTTAGGCGTTCTTGGACATGAAAGTGAGCTTGGTAAAGTGGTCGCAAGGCGCCACTTAGGGCCTTGGAGCATGACGCCATGAGAAAAAGGAAAAGGGCCTAGGTTCGAGTCTTGTGGATGACAAGGGAAGTGCTTTTATTTTGGGCTTTTAGGCGTCAAGGGAAGGAGGAGAGATGGACGGCTTTGGGACTTTGGAAGGTAAGGATAAGCTTAATTATTCTTTTAATTTTTGGCTAAGAAGAGTAAGATAATTATTGTTTTATTTTATTTATTTTGAATAGGTGATTAAGAGATAATATGGGGGATAGATAAGAGATAATGTGATGGATTAATTTATTTTATTGGTTAAGGTGATAGAGTGGGAATGTAGGAGGAAAGTTTGGGATATGATAAGGGGCAAGGTGGTGGCCGAATAAGGGGCTCCTTGGGTTGGTATTTTCAGTCTTATGAAGGGGGTGTAGTGCCAAATTTCTTTAAGTACAAGCATTCATCTTTTGGCCGAAATTCTTTTACCTCTCCTCTTCTTCTCTATTTTTCTTTCAACCCAAATCCCTTTCTATTTTCTTTGAATCCGAATACCCTTTGTCATTGGGAGTGATAGCCGAAACTTTGCCACCATTGTTCACCATTGCCGATTCTCATAAGCCTCTCCCATTCTCTTAATCTTCTTTTCTTCAAACTCCATATCAGTTCTTTGTGTTAGCCGAATATTCAATCACCTTTCTAAGGGCTTAGTCGAATCTTGTAAGTGCTCTTCCTTCCATTTGTATTTTATTTTATTAAGTGCCATAACCGAATCTTAAGGTGCTCTTATTCCTTGTTTTGCCGCAAGTCATTAAAGCCGAAACATCTAGCTGAAACCTACTCTCTTCAAACGTGTAGTGGTAAGTGTATTCACCCTTAATAATTGGTTTGGGTTTTTATTCTTTTAGTATGCCGAAATCTTGTGAATAGGCCTTGGCTAAGAATTGGCCAAATGTCCTTTAAGCCATGTATGTGTACTTTTGTTGTAGCCGACATTAAGGAGCTTTAAAGGATTCGTTGGGATCGAGTACTCAAGGTAAGGTGATATGTACTATTCGGCCAAGGGCCATTTTCCCTAGATTTATGCTTAAAGCCGATTCTAATGTGGTTTCACTCAGGGATTTTGACAGCTTCATAGTTAAGGGGGTAATTCGAGATTTTGGTAAGCAAGGTAAGTGATTCATGGTATTCGGCCATAGGCCATATTTGGTATTTAAGTTAGTCGATTCTAACTTTGATGTTTAGGGGCAAATCGATAGTGGTTAAGAAGAGCTTTCGGGACCTTGATCCAATTTTTGGTAAGGTTGTTAAAGTGGTGATTTGGTTATTTGTTTAAGAGTTCGTATTAATCGGTTTTGATTTAAGTGTTCGTTGATGGACATGGATGCCAGTCGAGAAGGTAAAAGGATAGTCCCTATCCCGAAGTTTAAGAAGAGATCGATTTCTACCGTTCGGGATTGGCCACCGGGGTGTGGGCCAGCGTCAGAACAGGAAAGTAGACAGATAGCTGTAGTGTCGCTTAGTGATAGCATTGGGATCGAGAGTGTAGTGCTTCAAGTTATCAGGTGTGTAGTTAGACTATCGTTTTTCGGGATATATGATTGTATGTGATATGTGTATGTGTTGTGAATGTGCTAACCAGTGCAGTGGTAATTTGTGATATGGATACCCTCAAGGGGTATGTCAACAATCTGGTAAGTTCTAAATTTGAATGTGATGTGGTTATTAATTTGTATAAGTGTGATATGCTAAATAACATGTACATGCATTATTATCATGGCACTATTTTATGTTGCATGTGCATGGATGGGATATGAAAGAAGGATGTATGCATTTGAGCACGTGGTTTGATGAATGGCTCTGTGCCTCATCGTGATTGATATAGGCTATGTGCCATATCGTGGTTATTGATGGCTTTGTGCTCATTGTGGTTTTGATGATAGCTTCGGCTACATCGTGGATTAACGTCGACTAAGGTCACGTTGTGGATTATTTGCGATTAAGTTCGCGTGGACAGCATTTGTTGCCTTATTGGAGTAAAAAGGGCTAGGTTGGGCTTCATAATTGCATAATGTTGTATGTGAATACACGTGAAAATGGGCCAAGCCCAATATGTGATATGAATAAATGTGCAAATGGGCCAAGCCCAATATGATATGTGGATAATGTGAAAGTGGGCCAAGCCCAGTATGTGATGTGGATTAATGTGGTATGGGCCAAGCCCAGTATATGGAAATATGTGGTTAATTACCCTATTATAAGAATATGATATGGTTATGGGCCAAGCCCAATAAGTGAAATTATGTGAATGATGTTGCCTTAATATCTGACATGCGGGTAAATATGTGGTTTGACATGTGGGTGGAATTCAGTGGACTAATTGCACATCGAGTCCGTATGACTCACCCAATTTTTATCAACATCGCAGTGATGCTTGGACGGGTTGGAGTGGATATGAGGTGGCCCATGCAAAAGACGTTTTATTTATTTAAATCAGTATATTATTAAGTACTTTTGTTTAATTATTTATTGTAATAAGGCCCAATTAAAGTATTTGAGCATTTTATTATGTTTAAATTATTTATTAAAGTTTAAACCGAATATGTTGTACTAATCAAATTTCCACTTAGCATTTTAAATATAAAATGTTATTCTAAAGACAATAAATTTTTATGTTTTTACCTTAAGTTAAAATATTTTTCAAACGGTTTTCCGCAGTGGCATTCCAGATTCGGTCGTATCGAATGGGTCGGGTTTGGGGTGTTACAAAGGACATCGACTAAGAATAATGGATTTCGCGATATCTGGTGTGTAATACTTCCCCACCATCTAGATCTAATCATAAAATGAATGATCATAAGATTTATATGTTTTGATAATTGCCAACATCTCGGTTTACTGATGAAAGCCCAAGGAGGGTAAAAGCGGATCACCAGGTTAGTAAATAATCTGTTTAAATGTTATAAGTAAAATGCTTGTATGTGATTGCATGGGTTGGGTTGATGAAAGGAGGAAGTTATACGTTATATGTGTAGCGATTTTCACCATGATCTGATGTAGCGGCTAATGCCGTGAACTGTTATACGGGCTTCGGCCATCATATGTGGATGAGCATCATGACTGCCATCTTGGCGTGTAGCAGTGTGGGTCAATTGTAGAAATCCCCAATGGTGTGAACGATTGGTACGGGGGCGTGTAGCGGATGGAAACCTAGGCAAATGGGTTGGGCCTTGCATATTATTTGTTATATATGTACATGAATTTATTATTCTATTTTTATGGGTTAAGGCCCAAATCTAATGGTGCATGAAGGTTGCACACTGAGCCTCGCGACTCACCCCCTTTAAACTAACCTTTCAAGTGTTCAAAACTCGGCTTTGGTATTTTAGGCCTAAAAGATTTTCTAAAAATGGGTTTTTAAAACATGGATTTTTATTAGTAAAGGTTTATTAGCTCAGCATGGCACCTGCGCCTCTGACCCAAGTCCGCCAGGTAAGTACTCTAAACCATTGTGTGATATATTTATGTGGGCTTCACGGGCTTTATGGGACATAGACTAAGTTAGAATTAGAACTTGATGGACTTTAGGCTTAGTACAAACTACTTCTTAAAAACTCATAAAACTTAATTTCACTGAACAAACCCGTTAACGAGCCGCAAG
The DNA here is from genome assembly GCA_025506655.1 of Gossypium rotundifolium. Classification (NCBI taxonomy): domain Eukaryota; kingdom Viridiplantae; phylum Streptophyta; class Magnoliopsida; order Malvales; family Malvaceae; genus Gossypium; species Gossypium rotundifolium. The sequence goes on from CP106728.1 coordinate 147,679,062, forward strand.
GCTAGGGTGTAGTAACCGTCATACGCATGTCTAGGAAGGATCCGGAAGAGCACGGTATTTAAGCGATTAGTGACTCACCTCCTCTTCATTGGAATCCTACCCGGTGCGTGAGTGACTATTCACCCTAGCTATGAGGGTTTATTAATGGGCTAAACCTTATAATTAAAACCCAAAGGACCAACCACCTATTTTGAAAAAAATTTCCAAGGTATTGAAAAAAATTTTTCAAAACAAATTTGATTTGTGAAAATTTTCGATCAATCATGAACTTATAAAATATCTATGTTTCGAAAATTTACCCGAAAATCTCACGTTTACAAGAATAACCCGGACTATGAAATTAGTTTTTTTTCCAAAAGTAACCCTGTTTGAAAAAAAATTACCAAACTACCCTTAATTTGCAAAATGGCCAAAATACCCCTGATTGGCAAAATTACTGAAACACCCCCAGATTTTTAAAATTTCTGAAATAACCCCAGATTTCATAAATTACTAAAATAACCCCTGATTTGCAAAAATTATCGAAATACCCTCGATTTTGAAATTATCAAAATACCCCGAGTTGGAAAATTACCAAAATACCTTTATTTCGCCAAATCACCAAACTTTATTTTGGAAAATTACAAAAATACCCCTATAGGTTAAAATTACAAAAATACCCCTGGGTAGTGAAATGACGAAAATACCCCTAGGAGAGGAATATGAGTTCATGGATGTTGCTTGTGTGGTTGATGCGTGTATGTGATGTTCGATTGATGATGATTGAATGAGAATTCTAGAATTAGGAAATATAGACTTGAGAACTAAACTCGTAGATAGAATTGAATTCAAAAGAACTACTATCAAATAATTTTACATAAGATTGTTCGCGGTTAATAAGTGGGAAGAACTAATAATTCATAAAATTTCTAATCGATAAACGAATCGGTAGAATGAGTACAAGGGACTAAGACGCTCAGATCACGAATAATGGTGTGTACCTACCATAGTATACTAAGTGTTTATTTTGGCTTTAGAATTAGAGTGCTTGCAATGAAAGCATAGTGGTGAGACTTAGGTAGAATGATTACTAGTTAATTGGAAATTTCGAGGACGAAATTTTTTAAGGAGGGTAGAAGCGTAACATCCTAAATTTTTGGGCCTATCGCTTAATGGGTGAATATGTGGAATGAGTTAATTTAAGTGTTAGGGGTCCAAATTGGGCTCAGCTTTGGCGAGGCCTTGATTAAAATTATCTGTTTGGGCATTATAGGGTTTAAAAGGTAGTATCTATGTTTAAAATACCAAAGTGGGTTTGTGGCCCAATCTTAGGAGGAGACGCCACACAAGGGAGTAAGGGCCTAAATTTAAGTTTCATGGAGCCCAATTCTTTTAATTTAAGTTAGATAAATTTTGGGCATTAGGATTAGGTGGAGTGGATGTCAACAAGGTTAAAATTTAGGCGTTTTAATGTTTAAAATATGTGGATAATAAGCGATAAAGGCTATTATTTAGGAATTTATTTTTTGGATAATAAGCGAGATAAAGGCTACGATTTAGGATTTTAATGATTAAAATGTGGATAATATGTTGATAAAGGAGGAGGAGTTAGAGATAATTAAGTCTCTTTTAGATGAGCTAGTAGATTAAGATAAAGGAGAAAAGTTAGAATTTATCTATAAAGAGAGTGATGGCCAAGAATCCATCACCGAGAGGAGTAAAGAAACCAACTACTACATGGCAAAGGGTCAATTTCCTATAAATAGAGGGCTAGCTCCATGTTTATGACATTAAATCCTCTCCCTTTTGTGCTGAAATTCCCTAGCTTCTTTTCTCCAAATTTCTTTCTCTAATTTCATAAAAGCCGAAATCGCTAGATCTCATCTCCTCCGTTGCGAATCCTCTTTAATGGAGTCTGCTTGTGCTTGGAATCTAAAGGAAACAATAGGTAAGTGTTGATTTTGGATTTCAATGTTCTTCAAACTTTTCAAAGTCCTTAGCGAATGGCTATTAGAAACTAATCTCTTATTTCACACTTCTTTTTGGCATTCGAGATTTGAAGAAGGAGGCCAATCGCATAGATCTCTAAGTTATAGAATCGTGTTACTTTTTGGATTTCAAGGTAAGAGGATTTGTTTATTTATATATATATAAAATCGGGTAGAATACTAACCATGGCGAATATAGGAGAGGCATATTTTCACAGATTTTCTACTTTTAAGCAAAGTTATAGATTGAGGATAATAGAGCCAGATATCAAGGACATCGACTAAGAATATTGGATTTCGCGATATCAGGTGTGTAATACTTCCCCACCATCTAGATCTAATCATAAAATGCATGATCATAAGATTTATATGTTTTGATAATTGACAACATCTCGGTTTATTAATGAAAGCCCAAGGAGGGTAAAAGCGGATCACCAGGTTAGTAAATAATCTGTTTAAATGTTATAAGTAAAATGCTTGTATGTGATTGCATGGGTCGGGTTGATGAAAGGAGGAAGTTATACGTTATATGTGTAGCAGTTTTTACCATGATCTGATGTAGCGGCTAATTCCGTGAGCTATTATACGGGCTTCGGCCATTATATGTTATAAGGGCTTCGGCCATCATATGTGGATGAGTAGCATGACTGCCATCTTGACGTGTAGCGGTGTGGGTCGATTGTAGAAATCCCCAATGGTGTGAATGGTTGGTACGGAGGCGTGTAGCGGATGGAAACCTAGGCAAATGGGTTGGGCCTTGCATATTATTTGTTATATATGTACATGAATTTATTATTCTATTTTTATGGGTTAAGGCCCAAATCTAATGGTGCATGAAGGTTGCACACTGAGTCTCACGACTCAACCACTTAATTAACATTTCAGGAAGCACTTAGTGCATCGGGCACGAGTGGAGAGGAGCGCAAGGTGGCCATGCAAAAGAATATGTGGATCCGCAAAAGACTCAAGTTAATTATTTTTATGTTATGTTTTATTTAATGGATTTTAAACCTCGTTGTAATAAGGCCATGGGCCACTAGTTTATATCTTTTTTATTATGGGATAAATTATTTTAGTTATTCAAACATTTATTTTATTTAAACTATTAACTATTAATTTTTTCCTAATAAAGGGTTAAACATAAGAAAAATATTTTCTAAAAATACGACATGTTTTACAAAATTTCCTTAGTGACATACCAAATCCGGTCGTGGTGTTTGGGCCGGGTTTGGGGTGTTACATCATAATTGCTATTCAATAGCTTTTCTCATTAGGATACACAATTCAATTTCAATATCAATATCCATTTCATGAATCCATGATTCATGCAATTTCATGCATTTCAATTGCATATTTCTTTCGTTGTCCATTCCAGTCCATACTCAATATCAATCAATTGGCCAAATCATTTGTTTACCCCTATTAACCCTAGGCTCGGACTTGACGGATACACGGTTCCAACCAAAACACACTAGTACAACACTCAGTGCCTCATTGGATAGTTCGAAACAATAAGTTGACATCCAGTGTCTCATCGGACATGCCGAAGTAAGTTGGTACCCAGTACCTCATCGACTCAAAGTCGAAGTAACCCTGAACACTTTCAATCCTATGGCATGCCAACTATATCCGACTTAGCCCGACTAGTTAATAGGGTTTCTAAATCATTTTTCAATTTCCAATCAATACATATTTGAATTAATCAAATATATTCATAATTCAATACAATTCAATTCACTTTTCACTAACAATCAATATTTATTTCAATTCAATACCAATATAATCAATATATATACCAACTCAATCAATATAATTTCAATAAGTTATTCACTTATTAAATCTATTCGTTTCAATATATCCAATATTCAAATATCACTATTCCACATACATTCAATTCAATAACAATTAATATTTCTGCATCTGTTATTCTCATGAATTTTGTATGTATTTATTTAGTTAACCATTCATATTTATAAATTTTCCATGTTTTTAACAAATAATATAAATAAATACATAATATCATACATCAATTCAATATAAATATCAAATTTCGATCATACGAACTTACCTGGGCCTATTTGTAGAATTTGTAAAAATTTGGGAACTAGTTTGTTAATTTCTCTTTTCCCCGTTTATCTTTAGTTTCTTGATATATAATATAAAATTACTCATTCATTAGCATCTATTCCATTTCTAATTCATTTTACAATTTATACCCTTTAATTTTGAAATTACACTTTTACCCTAAATTTTACAGTTTTTACAATTTAGTTCTGTGTAATTAACCCATCAATTGAGCTAATTTTTCTTAATTGAAAATTTACCTAATTATTTTAGGCTACCATATAGCCATTAATATTCAAAATTTTAATACCAAACCCTAATTCTTAACTTTTTCACAATTAGGTCCTAAAATTAATTTTTATTGAAATTACTTGATAAAATCATCATATAATGAAATTAAAGCTTCAAATCCATGATAATTCATCATAAAATTCCAGAACTCATTCATGGTAACTTTCAAAGTCACTCATGGAATCAAAAACAAATGAATTCAATAGTTGGAGCTAATTGTAAAAGTCCAAAAACATAAAAACTTCAAGGAAAAAGCAAGAATTGAACTTACTTGAAGCTAAAAAATGAAAGACCGGCTCAAACCTTCTTCAATGGTTATTTTGACAGAAAATTGATGAAGAAAATGTCTAAAAACTATTAAAATAACATTTGTCCATATAAACTTTATTTTAATTTCAATTTTGTCCCTAGACACATTTTCCCTTTTAGTCCTCCTTTATTTATCATTAGGCTATTTGATCACTTTAGCAAGTTTTGTACCTTTTTCAATTTAGGCCTTTCTAATTAATTGACCACCGAAACGTTAAAATTTTCGAGAAACTTTAATACTAACCTAATGACACTTTATAAATATTTCTAAAATATTTATGGCTTATTTTATAAATTCGACGTCTCAATACCTCGTTTTTGACCCAATTTATCTAATAAATTCATTTAAATTACAAAATTCACTAATTCAAAAATACTTCTAAAATCACACTTGACTAATATATTAATTTATTAAATTTTTGAATTCACTTGTCGAATTTAGTGATCCCAAATCACTGTTTTTGACACCACTAAAAATTAGGCTGTTACACTGGCTCTATCTTTAGAGAGTTGTACTTAAACTCTAAGTCAAAGGAAGATTCTATAGACTTATGCGCTTGGAGGGATGTGGCCTCTTACATCTGGTAGAGCTTAGCCAGTTCTTAATCCTTAGAAGCTTGGATCGTCTCAAATTGGGTATGTTCAACTTTGATTTCAATGCATCCCTCGTAAAGAGCCCAACCAAGCAAATTTTCTTCGTTCATCCAGATATAATGAGAGTCCATCAAATCCTGAAAAGTGGTTTTACGAGCTTCTAAAGAAGGGAGAACATATTACTTCAGTGCTTGAGACAGGTCCCTCTCTTATCGTTGGTTAACCATTTTTAGAGAGAAAGGAGGCTGACCCACAGTAAAACGGTCCCTCAAAGGAAGCAAACCTAATGTCTCAATGGAAGGAGTAGGAGGATTTTTGGTCAAGTAGCAAGAGAGAGAGGCACAGAAGGGTCAGAGTATGGAGTAAGCATACTAGGTGGACTCAGCTTGAGTCTTGAAGTGAGCTGAGGGGATAGGCAGAGTAGGCTCCCTCTTAGAAGTAACTAGTCTCTTGCCTCTTTTACAACGAATCAATTTACTGCCACTACTCTCCTCTGTACGACGAGAGCCCCTATCAGTCCTTACCCTCTTACAGTTGTTATCACCCACTTACATCCCTACATCCATATCATCAATGGACTTTAGAGCACTCTCCATAATGGTGTCCACATTCATGTTGTTTGAAGTTTGAGAATGACTTGACGGTTGAGCAGAACTTGCAAAAGAAAATCAGGATCAGCTAAACAAGGAACAAAATTCTTTATCTATGTGATTCACCCGCAAACGTCATAGGAGGAATAGACTAGGGGCATATGCGTAGCCTGTAGTAAGAATAATAGAAGTTCGAAGGTTCCTCCTTCCTTCCAACCAAAATAGTAGCTAAGTCATCAAAAGCCTTGTAGGGCCACACTACATCTGAAGGGTATACAACCCGAGAAATGGCCTCAAGAGCATTTACTGAAGGCCTGTAACCATTGGGGCTATAATTATCTAAGAAGAAACGAAGAATGTTTCTAGCAGTAATAAGATCCTCCAACACGATAGAGCACCCCAACTTCAATCGGTTGAACTAATCCTCCGTGGCTTCATTATCTAGTTGCTGAATGAGGTACAAACATGTTCTAGGAATGGACCATGGGGTCGAGAACCCAAACCTACCCCTTAGTTTATACCTCACCTGAATAAATTTGTCTCTATTAAGGTGAAGGTTGGAGGCCAAATTTTAATTATGGATTTATACCCTTGACGAGCATAAAAATGGGCTAACCCAACCGAGGCTTCCCGTGAAGTTGCCTTTAACTAGTATAATCACTGAAAAATACCAATAAAGGGTTTCTTGCACCTTAGGCTACAATTGATGAAATAGGCAACTAGGGTTCACTAAGAAAATACAATGAGTTGCCCAAGTGCAACCCATACTCATCAAGAACACAACAAAAGAAAGAATTAAGGGAGAGATGAAACCCAACTTTGAATAAATGAAGTGAAAGAAAGATGTCATCAGAGGTCTTGCTTAGTCAACAGTGGCCTTGAATAAAGCTAAAATCATAAGCGAAATTAGGAAGCTGAATTCCTAGAACGCTCAAGTAGCGGACCATTTCCACTTAAGATGTGGTACAATAGAAGGGAATGGTCTTCATCGGGTGAGTATCCCACTGACACTAGGCCTAACCCTATCGCCCTCATTATTATAGCCACAACTTTTCTTACTACCACTGTTGTGGTGCTAACCCCCTCGCAGAAACTATGTTTAATATTAACCATTTTGGGGATAACAAAAAAAAAGCCCTCGAGAAATTACCTAAAAGCTTACAAAAGACAGTCAATGAGAGAAGGAAAGCGAACTCAATTGTAAGAAATATAGAAGAGAGGGAGAATTTTAATCAAGACACTTCCTTACTTGTCACCTCACTTTAAATAGTCAAACGTACAAAGAAAGTTTGGTCGAATTAAATTAAACGATTCAATTTCCTCAACTCTATGGGTGACACTTGAAAAAGATGGACAGAGTCTCTCATTGAAACCCTTGATAATTGGGAAAGCAAGAATGTTTGCCAGAGCCAAACATTTATTAAGTATCTGCCAGAAGTAGTACACGCTCAAATAGGCCCAGTTCCATGACTTAGATGCAATGTACACTAAATGCTCCGCTAAAAAGGCAAATAAGTCACTTGTCGATGGATGACCTCCTCTCATGAAAAGTTCAGACTCGCCACTCGGACGGAGTGGTTTAAAATGTTGGGAACAGGCTAAACTACTCAGGTGAATAAAAATGTCTGCCTCTAAGTTAAGAGTGGGTTGTCCTAAGAAAGAAATTTTTACCTAAAGATCGCTCTAGATTTACCCGGAACGAAAATTTCAAGGACAAAATATTCTTTAAGGGTGAGGGAGTTATCACACTTGAATTTCCAAAATACCCGAACATAAGTAGGAGTCCAAGAGCTGGTTGAATAGTAATAGAAAATTATGGGTACTAGCGAGAAATTTAGAAAATTAAGTGGCTGTTGGGAGAAAGCTAGACTCCAAATCAGGTTTGGTTAGATTGGGACCGACTAGTTACATAGTAGGAAACATAATAATTAGGATTGCATGATGGTAATGGTCTGTGAATATCGCTTCATAAGGATATATATATATAGGTATGAGGACAAGAGAAGGGGAATCCCTTAATCCTATTTATACATTCTTCTCTTCAAAGTCATCATCCCTTTCTTCATTCGTCTTGAAAAAGAAGAGGCTGTAACCGTAGGAGGCTTTGCATATTGCAGCAATCGTAGACATGGATGTATAGTAAAATTAAACAGGTTTTTATAGCATTCAGTACACAAACCAAACACTCGGGTCGGGTATACGGTGTCACAGTTAAGGCCATTATCTCAAACTCTCCCAACATTATCTTCTTAGAAAGGATATTCATGAATTTGATGTAGTTAGGCATCTGCTCCAAAGCTTCTACCAATGGGATGTTGATATGCAATTTCTTGAGTACGTCCAAGAATATCTTAAATTGTACTTCTTTCTATTTCTTCTAGAGTCTTTGAGGATATGGCGGTGGTGGAATTTTGGGTTTCACTCGACAAATCCACTGCGATGATGACTTCTCCTTAGGTGTAGAAACTTTTGACTCATCTGGTTGAGGTCGCTCCTAAAAAGATGTTACAAGAACAGACTTCTGTGGTGGTTAACTTTTAACTGCTTGTTGAACCTTCTCCTTATTTTGAACTTCTACAACCTTATTTTCTATTTCAACCACCTTGGGCTCCAATGTCTTTTCGCTTCCTATTTCTTTTCTCTCCTTGACTGATTTGATTAGTGTCAAAATCAAGGACACTAATCCCTCCTATTTTTCTTTGGCCAAAACCATGAAGGGAGAATTTAGGATCCACTTGTAGCCAATGATTTAAGGGAGATCTTTTGGGAATTCGGATATCTAAGGTAAGTAAGGCTTACTATACGGCCAATGGCCACTTTTACCTGTTCAAAGGCTATGCCGATTCTAACTATTATTTTAGGGAGTCTTCGACAGATCTTCGAGATTTGGATAAGCAATCTAGGTAAGGGTTCTAGTGTTTCAGATCTGTTTCTTATTCGTTCAAAAGCTGAAAACTAACTGTTTGAGTGTGCTAGTGCTTAGCCGATTGCAAGGGGGGATCATCACGAAGTTTTGAGATTTGGTTGGTAACCAAATCGGCAGTAAGGTAAGGATTTTGGTTGCGTTAACCCTTCGGGATTAGACTGTTTAGCCGAATGGCCTTTTTGGCTAATGTGTTAAGTGTTGGCCGAATGTAGGAAAAAGGGATCTAGTGCATTAGATCAGAATTTTTGGGATTCAGTAATCGCGTTAGAAATCAAGTGTGTAACCTTACACTAACTTCCTGATAGTTTAATAATAATTATGTTAATCATGTGTTAGTGAAGTGACGAATAAACATGGCTAAAGGTACCCTTTAATGGTAAGTGTATTCGTCGTTACCCTTAACACTCGTAAATAATGTTTAACAACATTGATGTGAAAAGAATATGAAATTAGTTATGATTTTGGGGTAAGGTAAATTGCATGATAAAAAGCATGTTTTGTATGTTGCATGGGCATATGGGTGATTATGTTAAAGGGGAAGTGATCTGGTGGTTTTTACCACATTATCTGGTGACTATGTCACATATTATAAATCTGGTGACTCTGTCACATTATCTGGTGGCTATGCCACAATTATAAGGGCGATGTGCAGTTGACTGCAGCGACTGCCTTCGATGGTGTGTAGCAGATGGAGGGTCGATTTAGTAATCCCTGCGGTGTGATTGGTAGGTACGGATGAGGTATAGAGGATGGATATCTAGGTGGGTTTGGGTTGCATCATTGTTTATATTGGCTCGTATGTGATATGATATGTTATAACCGTATGGGAGTCTGTGATGGTTATTACACTCGAGTGCATTGACTCACCCTTCGTGGGCTAACTTTTGCAGATGGCACTTTCGATAAATGGACCAGGTCGACAGGAACTTAGTGGTGGCCATGCATTTCGCTTTTTCGGTTTTCTTATTAAGTTTATTTTGATTTATTTTGGGTTATATTTTGATGTAATAAGGCCATTATCACTTAACTGCTTTTATTTATGTATTTTAAATTTTTATTATGATGCAAACAATATCGAAGAGAATAATTAAACAATTTTTGTAAAACAACATCAATTGTTTTGAAACCCAAACACCTCGGTTTTCAAGTTAATAATAATAAACTCTAAAATCGACATTTCTTTTAACTTGTAACTTTTGAAATATGAAAATATCATTTTAGCACAAATTTAAATTACAATCGATTTTTAACTTGAGAACAATCAAGCTATTTTCTTCAAAACCACCAAGATTTCCAAAATGTCATTTCTAGACTTAACTACGTTTTACTCAAGGAGCATGCCAGATCCGGTCAGGGCTTGTGGGCCAAGTTTGGGGTGTTTCAATTTGGTATCAGAGCCCAGTTCAAAACTCGACCTTGAGGGCTTTTGGGCCCAAAACATTTTTCTTATTTTAAAGTTGGGTTGTACTAAAGAATGAGCAGGTTTTCTGGTATGGCACCTGAGTCTTTGGCCCGAAGTCCACCAGGTAAGTACCCCTAACAGTTGTGTAATTTGTATGTGGGTATTATGGGGACGTAGATTAGTAGATTGGGAACTATTGAACCCTAGGATTAGCTTACTCCAACACCGAATTACATAAAATTTAACGTCTAACCAAATAAACCCGTGAGTGACTCGTTGAGTTAAGGGTGTGGCAACCGTTGTGCGCATGTCTAGGATTGGATTCAGGGGAGCTTGGTATTTAAGCAGTCCTAGTGACTCACCTCCTCTCCGCTCGAATCCTACCTGGTGTGTAGTGACGGTTCACCCTAACCAAGAGGACTTAATCACAGGCTAAACTCAATAATTAAAACCCAAAAGGGACCAGTCACCTTGTTTTGTACAACCTTAAAAATTAAAACTTGGTTATAAAATTCCAAAGTACCCTTGATTCGAAAAATGACCAAAATTCCCTTGATTTGCAAATTGACCAAATTACCCCTAACTTATAAAATTACCAAAATACCCACGGTATGGAAAGTTATCGAAGTACCCCCAAATTGAAAATTTCCAAATTTCCCTTATTTCGTAAAATCACCTGGAACCATATTTTACAAAATTACCGAAATGCCCCTAGTTTGTAAAATTATAAAAATACCCTCAGTTTATAAAATTACCATACTACCCCTGATTCCTTTTATCAAAACACTCCTATTTTGCAAAAATACCAAAAATCCCTATTTTGCAAAATTTTAAAATACCCTGATTTGAAAAACTACCAAAATACCCCTATAGACAAATTACGAAAATACCCCTGGGTTGGAACGGACGAAAATGTTTGAGAGATGAATGTGTGTAGTAAATACTACTTAATGAATGTGTTTTCTCTGAATTAGGGTAGAAAACTGGGAATGAAAACCTTGAAATAATCGAAACAACTGCCCCTAAATTTCTCTACATAAAATTGTTCGTTGATAATTAGTGGAACAAAAACTAATGCATAAAATTTCTTAAACCAGCTTAAATCACGATCGTAGGCATGAGTTCTAGAGGACGTGGTCGTAATGTGCGTGGCCATGGTAGAGGCTGAATGACCGTATCGGAACCCGTTAGGTCTGGTCAAGGGTCCGAGAATGAGATGCCACCACCACCAGCTGCTAGTGTTGAATATCAGGACCAGACGGGGGACGATGCAGTATCACAGGCGATGCTGCGTGTTCTTGAAAGGGTGGCTGGAGTAGGGGGAGGTATGGGAGCTCAAAAATCTGTACCAAGCGACTCCGAGCTAACGGAGCTAAGGTTTTCCGTGGTATATCTAGTGTGGTGCCCAATAAAGCTGGGTGTTGGTTGGAGGCAATGGAGCGAATTATGGACAATTTGGACTTGACTGTTGAGGAGAAACTGAAAGGGGTGGTGTCGCTACTCCGCGATGAGTCATACCAGTGGTGGCTCACGGTTCGGGATGGTGCTATAGCAGATAATCTCACTTGGGAGTATTTTAAGGCGGCGTATCAGAAGAAGTATGTTGGGACTAGCTATGTTGATGCGTAGAGGAAGGCATTTCTGAGGCTGGTTCAGGGAAATAAGTCCGTAATGGAGTACGGTAGAATTCTTAAGGTTGAGCCGATATGCTCGAGGTATTGTGGCTGCGGAGCATGAACGATGTGTTCGATTTGAGGACAGATTGAGGGATGACCTGAGATTGTTGATTGCTCCACAGTAAGAGCGGGAGTTTACCGTGTTGGTAGAAAAGGCTAAGGTAGTCGAAGGGGTTAAGGAATCGGTGAGACAAAATGCGGACAAAAATAGATAAAAGAGAGGTTTTGGATCATCAGGGTCATCTGGGAATGTCTAAAAGAGACCTAGAATTGATGGGTCACGAGGTCAGCAAGTTGTTACAAGAGGACAGTACCGTACTTGTGCTCAGTGTGGAAAGATGCACCTAGGAGAGTGTTGGAAGAAGATGGGAGGATGTTTTAAATGTGGGTCCAAGGATCACATGATTAGTGACTGCCCTATGAAAACAAATGGGAGTCGACCCAACAGTCGTGGTCTTAATCAGCTGGAAGAGGTGGGCCATGAGCCACCGCAGGTCGTAGTCCAGTTGGCAGAGGTAATGGTTCTAGAAGAGGTCGGGGAACACCAAGCAGAGGTGTTGGTAACACGGAGGCAAGATAGCCAGGTCTAGTGTATGCAGTTCATCGGAGGGAGGATGGTGACGCACCTGATGTCATAACGGGTATGTTCCTTATCTCTGGATTACCCTTTATTGCGTTGATAGATATTGGGTCAACTCATTCATACATTGCTAGTAAGGTGTCTGGAACTCTGCATGTGAACTCTGAGACTGTACCTAGGAAGATGATTGTACTTAGTCCTTTAGGGCAATCAGTAATGTTAGACAAACTCTTTAGGGCAGTACCTTTGGAAGTTCAGGGGGCGCAGTTTCCAGCTGACTTAATAGAGTTGCCATTTGAGGAATTTGATTTAATCTTAGGCATGGACTGGTTAGTAAAGTACCATACGAATGTGGATTGTGCTGCTAAGTGCATGTCGTTAAGAACTTCTGACGACAAAGAGGTTGTGGTAATGGGCAAGAGGCGAATTGCTTGTCAAATGTAGTATCGCCTTAAGGAAGAGAAGATGGTGAGAAAAGGTGTGTAGCTTTTCGATGTTGATCGATGCCTTAGAGGCTAAGGAAGCGGTATGTAGGAGGAGTTAGAACGAAGAAGAGAATTTGTGGATGTCTTTTGGAGGCTGCTTGGGTTACCCTGACAGGGAAGTGGAGTTCGGATTGATTTACTTTGGCACGACTCTGTGTCAATTGCTCCATACCGAATGGCACCAAAAAAGTTAGTAGAGCTTAAAGCCCAGATCCAAGAGTTACTCAATCGTGGGTTTATTCGACCTAGTATGTCTCCATGGGGAGCACCGGTCCTATTTGTGAAGAAGAAGGACAGGACTATGCGTATGTGCATAGATTACCGGCAGTTGAATAAGCTGACCATCAAGAACAAGTATCCATTGCCAAGGATAGATGACTTGTTCAATCAGCTTAAGGGGGCCACGGTATTCTCAAAGATATATCTAAGGTTAGGATATCATTAGCTCAAGGTGAAGGAGGCAGATATCCATAAGACCGCTTTTCGGACAAAATAAGGGCATTATGAGTTCTTGGTAATGCCGTTCAGATTGACGAACGTCGCAACCGCATTTGTGGATATGATGAACCGGGTTTTCCAACCCTACTTGGATCGGTTCATCGTTGTGTTCATAGACGATATCCTAGTGTATTCCAAGTCCAAGGAAGAACATGATGAGCATCTTCGGGTTGTGTTGCAAGTGTTAAGGGAAAAGAAGCTATATGCCAAGTTCAGCAAGTGCGAATTTTGGCTGAAAGAAGTTATGTTCTTAGGGTATGTGGTGTCAGTCGAAGGAATAAGGGTAGATCCTCGAAAGATTGAGGCAGTATTGGATTGGAAACCACCTAAGTCTGTGGCTGAGGTCCGTAGTTTCTTGGGGTTAGCAGGCTATTACAGGAGATTTGTCGAAGGGTTCTCGACAATAGCAGCACCTTTGACGAAGTTGTTAAGAAAGGAGGTATCTTTCGTATGGGCGGATAAGCAGCATGAGAGTTTTGAGAAGCTTAAGAAAGTATTGATAGAGGCTCCGATTTTGATTCAGCCGGAAGTAGGGAAAAACTTTGTGGTGTATTGTGATGCTTCCCATATAGGATTGGGATGTGTCCTTATGCAAGACGAGAAGGTAGTCGCTTATGCGTCTCAGTAATTGAGGCCACATGAGGTTAACTATCCGACGCATGATCTGGAATTGGCTGCGGTAGTTTTCGCTCTTAAAGTGTGGAGGCATTATTTGTATGGAGAAAGGTCAGTGATCTACACGGACCACAAGAGTTTGAAATATTTACTGACTCAGAAGGAGCTGAATTTGAGACAGCGAAGGTGGATGGAGTTGTTGAAAGATTACGATTGCTCAATAGAGTATCATCCGGGCAAGGCAAATGTAGTGGGAGATGCCCTAAGTCGAAAAGTGGTGTCAGATCTAAGGGCGATGTTTGCACATCTTAGCATTTATGATGATGGAAGCTTGTTAGCAGAGTTGCAAGTGAAACCAACATGGATAAGTCAGGTAAAGGAGAAACAGTTGGTAGATTGAGATCTAAGTGCTAAGCTGCTACAGGTACAAAATGGGGAGTTGGAAGACTATGGTGTAAACAGAGATGGAGTGCTATGTTTTCGGGGCAAGGTTTGTATGCCGAAGGATGATGAGTTAAGGCAGAGAATTCTTCAGGAATCGCATAGTAGCCCTTATGCTATGCATCCTGGAGGAAGTAAGTTATATAGGGATTTACGAGAACAGTTTTGGTGGCATAGTCTTAAGTGGGAAGTTACAGAATTTGTAGGGAAGTTCTTAACGTGTCAGCAAGTCAAGGCTGAACACCAATTACCGTCAGGATTGCTTCAGCCGATAAAGATTTCGCAATGGAAGTGGGAGAGAATTACCATGGACTTCGTTAGTGGGTTTCCCCTTACGCCTACTAAGAAGGACTCAGTATAGGTGACAGTAGATGGGTTGACCAAGTTTGCACATTTCATACCAGTACGGGTTGACTATTCTCTACAAAAATTGGCAAAATTATATGTAGCAGAAATTGTGAGGCTGCACGGAATGCCGATGTTGATTATCTCGGATAGGGATCCGAGGTTTACATCTCGATTTTGGAAAGTATTACATCAAGCTTTGGGCACCAGATTGGACTTCAGTACGGTATTCCATCCATGATCGGACGACCAATCTGGCGAGGTAATTCAAGTCTTTGGTGGATATGTTGAGAGGTTGCGTGATAAACTTCAGAGGGAGTTGGGAGGAGTTCTTGCCATTAGCGGAATTTGCGTACAATAACAGCTATCAAGCAAGTATTCGGATAGCACCATACGAAGCGCTATATGGATGGAAGTGTCGTACTCCTACATGTTGGACAGAATTGGGGGAACGTCAGGTTTTGGGTCCCAAAATTGTGGCAGAATCTGAAGAAAAGGTTAAGGTAATTCAAACACGGTTGAAGGAGGCATCCTACAGGAAAAAGTCATATGCAGATCTTAAGCAGAAGGAGATTGAGTTTGCTGTGGGAGATCATGTGTTTCTCAAAGTTTCGCCGTGGAAGAAGGTGATGAGATTTGGTCACAAGGGAAAGTTAAGTCCTAGGTTTATAGGACCTTATCGGATTCTATAGCGAGTTGGACCAGTAGCGTATCAGTTAGAATTGCCTTCGGAGTTGGAGCAGATACACAATATGTTTTATGTTTCAATACTACGTCGTTATCAATCGGATCCATCTCATATAATACCGGTTGAAGAGGTGGAGCTGAGACCAGATCTGTCCTATGAGGAAGAGCCGATTCAGATTTTGGAACAGGATATAAAGATGCTACGGAGGAAATCAGTCCCTCTGGTCAAAGTGTTTTGGCATAACCATGGATCGGGAGAGGCTTCGTGGGAGTCAGAGGAAGCAATGCGACAGTAATACCCTCATTTATTTTAGCTAGGTTATTTCGAGGTCGAAATTATTTTAAGGGGGTAGAACTATAATATCCGAGATTTAGGGGCTATGCATTTTTTTTATTTGAATGAATGGGATTGCATGCTTGAGTATGATTTGAATGTGTTTTGGGGGCTTCAAGAACCTTGGGGTGTAGGTAGGAGCCTTAGAAGTTGTTGGATTTTTAAGCCTAAAAAGGGGAACTAAGGGAGCTAGGCCTTAAGGAGCTTACTGTGTGGATTAGGACACAAATAACCCAATGGTAAGGTGGCAAGGAGGCGCCACTTAGGGCCTTGTGAGGTGACGCCACAGGGAGTGTGAAAGGGCCTAGGTTCGAGCAGCAAGGGAAGCATTTTGGAGTTTTATTTTTTAGCAAGGAAGAGTAGTGGTGGACGGCATAAGGACTCTGATAGAGGAAGTATAGATTGGGTCTGAAAGCTTAGGGATTCGGCTAAGTTGGAGTGAAAAGGGGGATTTGGATGAGGGAGGTAGAGTTGGCCGAATGGAGGGAACTTTGGAGAGGGGCGCATTCGGTTCTGTATAGGGGAGCTATGTGTCAAAATTTCTTAGTCTTTTCTACTCATCTTTTGACCGAAACCCTTACCCCTTCTCTTTTCTTCTTTTTCTTCTCACCACTCTTTCTTTCTCTTACTCACTAAAGCCGAAATCCCACCTCTTTTGCCATCATCTCCATAGCCGATTTGCTCAATAAGCATTAAGCTCAAATCTTCTTCTTCTTCTTTTTCATTTTTTTGCCAAAACTTCCTTAAACTTTTCTCTTTTAACCAAAGCCGAATCTCCTATTTCCTGGTCATAGCTGATTGTATCTCTGACTTTTGGAATCGAATTACTTACTAGATCAAAAGCCGAATCTTTCGGTAAGTACACTTTCTATTTCTTTTCTCTCCTTGACTGATTTGATTAGTGTCAAAATCAAGGACACTATCCCTCATATTTTTCTTTGGCCAAAACCATGAAGGGAGAATTCGGGATCCACTTGTAGCCGACGGTTTAAGGGAGATCTTTAGGGAATTCAGATATCTAAGGTAAGTAAGGCTTACTATTCGGCCAAGGGCCACTTTTACTTGTTCAAAGGCTATGCCGATTCTAATTATGGTTTTAGGGAGTCTTCGACAAATCTTCAGGATTTGGCTAAGCAATCTAGGTAAGGGTTCTAGTGTTTCAGATTTGTTTCTTATTCGTTTAAAAGTCGAAAACTAACAGTTTGAGTGTGCTAGTGCTTAGCCGATTGCAAGGGGATCATCACGAAGTTTCGAGTTTGGTTAGTAACCAAATCGGCAACAAAATAAGGATTTTGGTTCCGTTAACCCTTGGGATTAGGCATTTAGCGAATGGCCTTTTGGCTAATGTGTTAAGTGTTGGCGAATGTAGGAAAAGGGATCTAGTCGTTAGATCAAAATTTTCGGATTCAAGAATCGCGTTAGAAATTAGGTGTGTAACCCTACACTAACTTCCCGATAGTTTAATAATATTATGTTAATCATGTGTTAGTGAAGTGACGAATAAACATGGCTAAGGGTACCATTTAATGGTACAGTGTATTCGTGCACGTTACCCTTAACACTCGTAAATAATGTTTAACAACATTGATGTGAAAAGAATGTGGAATTCGTTATGATTTTGGGGTAAGGTAAATTGCATGATAAAAAGCATGTTTTGTATGTTGCATGGGCATATGGGTGATTATGTTAAAGGGAAGTGATCGGTGGTTTTACCACATTATCGGTGACTATGTCACATATTATAAATCTGGTGACTCTGTGACATTATCTGGTGGCTATGCCACAATTATAAAGGCGATGTCGAGTTGATCGCTTGACGCGCCTTGGATGGTGTGTAGCGGATGGAGGGTCAATTTAGTAATCCCCACGGTGTGATTGGTAGGTACGGGTGATGTGTAGAGGATGGATATGTAGGGGGTTTGGGTTACATCATTGTTTATATTGGCTCGTATGTGATATGATATGTTATGATTGTATGGGAGTGCGTGATGGTTGTTCCACACTAAGTCTGTTGACTCACCCTTCGTGGGCTAACTTTTGCGAGATGGCACTCATAAATGGATCGAGTCGGCAGAACTTAGTGGTGGCCATGCATTTCGATTTTTCGATTTTCTTATTAAGTTTATTTTGATTTATTTTGGGTTATATTTTGATGTAATAAGGCCATTATCACTTAACTGTTTTATTTATGCATTTTAAATTTTTATTATGATGCGAACAATATCGAACAGAATGATTAAACAATTTGTCGTAAAACAACATCAATTGTTTTGAAACCCAAACACCTACGGTTTTCAAGTTAATAATAATAAACTCTAAAATCCGGCATTTCTTTTAACTTGTAACTTTTGAAATATGCAAATATCGTTTTAGCACAAATTTAAATTACAATACGGTTTTTAACTTGAGAATAATCTGAAGCTATTTTCTTCAAAACCGCCAAGATTTCCAAAATGTAATTTTGAGACTTAACTACATTTTACTCAAGGAGCATGCCAGATCCGGTCAGGGCTTGTGGGCTGGGTTTGGGGTGTTTCAAACATCACAGGTTCCAATTCAAACTAGAGAGCTTCAATTTCAGCTATTGCAATCCCTAGATTAAGCTGATTGAAATGAGGTATTGCATACTAACGAATGACACGGTCCCTATCAACGGCTACATGAATTGTGTTCTGCACATGGTCAGCTCATCCTTGATTTAGATTCTGATTTGATTCATCTCTTATAATCACCTTTAATTTGCTTGTCTTCTCCTTTTCCAAAAAGTACGTTCGATTTCTTGAACAACGGGAAGTAGATCAATAATTCGACCCATACTAATAAACTAATGACACTTGAAAATACAAATGAACAAGACAAACTTAAACTAAAAATAAAATAAAAATAAACCAAACTACAAATTCAAATAAGTTTCACAAACAACAACAACAATTAACACAGTCCCCGACAACGATGCCAAAAACTTATCGAGTGTATATAAAGTTAAAATATTCGTGAATTATGTGCAAGTTTATACAATCATAACAACTAATAAAGTAGTAAATATACGAGTATCGTCTCTATAGGGACTTATAGTAAAGTTAATATTTGTGAAATGATTTAATTAACAGTTTGGTAGCAACAAAATTTATAGTGAGTTTTATGTAAATGGCCTAGCTAAATGAGTTCTATTATATATGAATGCAAAAATCAATGTAATAATGAGCAATACAAATGGGATATTTGTCACATCCTAAAATCCAGCCTAGTGGTTTCGAGTTAGTAAACCGGGTTTGAGTTAGGTACTGAAAATTAGGGTCATAAGTGAATTATTAAATAATTAAAGTTACATATTTGGGATTTTATTTTTTAACTATCTAAAAAAATCAATTTTGAGGTCTAATTTGAAAAATATATATTTTAATTTATTTAGGAACTGTTTGGAAAATGGAAGAATTAAGAGTGACCTAAAGTGCAAATTGTCTAATTTTTGAAAATTGGTCTCCTACATAAAGCCATTCACGTCTTCCCCTTCTTTTCAAAAACCCCAAGTCATTCAAAAGTTTTCCAAAACTTCAAATTAGAGAGTTTTTCAAATTCAATTTATTACTTCAGATTTATTAACTTTCCAAACACCAAAACAACCTCAAATTTCAAAGGAAAATCACATTTTCTTCCCTAATTTTTTTTATTGTTCTTCTTGAGTTCAATTCCTGAATTAAAGTTGTAGATCATCGTTTTCAACAAATTAATGGTTTAAATATGAAATTATATGATATTTAGGATGTTTGAAATCAAAATTGAGGATTAGAAATGAGTTTAGAAGGTTGAAACTTCAATTTTGGCAACACTATCTAGTTTTTAGTAGTGAGAAATGAGAGGCTTAATTTGTGCCTTCCTTGTTGTTTGGTCATGTCCAAGGCTATTTTTGATGAGTTTGGAATGTGTTTGTTATGTGTGTAAAGTTTCAGATCAATCGGGAGCCACTACGAGCAAGTCTAAAGGTAAGGAAAAGATTGTTTGAGCTTTCGACTAAAGTGGAAACATGATCGCTGAGTGTTCAGAGTCGTTACTAGTATGCATGATTCATAGTGTTAATTGGGAGCTTATTATTATCCTAAACCCTATCCTAAGTTTCGAGAGTAATCCTTTTTTTATACTTTTTTCCTTGTTGTGAGTTTATGAGTAATCCTTTTTTTTATACTTTTTGCCTTGTTGTGAGTTTATGTCTAATGTGTGATGAATCATGAAATGTGATGATATTATGATAGGTAATATGTGACAGTACTTATAAGTGATATGTGATAAACTGATTTTAATGCACACATATATGGTTTGATATATGATGGCTCAATAAGCATTATTGTGGCACTTAAAGTGCAATTAAATGTGAAACTGATAAGCATGCATTGTGTATGAGATTGTGATATGAATTAATGAGTATGGACAAAGGTTATGTGCATTAAAATGATAATTAAAGATGTGTAATTATGGATATTTTGGCCTTGTGATCTCTTGAAACCATTGGACATAGTAAGCATGCCATAGGATTGTGAGTACTTACATTTGTGTTTTTTATTTGGGCGTTGAGGCCCAGGACAGGTTGGAAAGATAAGAGAATGTCGAGCTAAGCTCCATTCATTGGGACATGTTGGTTTGGTGGAGAGTGTTCAACTTAATGCTACACTTATGGGACATGTTAGACTCTTTGAGTCATTGGTGTAATGGAGATTCGTTTATCCAATGTGTAATGATAGAGTCCATTTTTTACGTTTCATAATCTCAAGTTGACAAATTATCATTAAATGATTTATATATGAAATATGTTATGTGTAAATGCATGTGAGAGTATATGCTAGCCATGTGAGATAATGAAACATGGTTGCATTGAGGAATATATGGTTGTGAATGTGCCTTAGTATGCTCTTGCTTAACTTATGTTGTTGTGTATACTTTGCAGTTATTCCAAACATTCACTAGGCTTATTTAATCTCACACAATCCACATTAAAATTTTATAGATAAGTAGCATTTTCAGTGTGAGTGGAGTGGCAAAAGAAGTGATCTAAAACAAGACATAATTTTTGAGTAGGTGGTTTTGCAATTTTTTAAACACCTTTGGATAAAGGCAATGTGGGTTCTGAGTTTATAGTTATCATTATCATTATTATTATTTTGAGATTAAGCTTATGAATTGTTGATGTTGTTTTCGGACTTTGGATGTGGACAATTTTTTATGCTTGAGATTGATATTAGTAATGTATTATATAGTTGCTTGACGAATATGTGTTAATGTAGCATGAAAAATGGTTGAAAGATGATAGTAGCTTGGTTGAAGTAGACATTATTTGTATGTTAAGTAGGAATATGCTTTGAGCATGAAAAACATTTCAACTTGTAAATTTTTAGCATTTGGGTAAAAGTAGCAATACTCACATTGGATTTCAAAAAATTTCAAAATGGTCCTTACTTATCGAATAATTCTATTTCTAATATTACCAATTAAATGTTTAATTAATCATGATTACATCTCTAAAGGTTGACAGTGGTAGTCGTTGCTCTTATTTGAAACTGTGCATGCACATGTATAAGTTTCGGTAGTTTTTGTAACATGTTGTAACCCGGGTCCAGCGACTGGACTGGGTCAAGGGTGCTACAATATTCCAATATCATAAATTACTAGAATAGTTAATCCTTTTTAACGTTGATGAAAATTATTACGAATAAATTGTGGCATAACTGGTGAGTTACTAACCTTTAATTTTAACTTACCTTCTCAGGAATCATTACTATAGGATCATGAGGTAATAGTATAAATCTAACTCGGAACAATTTAATCACTAATAGGTTTATCTCGAAGTCACTACGTTTAGCCTTGTAGGTTCATCGCATATCTTTATGTCAAATGCAACTCCAAAGACTATGTGAAGTAACAAAATTAAGTCTATATTGAAACAAATTAAATCACACATTCCTGAGGTTATGTATAGTAGTACCTCTTGACATAACTACAAAATTAACTAATCATCCTTAATTAATTAAACAAACACCAATTAAGCATCGTGTCAGTTAGCAACCATCTTTTCAGCTAAATATACTAACTCTGTTATTTATTTAACATCACGTAGCGTCAATAAACATAAGTATGATTTTACTTAACTGCATAACACAACTAGATACACAGAATAATTTCATCAAGATATTATTGAATATAAACTAAAAGTTCATAACAATTCTAGCATTAACAAGATTAGAACATGGCAATTAACAATAACACAAACTAATCATGCTTTCAGTAGCATGAACACATTAGAAAAAATTTAAGGAAAAAAAAACTCTTGGTTGTTCACGGTGGTTGCACGTGGTGGAGCACATGTCTCTTCCTCTTTTCCTCCTTTGGAACGCTACAAAAAAAGCTTAAAAAAGCTAGTGTTGAACTACTCTCACTTGAAGATTGCTATCTACTCTTGAAGAAAATGAGAAAATGCTTGAGAGAATGGAAATGTTTGATGAATGAAAGATGAGAGGAATGATGCTTGAGTTATGAAGTGAATGGAAACTTGATCCCCTTTTTACACATGAAGCCCTCCAACGTCCATGGCTAAAAATAGCATAGAATTCCTCCTTTTGCTCCATGTGGTTGTTGTTCGTGCATGTATCAAAGAAGAAGTTTGAATGGTTTCTTTGAATTAAGTAAGAGGTTGAGGATGTTGAGATTTTCTTTGATTTTTTCTTCCCTCATTCTAAATGTAAATAAATGGCATTGGTAGGCTTTAAAACGCACCAACAAAAAGAGAAAAACATTTGTTTCTATGAAGTTTTCAATATTCCTATTCTAACAAAAAATAGTGGTAATTTATTTTAAGAATAAATTCTATTTTCTGGGAATTGCAATTTTACCAATTTCTATTTAAAGAGATTTACTTCCCCACTGAAAGTAAAGAAAATATTTTTGGTTCTGCATTTGATTCGATTTGTTCGAGTCCACACTCAAAGAAGTTCATGCTATGATAATAACAAAGAAGATCATTTAATTGAAAATCGAGAATGACTAGGATCCATCTATCCGAAAATACATGTATGATTTTGATCTAGGGTTTATTGCTATAAATATCACAAACCGAGTCGATTTTCAAAATTTTTATTTTCTGCTGTGTAAGAAATTTTTTTTCAAACTAGATTTTTTTCAACAAGTACATGCTATAAACCTTATACCATTTCCATCTTTGATTTTCCAAGTTCTAACTCTACAAAATGCAAAGATTGTGAACATCACTATAATATGTGAGAGGACAGTTTCTGAGCTTAAGTTTTCTCTTAACAGGTTGAAGTTGAAGCATGTTAGTTTAGAGCCAGCAAAGCAAGCAATTGGAGAGGATGCGAAGCATATAGAACAAGCAGACCATGAAGCAATAACTACTGCAGTGGACACAGAAATGCCCACTTCCAATGGCCCTTTGAGCAATGATGAAGGATCCAACATAAGGATGATTGATCATCTAACATTATCCATTAAAGCTCATAATAGAGTGATAACCATGATGAGGGCTAATATTAGGATCATACTACAGATAATGGATAAAAGCACTAAGGAAGGATCTATAGAGCAAGTGATCCTTGCACAATTGTTTGCTGAATCTAGTGATTTGTACTCCTGATTAGGTGAACTGACTTACTCCTACCTAGTTATATTGTAACATCCTAAAATTTGAGTATTGAATTGATGCATGTTTTAGTGCTTAACTTGTGTATAATAAAATTTTTCATGATTAGTATAGTCTTGAGGAGACTTGAGAACTATTCGGAATTAGAATAAATTTTAGTAAGGAGTATTTAATTGAAGTGGATCAAGTGACTTTGAGGTTTAAGTAAAATTAAGTGTTAAAAACTAGCATAAGATGAGCTAGTAGCAAGGTGGTGTTGGCGCATGTATGTTTACTTGAGGGGAGAGGTTCGAATCTCCTAGCATGCATTTTGAAAGCTTTTAATTTTTTTGCTTTCCTTAGCAAGTGTCGATCATGGATAAGGTTAAAGGATGAGTTGGACAACATTTTGGCAAGAAGACTAAAGGAAAAAGGTAAGTAAAGGTTTAAGAAAAGAATCTCATGAATTAAGGTGATAAGGGACATAAGGCATGGATGAAGGGCTTTGTTTTGGAAAGCTTTGAATGGCTAATTGGATATGAACTTGAGCGGTTTTTGGGGCTAGGAGGTTGGCCGAATTTTGTTAGTAGCTTGATAGGGATTAGGAGCTAGTTTGGTCAATTTCTTTAGCAACATGAGCATTTTTTCCATTCTCTCAAAATCCTTTTCCTAGCCGAATGTAGTTGAAGCAATAGGCAAATTTTTGGTTGTTTGGCCATTTCTTTTTGACCAAATTAGTATCATCTTTTTTCTTTTTCTTTTGTGCCGAATCTATGTGGTGTGGAATGATCTTTTTGGATTGAGATCATCATCATACCATATCTCATTCTAATCTTTTCTCTATCATAGAAACATAGTGGAGGACCGAAACCCAAGTGTTCGTAAAAGTCATAGATCGTTGAAATCGGATTTAAGGTGTTAAAGGTAAGGGATTATTAAGGTAAACCGATTACACTCTTTAAGTCTTTAGTCTTAAGATTTTCGATATATTGTTAGGACTAATGATTCTTTGTCTTTGAAAGCAATCAAAATGGGGACGGAAAAGGGCAGTAAATAGTGTTCGAAAGAAGGGTGGTTTCGCTATTCCCCCTAAGTTTAAGAGAAGGACTGTTTCGGGAATCTGAGACTTTCCACCGGGTTGTAGACTCTCATCCGGTGAAAACCAATTATTCGAAGTCGTACGTACCCCCGAACCATTGTTTACTCGTGGTACTGAACCTTTGATCGGAGAGAAATAGCAAATAGTAATTATTCGAGATTCCGAGGGTAAGATTTAGATTGCTCAATATTAGAATAGTTTAATATTAAATTTTAGTGTTCTAATCCTTCGTAATGTGTGTTTAGATATCGACGAGCGGGAGAGTGTAGTTCTCACCGTAATCAGATGTGTAATCTCACACTATATCTCATGGGTTAGATGACTATACAGTAGTAAAAGTTGGATTAAAAATTGCAAAGTTAGTGAAATCGAAAAATATGGTATTATCGACACTTTAGTGTTAAGATCATGAAATCGGTATTAAGATCGTGAAAATTTTGAAATTGCCCTTAATGGCTAAAACGATAATAAGTGAGAATTTGGGACATGTAATATTTGGGAATTAGGGCTTATGCATTTTTTTGCTTAATTGCATGTGGTAGTATGCCTATGTGTTTTGAATGTGTTCAGGAGATTTTTAGGAACTCTAGAGTGTAGGAGAATGCCTTAGAAAATATTGGATTTTTAGTTTTAAAGGGGGAGCTCTGCAAAGGAGGCCTTAAGAAAATTTGTAGGGGAAATTGGACATAAAAGTGGGCTTGTTAAGGTGGCAAGGAGGCGCCACTTAAAGCCTTAAAAAGAGACGCCACAAGCAGTGCAGAGAGGGCCTAGGTTCGAGCAGCAAGGGGAGCACTTGAGGAGTTGTTCTTTTTTTTCGTCAGGGAGGAAGGAAGTTGGACCGCATGTGGACTTTAGAAGGATGAGGTATAGATTGGGTGGAAGAGATTGAAGATTCGGCTAAGTAGGAGGGGAACAAGGGATAAGGGAGTGAGAGAAGCAGTGGCCGAATGTAGGACTCTAAGGTGTGAGAGTTGGCCGAATATGGGACTCTAAGGAAGGGGGGTCATAATTCGGTCATACAAGAGAGCTAGGTGTCGAATTTACTTAGTGTAGTATAGGCATCTTTTTGTGATTTTTCTCTCCTCCAAAAGCTCATTTCCCTTTTTCTTTTGTGACCAAAAACAAAAACCTCTCAAACCTTAGTTTCTCTTCTTTTTCATCTTCTCACGATTCAACCATCTTCAAAAGTCAAAGGAGCTTTTCTCCTTTTATGAAGTTATAGCCGAACCTCTTCTGAGCCTCACCCTTATTTCTTCTCTTTCATTCTTTTCTAGAACGTTGATTCTCAAGGGTTGTTATCACGCCAAATCAGGTAGTAAGGTGGTAAGGATTTCTTTTTCTTTCGATTTTCTCTCTTCTTTTCTTGGTTGGTCGAAATCAAGAAACTAATCATGTGTATTTGATTGGCCGAAATCATGGAGGACTAGGTTGTGGGTCTTTTACTTTTAGCCAGCGACAAGGGTGCTAAGGAGCTCTCGGGATTTGATCCATTAAGGTAAGAAAGTGGTAGTATTCGGCCAAGGGGTCACATATTTTCTATGTCTTTAAGTTTGAGGCCGAAACTAATATGGTTCTATTTAGGGATTTCAACAGACTGTTAGGTTCAAACATGTGAATCCGAAATTTGATCAGTTGAGGTAAGATGATGATAGTGGTAGGTCGAAGGCTGTACTTTTGCTCATTTATGTAAGAGCCGAATCTAACATAGTTGTGTAGGAGGGAGTTCAACAAATCGAAAACTGCAAATCGTGTAGGCTACGGGGTTCTGGTTTAGGCGACTTTTGCTAAAAGGTGTGTGATTATTACGCAATTTCCCAAACATGTATAAAATATTGTATGTGTTATAAGTGTGATGATTAGTGCAGTGGCAATAATGAGATGGATACCCTGAGTGGGTAGGTCGATAATCAGGTCTGTGTTAAATGCCGATAAAATTATGGTTATTGCTGTATATATGTGATGTATGTTGGATCAACATGTTCATGCATTATTTCATGATATCACTATTGTATGTTGCATACTCATGGGGCGGGCTTTGTATATTTGAAAGAAGGACAAAGTGTATATTTATGTACATGGATTAGTGATGGCTATGAGCCTCGCATGGATTGACGTTGACTACGGTCACGTTGTGGATTAATTTGAGATTTGATCACGTGGACCAGTGGCTCGACCACTTGGTAGATGGCATGACTTGCCGAACTGGTGTGTAGAGGTTGGAGGGTCGATTTAGTAATCCCCTAGTGAGTGGTGGTTGGATATGAGGGTGTGTAGAGGATGGACCCTAGGTTGGGTTGGGTGCATTTGGTGCATTTGCATTAATCTACATTATGTGGATTGGTGTGGTTTGGGTCAAGCCCATATGTGGAAATCATGGACTAATTACACACTGAGTGCATTGACTCACCCAATTTTACCAAACAATGCAGGTGATTCGTGATGTTGGACCCGGGTTGGATGGGATTCAAGATGGCCATGCAAAACAGAGTGTCCATATTTAAAGACTTTATTTTTAGATTCAGTTTATTTGGGATATTTTGATGTAATAAGGCCTTTTAATTATTTTGGGTTTTCATTGTGGTTATGTTAGACTAGACCTGGATTATTAGTTGCAAACAAAGTTTCAACTTATGACGGTTTTATATCTTAAAAACTTATTAAAGGTTTTTACTCGGTTTTTCTTAAGAAATTTTAATGAAAAAAAACTCGTTTCCAATTAACTCCGAACTTCAAATTGTTTCTCAACCTAATGTTTTTTTTAGTAGCATTCCGAATTCGGCCATAGTGTTTTGGGCCGGGTTTGGGGCATTATAAATTGGTATCAGAGCCCAGTTTCTACACTCGGCCTATGGATTTTTGAGGCCCATAAACGTTTTCACTTTGTGTTTTAGTGGGTCAAAGAAAATTTTCAGGAAAAAGGGTTTTGTGGAGCATGGCACTTGAATCATCCGGCCCGAAGTCCACCAGGTAAGTACCCCTAACCCTTGTGTGATTAGTATGTGGGAATTAAAGGGACGTATATTAATAGATTAGGAGTTATTGAACCCTAGGATTAGCTTACTCTAAACACCGAATCACATAAAATTTAAAGTCTAACCAAACAAACCTGTGAATGAGTCGACGAGTTAAGGGTGTGGCAACCGTTGTGCGCGATGTCTAGGATTGGACTCAAGGGAGCTTGGTATTTAAGCGATTCTAGTGACTCACCTCCTCTCCGCCGAATCCTACACAGTGCGTAGTGACGGTTCACCCTAACCAAGAAGACTTAATCACTGCTAAAATCCATAACTAAAACCGAAAGGGACGGTCCACCTTGTTTTGAATAATCCTTAAACCAAACCTTGGTTTCAAAATTTTCAAATAACCCTTGATTCAAAAATGACCAAACTACCCCTGATTTGCAAATTGACCAAATTACCCCTAACCTGTGCAAATTACAAAAAAATACCTCAGTTTATAAAATTACCATATTACCTTTGAAACTTCTTATCAAGTATTCTTATTTTGCAAAAATATCAAAAATATCTATTTTGCAAAATTTTCAAATACCCTGATTTGGAAAATTACCAAAATACCCCTATAAGATCAATTACGAAAATACCCTTGGGTAGTGGAGAACAACAACAATGAAACCACAACACTTTTCTGTTATGAACGCAAGTTCATGAATGGTGATGATTGAATGAATAGACTTGAGACTGTGTGTATGTATGAATTCGAAAGAACCACTTTCTAGAATTATTAAACATAAGACTATTCGAGATAAACCAGTGGAACAAAAAACTGATTCATAAAATTTTTAAGTAGACTAAATCTCAAAGTAGACATGAGCTCTAGGGGACGTGGACGCAATGTGCGAGGGCGTGATAGAGGCAGAATGACTGTGTCGGAACTAGTTGGGTCTGGTCAGGGTTCCAAAAATGAAGCACCGCCACCAATTGTAGGGGTAGAATTTCAAGAGCAGATAGAAAGAGAGGACGCAGTATCACAGGCTATGCTGTGAGATTTGGAGCGAGTGGTTGGAGCGAGTACTAGAAATGGGCTCGAAAGTCAATACCTAAGAGAATTAGAGCGAATGGAGCTGAGGTTTTTAGAGGAGTATCGGGAGTAGCTCCGAATGTGGCGGAGTACTGGATAGAGGCAGTTGAAAGGATCATGGAAGATTTGGATTTCACTGCTGAGGAGAAGTTAAAAGGTGTTGTCTCGTTGCTCCGGGACGAGGCTTACCAATGGTGGCTCATAGTCAAGGAAGGTACCCCTGCAGACCGAGTGGACTGGGGTTATTTTAAGCTCAAGTGTGAGGGAAAGTACGTAGGAGCTA
Organism: Gossypium rotundifolium; assembly: GCA_025506655.1. NCBI lineage: Eukaryota > Viridiplantae > Streptophyta > Magnoliopsida > Malvales > Malvaceae > Gossypium > Gossypium rotundifolium. The sequence continues at coordinate 147,707,907 of CP106728.1, forward strand.
GTTATGTGGGCCTTGAGAGGAAGGCGTTTCTCAATTTGGTGCAAGGTGGTAAATCGGTGGCGAGTCACGGGCAAAATTTTTGTGATTGAGTAGGTATGCTCAGGGCATCGTGGCTACTGATTATGAGAGGTGTGTCGATTCAAGATGGGTGAGAGATGAGTATGAGTCTTGATTGTCTCGCAGAGAGAAAGGGGCTTTGCTATTCTAGTAGAGAAAGCTCGGATAGCTGAGGAGGTCAAGAGGACCGAGAGACAGAACAGGGATAGAGATAGAAATCAGAATAAGAGGAGTTTTGGGCCGTCAGCATCATCTGGGGGTTTCCAGAAAAGACCAAGGGTTGAGAACTCTGTTCGTGCACCGGTACCAGTTGCCGGGAATTAGAGTCGTACATGTGCTAAATGCGGAAGAGCTCATGCAGGAGAGTCTTTGGGGATGAATAAGGAATGTTTTGGTGTGGTTCCAAGGCTCATTTGGTTAGGAAGCCTCCTCGGGAGATGGAAAGGGCTGCAGACAAAGAGGCCGTGGATATGTTCGGTTGGGTAGAGGTGGTCAAGATGATTTAGGGTCGTGGTTGAACCATGGAGGAATGGTTCGGCCGAGGTCGTGGAGCACCAAAGAGGTGCTAGGGTTGGTCTTGAGACTGGCCTGGGGTTGGTGTATGCCGTAAGCGTCGGAAGAGAGAGATGCACCAGATGTTATCACGGGTACATTCCTTATTTTCGAATTACCCTTTTTAGCTTTAATTAATGTTGGGTCAACTCATTCGTACATTGCTAGTGTGGTGTCTGGAACTTTGGAAGTGAACTCTGAAATTATCTCTAGGAAAATGTACTTTCGATCCTTTAGGGCAATCTGTAGTGGTAGATAAACTCTTTAGAGACATGCCTTCAGAAGTCTAGGGGGCAGTGTTTCCAGCTGACTTAATGGAACTACCATTCGGGAAATTTGACCTAATATTAGGCATGGATTGGCTAATGAGGTATCATGCTGAATCTGAATTTGTCGATAAGCCGCGTCGTTGAAAACTCCCGATGACAAAGAAATTGTAGTGATAGGGGAACGGAGAAATTACTTGTCGAATGTAGTGTCTGCTCTTAAGGCAGAGAAGATGGTGAGGAAAGGATGTGTGGCTTTTCTGATTCTTGTTAGTGCCTTGGAGGCTAAGAGAGTAGCGGTAGGAGAGGTCGAGATGTTGAAAGAGTTTGGGATGTTTTTCGAGGAACTACCGTGGGTTGCCTCGGATCGTGAGGTGGAATTTGAGATTGATTTATTGCCGTGTGAAGCAAGATGGAAAAATCGAAAACTAATCTTGTTTGGTCTGGCTTGATATCTATCGCTCCGTGCAGAATGGCACAAAGAGGTTAGGTTGAGCTCAAGGCCCATTGTGGAAAGACCCATTGGGGAAGTTGTGCGATCGGCGATAGAGGATGTTTTGAGTGTGGGTTTTGGAGCATGGGTCGAGATTGTCCTCTAAACTAGCTAAGAACCATGCCAAGATTCATCCTCCGCATAGAAATGTGGGACCACAGAGGGTCGTGGTAATAGCAGAGGAAGCAACGGTCCCAACCGAGGTCGTGGAATTGAAGTCGAGGTTCAAACACAGAAATAGGCTAGGCACGGCTTAGTTTACGAATTAGGCGTCGTGAGGAGGTGTGACGACCGGATGTCATAACTGCACGCGTTTCTAATTTTGGTTTTCCTTATGTTGTATTGATTGATGTGGGCTCGACCTTTTCAAGACATTGCTAGTAGAGTGGTAGGAACTATGGACCTAAACTCAAAGCGCTTCTAGGGAGATGACCGTAGTGAGTCCTTTAGGTCACCTGTGAGTGGTAGACAAACTTTATAGAGACGCATTCTAGAACTCCAAGGGTAGTATTTGTGGTCGATCGATGGAACTACCGCTTGGGGAGTTCGATTTGATCCTTGGAATGGATTGGTGGTTAAGTATCGGTTGAATTTGGATTGCGCATAGCTTATGGTTCTTAAGACGACTAAAATGATGAAGTGGTTATGATAGGTGATAGAAGGAATTACCTATCCAACGTGGTGTCTGCCTTGAAGGTTGAGAAGATGGTCCAGCGCTTGATATCTATCGCTCCGTCTGAATGGCACCAAAGGAGTTGGTTGAGCTCAAGGCCCGATCCGTTATGAGTTTCTAGTGATGCCATTCGGTTGACCAATGCACCCGCGCTCATGGATTTAATGAATAGAGTATTTCAACGTAGATTGGACCAATTTGTCGTAGTGTTCATAGACGACATTTTGGTTTACTCTAAGACGGAGGAGGAGCACGACGAGCATTTGCGAATAGTTTTGCAAGTACTTGAGGAGAAAGCAGGTTATATGCCAAATTGATAATGCGAATTTTGGCTAAGGGAGGTGGCTTTCTTGGGTCACGTAGTGTCGTGAAAAGGATTAGAGTGGATCCCGCAAGATTGAAGCGGTGTTGGAGTGGAAACCTCCTAAGTCTGTAGAGCGTAGATATCTGAAGTTTTCGGGTCTAGCGAGGTATTATCGGAGGTTTGTGGAAGGGTTCTCTCGATCGCAGCTGTTGACTAAGTTACTAAGGAAAGGTGTTCCATTTGTATGGTTAGAGAAGCAACAAGAAAGTTTTGATAAGTCGAGGAAGATTACGACGGAGCTCCGATTTTAAAAGTACAAACCAAGGAAGTAGATTATTCATGTCTATTGTGATGCATCTCACACTAGTTTGGGATGTGTGTTGATGTAGGATGGGAAGGTAGTAGCCTATGCGTCCGTCGCCTAAGACCGCATGAGGTTAACTACCCAACTCACGACACAGGTTGGCGTGATCATCTTCGCTTTGAAGATATGGAGACACTATCTCAGAGGGAAAAGTTAATAGTCTACACGGATCACAAAAGTTTGAGGTATCTTGACTCGAAGGATCTAAACTGAGACAAGTACTTAGATGGATTGAAGCTGTTAAAAGACTACGATCGCTCAATAGAGTATCATCCGATAAGGCTAACGTGGTGGCCGACGCGTTAAGTCGAGAAGGTCATGGCGGACTTAAGGGCAATGTTTGCTCATTTAAGTCTATACGACGATGGAAGTCTTTTAGCGAGAATCAAGTTAAGCCAACATGGATCGAGGAGATTAAGGAAAAGCGGTTGGTGGATGACGCCCGCATGTGAAAGATGTGGAGCTAAGCACAGCATGCGCCAAGATTCATCGCCCGCATCCGCATGAGTGCTCGATTATCTCGGATAGGGGATTCATCAAGGTTACGGAAGCGTTGCATCAAGCTTTGGGTACGGTTGATTTCAAGATAGCTTTCCATCCACTGGTCGACGGACAATCGGAAAGGGTGATCTGATTTTGGAGGACATGTTAAGAGGATGTGTTTTGGATTTCATTTGGTAGTTGGGAGAGTACCGCCAAGCGGAATTCGCTTATAATAATAGTTATCAAGAAAGTATTCTGATGGCTCCATATGAAGCCCTATATGGGCAAAATGCCGTACTCCTACACGAGTTGGGTGAACGACAAGTGTTGGGGCGAGTTGGTTGCGTAACGGAGGACAAGGAAGGTGATTCGAGGCTCGTCTTAAGGAAGTGATAGGCGAAGGACCTTAAGCGCAAGGAAATGGAGTAATGAGGGATAAGGTCTTCTGAAGGTGTCGCCTTGGAAAAAGGTGTTGAGATTTAGGTGGCCATATACATGGTAAAGTTTAGTAGGACCGGGTAGCTTATCAGCTAGAGTTGCGGTAGAAGGAATCAGATCCATGACGATTTCATGTATCGATGTTGAGGAAAGTAGATTGAGGTGAATTGGATTTATCTTTTGAAGAACCGGTTGGATCCGTGAAGGTTCTCGTGGAAGTCGAGCCCTTAGTGAAAGTGCTATGGCGGAACCATAGTGCCGAGGAAGCCTGGGAAACGAGGGATGTGATGCGACGGCGACTGTAATTTCGAGACGAAATTCTTTTAAGGGTAGAACGTAACATCCTAAATATGGGGTTATTGTATTTGCATTAATTTGCTTGTGTTGAATGGTGAGATAGTAATTATGGCTTGATAAGATTTAATTAAGGGCCTTGAGTTGGCTCGGGATAGCAGAAATCATTATTTATGAGCTTTAAGGGTGGATAGCCTTAGTAGTTAGGGGTTATAAGAATAAATAAAGGAACCATTGACATAAATTGAGCCTAGAATAAGTGGCAAAGGGAGGGCCACTTGGGAGCTTCATGTGACGCCATCAAGGAACAAGGGAGAACCTTGTTGAGTCACAATTCTCCTCTTTTGGCATTATGTTGGAATGGCACATATGGGAGAGTCTTCCTCCTTTAAATTTTTTTATTATTAAATGATAATATGAGCTTTTAAAAGGGATTTTATTTATTCTAAGGATAATAGGAGATAAATGAGGATATTATATGAATTATTAAGGATTATTACTTATTATTAGTAATTAATTCAAATTAGTTTGAAATTAAATCAAATGGGTGGGAAAGTTGAACTCCTTGTTATCATGGAGTCTTAGTGAAGGGGAGTATCTTAGAATTCTTCTTAGCCATTTTACTTGGCAATTTCGCTAGCATTTCCCATTTACCACTTCTTTTCTCTTCTTCTTCAAGGATCACCCTCCCTCTCATTCTCCTTTTATTTTCTTTCTTCATGAAAGTCTTTTGGCGAAACTCCCCTCCTCCCTTCTCTTAATTCTTCCTTCTCTACTTGTGTTGAATCATCAGCTCAAGGCCCGGATCTAGGAGTTGCTTGATCGTGGGTTTATCCGACCCAATGTGTCTCCATGTAGAGCACCGGTCTTATTAAGTAAAGAAGAAGGACGGGTCTATACGGATGTGCATAGACTATCGACAGCTGAATAAGCCGACGATAAAAAACAAGTACCCACTGTCGAGGATAGATGACTTGTTTGATCAGCTTAAGGGGGCTACGGTATTTTCAAAAATAGATCTAAGGTCGGGATACCACCAACTCAAGGTGAAAGAAGTAGATATCCATAAAATAGCTTTTCAGACTCGATACGGGCATTATGAATTCCTAGTGATGCCGTTTGGGTTGACGAATGCCCCAGCTGCGTTCATGGATATGATGAATCGGGTTTTCCAACCTTACCTGGATCGATTTGTCATTGTGTTTATAGACGGCATTTTGGTGTACTCCAAGTCAGAGGAGGAACATGATGAGCATCTCCGGATGGTGTTGCAAGTGTTAAGGGAAAAGAAGCTGTATGCCAAATTCAGCAAGTGTGAATTCTGGCTAAGGGAGGTTACTTTTTTGGGTCACATGGTGTCTGCGGAAGGGATAAGGGTAGATTCCAGGAAAATTGAGGCGATGTTAGATTGGAAACCACCTAGGTCAATGGCCGAGGTTCGCAGCTTCTTGGGATTAGTGGGCTACTACAGGAGATTTGTAGAGGGGTTCTCGTCTATAGCAGCACCTTTAACGAAATTATAAAGAAATGAGGTACCTTTTGTGTGGACAGACAAGCAGCATGGAAGTTTTGAGAGATTGAAGAAGGTTTTGACTGAAGCTCCAGTTTTAATTCAGCTCGAGGCAGGAAAGGACTTTGTGGTATATTGTGATGCTTCCCATACAGGATTGGGATGTGTCCTTATGCAAGAAGGGAAGGTTGTTGCCTATGCGTCTCGACAATTAAGGCCTCATGAGGTTAATTACCCGACGCATGACTTGGAGTTATTCTTTGTGGTTTTTACGCTAAAGGTGTGGAGGAACTATTTATATGGAGAGAAGTCGATGATCTATACGGACCACAAGAGTCTTAAGTATCTGTTGACCCAGAAGGAGTTGAATTTGAGATAGCGAAGGTGGGTGGAGCTGTTGAAAGATTATGATTGTTCAATAGAGTATCACTCGGGCAAGGTGAATGTGGTGGTAGATGCTCTAATTTGGGAAGTAGTGTTGGATCTGAGGCGATGTTTGCACATCTTAGCCTATATGATGACCGGAGTTTGCTAGTAGAGTTACAAGTAAAGCCGACCTAGTTGAGTCAGGTGAAAGAAAGACAGTTGGCAGATGATGATCTAAGTGTTAAGCTACGACAAGTGCAAGATGAAAGATTGGAAAGTCATGGTGTGAACAGTGACGGAGAGTTGTGTTTCAAGTGCAATGTGTATGCCGAAAGATAAAGAGCTCAGGCAAAGGATTCTTTAGGAATTGTATGGTAGCCCTTATGCTATGCATCCTGGAGGAAGCAAGTTATATAGAGATTTACGGGATCAGTTTTGGTGGCCTAGTCTTAAGCGGGAAGTCACGAGTTTGTAGGGAAGTGCTTGACATGTCAGCAAGTTAAGGCTGAACACCAGGTACCCTCGGGGTTACTTCAGCCGATAAAGATTCTACAGTGGAAGTGGGTGAGAATCGCTATGGACTTTGTTAGTGGGCTTCCCCTTACGCCTACTAAGAAAGACTCGAATGGGTAGTAGTAGATCGGTTGACAAAGTCGCACATTTCATCGGTCTTGGATTGATTATTCTTTTGCGAAGTTGGCGGTGTATGTGGCGAAATTGTGAGGCTGTATGGAGTGCCGGTGTCGATTATCTCGGATAGGGACCCGAGGTTTACGTTTCAGTTTTGGAAGACACTACATCAGGCGTTGGGCACTAGATTAGACTTCAGTACGGCATTTCACCCACAGTCAGACGGCCAATCGGAGCGGGTAATCCAAGTATTAGAGGATATGTTGAGGGGATGTGTGATAGATTTCAGATGGAACTGGGAGGAATTCCTGCCTTTAGCGGAGTTTGCATACAACAACAGCCACCAAGCAAGCATTCAAATGGCACCGTACGAAGCGATGTATGGATGGAAGTGTTAGACACCTACTTGTTGGACAAAACTAGGGGAACGTCATGTTTTGGGACCAGAGATGGTGGCAGAGTTAGAAGAAAAGGTTAAGGTAATTTGGGCATGGTTAAAGGAAGCATCTGATAGGCAAAAGTCATATGCGAGATCTTAAGACAAAGAAGATAGAGTTTGCGATGAGGTGACTATGTGTTTTAAAGGTTTCACCATGGAAGAAGGTAATGAGATTTGGTCGTAAGGAAAGTGAGTCCAGTTTATAGGGCCTTATTGGGTTTTAAGCGGGTTGGACCGGTGGCATATCAACTGGAGTTGCCTTGAGTTAAAGCGGTTACGATGTATTCCATGTCTCGATGCTACGTCGTTACCGTCGGATCCATCTCACGTGATTCCGATTGAAGAAGTGAAGTTGAGACTAGACTTGTCCTACGAGGAAGAACCAATTCAGATTTTAGAGCGAGATGTGAAAGTTTTGCGTAGGAAATCAATTCCTCTAGTTAAGGTGTTATGGCATAACCATGGCTTGGAGGAAGCTTCGTGGGAGCCAGAGGAAGTAATGCGGCAGCAATACCCACACTTATTTTAGCCAGGTAATTTCAAGGTCGAAATTATTTTAAGGGGGTAGAACTGTAATATCCGGGAATTAGGGCTTATGCATTTTTTTGCTTAATTGCATGTGATAGTATGCCTATGTGTTTTGAATGTGTTTAGTAGATTTTTGGGAACTCTAGAATGTAGGAGAATGCCTTAGAAAATATTGGATTTTTAGTTTTAAAGGGGAAGCTAGGCAAAGGAGGCATTAAGGAAATTTGTAAGGGAAATTGGACATAAAAATGGTCTTGTTAAGGTGGCAAGGAGGCGCCACTTAAAGCCTTAAAAAGTGATGCCACAAGCAGTGCAGAGGGGGCCTAGGTTCGAGTAGCAAGGGGAGCACTTGAGGAGTTGTTCTTTTTTTTCGTCAGGAAGGAAGAAAGCTAGACCGCATGTGGACTCTAGAAGGATGAGGTGTAGATTGGGTGGGAGAGATTGAAGATTCGGCTAAGTAGGAGGGGAACAAGGGATAAGGGAGTGAGAGAAGCAGTGGTCGAATGTAGGACTCTAAGTGTGAGAGTTGGCCGAATATGGGACTCTAAAGAAGGGGGTCATAATTTGGTCATACAAGGGAGCTAGGTGCCGAATTTACTTAGTGTAGTATAGGCATTTTTTTTTATTTTTCTCTCCTCCAAAAGCTCTATTCCCTTTTCTTTTGTGACCAGAAACCAAAACCTCTCAAACCTTAGTTTCTCTTCTTCTTCATCTTCTCACGATTCAACCATCTTTAAAAGTCGAATGAGCTTTTCTCCTTTTATGAAGTTATAGCCGAACCTCTTCTGAGCCTCACCCTTATTTCTTCTCTTTCATTCTTTTCTAGAACGTTGATTCTCAAGGGTTGTTATCACGCCAAATCGGGTAGTAAGGTGGTAAGGATTTCTTTTTCTTTTAGTTTTCTCTCTTCTTTTCTTGGTTGGTCGAAATCAAGAAACTAATCATGTGTATTTGATTGGCCGAAATCATGGAGGACTAGGTTGTGGGTCTTTTGCTTTTAGCCAACGATAAGGGTACTAAGGAGCTCTCGGGATTCGATCCATTAAGGTAAGAAAGTGGTAGTATTCGACCAAGGGGTCACATATTTTCTATGTCTTTAAGTTTGAGGCCGAAACTAATATTGCTCCATTTAGGGATTTTGGCAGACTGTTAGGTTCAAATGTGTGAATCCGGGATTCGATCAGTTGAGGTAAGATAATGATAGTTGTAGGTTGAAGGCCGTACTTTTGCTCATTTATGTAAGATCCGAATCTAACATAGTTGTGTAGGAGGGAGTTCAACAAATCGCAAGGTGCAAATTGTGTAGGCTACGGGGTTCGGGTTTAGGCGACTTTTACTAAAAGTTGTGTGATTATTATGCAATTTCCCAAGCATGTATAAAATATTGTATGTGTTATAAATGTGATGATTAGTGCAGTGATAATAATGAGATGGATACCCTGAGTGGGTAGGTCGATAATCAGGTTAGTGTTAAATGTCGATAAAATTGTGGTTATTGCTGTATATATGTGTTGTATGTTGGATGAACATGTTCATGCATTATTTCATGATATCACTATTATATGTTGCATACTCATGGGGCGGGCTTTGTATATTTGAAAGATGGACAGGATGTACATTTATATACGTGGATTAGTGATGGCTTTGAGCCTCACATGGATTGACGTTGACTACGATCACGTTGTGGATTAATTTGTGATTCGATCACGTGGACTAGTGGCTCGACCACTTGGTGGATGGCATGACTTGCCGAATTGGTGTGTAGAGGTTGGAGGGTCGATTTAGTAATCCCCTGGTGTGTGGTGGTTGGATATGGGGGTGTGTAGAGGATGGACCCTAGGTTGGGTTGGGTGCATTTGGTACATTTTGTATTAATCTCTGTTATGTGGATTGGTGTGGTTTTGGGTCAAGCCCATATGTGGAAATCTGTGGACTAATTACACACTGAGTCTGTTGACTCACCCAATTTTTACCAAACAATGCAGGTGATTCGTGATGTTGGACCGGGTTGGATGGGATTTGAGATGGCCATGCAGACACAGTGTCCATATTTAAAGACTTTATTTTAGATTCGGTTTATTTGGGATATTTTGATGTAATAAGGCCTTTTAATTATTTTGGGTTTTCATTGTGGTTATGTTAGACTAGACTGGATTATTAGTTGCAAACAAAGTTTCAAATTATGACGGTTTCATATCTTAAAAACTTATTAAAGGTTTTTACTCGATTTTTCTTAAGAAATTTTAATGAAAAAAAACTTCGTTTCAATTAACTCGAACTTCAAATTGTTTCTCAACCTAATGTTTTTTTGGTAGCATTAGAATTCGACCATAGTGTTTTGGGTGGGTTTGGGGCGTTACAGGCCATGTGTGATATTTGATAAATTTGGGCTATATATGTGATATTTGGCAAATTTGGGCCATATGTGATATTTGATAAATTTGGGCCATATGTGATATTTGATAAATTTGGGCCATATATGTGATATTTGGCAAATTTGGGCCATATGTGATATTTGATAAATTTGGGCCATATATGTGATATTTAGCAAATTTGGGCCATATGAGATATTTGATAAATTTGGGCCATATGTGATATTTGATAAATTTGGGCCATATTTATGATATTTGGTAAATTTGGGCCATATGTGATAATTGAGAATTTGGGCCATATATGATAATCGATAAATGGGTCATAAGTGAAATTTGATAATTGGGCCATTTATGATAATGGATAAATGGGCTATATGTGAAATATTTTTTAATGGGCCAAAATTCATAAATTATAATATGGTTTTCTTTACAAATATTTTGTAATGCATAAACATGATTGCATGGGTTGGGATCAATGATGAAGAGAAGAAGGCTTGATGCCAGAATTCTAGATAGGTGATTCTATCACGATGGCCGTTTCCTGAAATCTAGATCGGTGGTTCTACCACAATTATTTAAATGGCCATTGCCACAAATATTATATTGGGCTTAAAGCCTACTTTGGTGTGTTGGCGGGGTGGATGACTAAAGGTCCCACAGGTGTCTTTGGTTGGGTGCGGGGTGTGTAGCGGATGGAAATCTAGGTTTGGTTTTGGGAATTCCATATCATTTGCATTTTTTAAATGCTAAATTATTATATTTTGAAATGGGCTTAGGCCCAAATAAATGTTTAAATGGTCTTGGCCCAGTGGACTATGGTAAGTGAGTTACACACTGAGTTCTAAGTAACTCACCCCTTTTTTTTACCCCTCTCAGGTAATAACAATTGGTGGAGACTTGAGTCGGAGATGACTTCGTGGGGAGGTTATACTACAAATGGTGGTTTATAAAACTTTAAGACTTCTTTTATAATTTTTATTAAGTGCTATTTTTAATGGCGATGTAATAAGGCCTTTTTAATTATGGATTTTATTATGTGGATGGATTATTTATGTTTTAGGTTTATTAAGTTGGATTGATTTAGTTTTTCATAAATGTTTTTCTAAAACTTTCGTATAAAATAAAGGTTTTCTTATATATCTTTGAAACTCGAAATCTTTTAACTCTTCGTTAGAGTATTTTGATTTTATAAATTTCAAAATTTTAATCAAATATTACTCTATAGATCCAATGATAATTTCTTGTGTTTTTAATCAAGATTTCAAATAAACCTCGATTTTTTCGATAAAGTCATTCTCTTAATCATTTTGGAATTTCATTTCTACTTCATTAAATGATTTGAATGTACGTTAAATTTGTGTGGCATGCCGAAATTCGAGCTTAATGCATCGGTCTAGTTTGGGGTGTTACATTTTATGGTATCAGAGCCCAGTTTCAAAACTTAGTTGTGGTTTGGGTTCAACAATGATTTTTGTTTAAAAATCACTTAAATTCTAGACTTTATGTTTTAAAGGTAGTATGGCACCACGAGCATCCGACACCAAGTCAAGTAAGTATGTTCAGTAAGTATTTATTTATTAAATGTTTATTTTGTGATGAGACCTAAAGAACACTTTAGAACTTCTAGTTTTAGGTGTTGAAAACGATAGAGATTGAGACTATAGTATGTGATTGCGAAAATAACCCTATCTCTTATATCCAATAAAATATCGTTAATAAACACTGAAATAATATTCTGATTCATAAAACTTGTAATCAGATTAAAGTGAATTAGTCAATATGAGCACTAGAGGACGTGGTCGTGGACGCGGTGATGTGGCCGTGGTAGAGGACGAGGTGCTGCGTCTGAAGCGCCGGGTCACATACCGAAAATGGATGCACCTACATCATTTGAGAGCGAAGCTGGATCTCATGATCATGCGAATGAGGATAATGCTTTGACTCAAGCAATGTTGTGAGTCTTAGAAAGAGTATTTGGAGCCGTAGGCGGGCGATAACTTCATGGATCAATATCGAACGACTCAAGTCTAGTGGTGCGAAGTTTTTAGTGGTGTCTCTAGTGTAGCTCCAAATGTGGCAGAATATTGGATAGAGGCTATAGAACGAATTATGGATGATTTGGAGTGCACCGTCGAGCAGAAACTGAGAGGAGCTGTATCTTTGTTAAGAGACAAGGCGTATCAATGGTGGCTTACTGTTCGAGAAGGCACCGAGGCTGCATTGGTTAATTGGGATTTCTTTAAAGTCGCTTTTCAAGGGAAGTACATCGGAACCGATTATGTAGATGCGAAGGAAAGAATTCTCAATTTAGTTCAAGGAAGTAAGGCGTGGCGACCTCTGAGGCAAAATTTCTTCGTTTGAGTCGTTATGCTCATACTATAGTGCCGACTGATCATGAGGCTGTGTACGCTTTGAGGATGGACTGAATGATGAGTTGCAGGTACTGATAGCCCCACAACAAGTGCGGACTTTTACCTCGCTTGTAGAGAAAGCTAAGATAGCCGAAGAGGCTAAGAATTTAGGATGCCAGAACCGGGAAAAGGTAAGAGGCAAGATGGATTTTAAGTATTCTGGTTCTTCTAAAAGGTTTCAAAGGAGGCCACGGAATGATGAGCCACTTCAAGTTAGGGCACCTGTGACTACCAATCAGATTCAAGAATGTGCCGACTGTGGTAGATGATATCCCGGAGAATGTTGGAGGAAAACTGGAGCCTATTTTAAATGTGGATCCAAGAATCATCAGTTTAAGAATTGTCCTCGACGGACTAAAAGCGACTCGAAGTTTATAACTACGAGGTTCGACCCACTAGAGGTACTCGGTGACCACCAAGAGGTCGTGGACCAAGTCGTGGTGGTAATGGTAACGGACGTGGACAAGGTGCTCCCGGTCAAGGTAATAGTGTTAGAGGTAACACGGAGGTAAGACAGCCAGGATTGGTCTATGCTGTCAGGCGTCGTGAGGACAGCGATGCACCTGATGTGATAACTGGTACATTCTTCATCTCGATGTACATTCTTTGCTTTGATAGATATCAAATCTACCCACTCGTATGTTGCTAGTGCTATATCTAGAAACCTAAATATTAGATCCGAGATTCTTGATAGAGAGATGACGGTAATTAGTCCTTTAGGACGATCGGTAATAGTGAATAAATTATTAGAGATGTGCCTTAGAGATTCAAAGAGAGGTATTTCTAGCAGACTTGATGGAATTACCTTTCGATGAGTTTGATCTTATTTTGGGCATGGATTAGTTGGTGAAGCATCGGGCACAATTGAATTTTCTGAAAAGTGGATGTCAATTAGGATTTGTGGATGATAAGGAGATAATAATAATGGCGACGAAGAAACTTTTTGGCAAATGTGGTATCTACTTTGAAGGCGAAAAGTTGGTCGAAAGGAATAGAGCATTCCTAGCATTCATCGATTGCTTTGGATGCCAAGGATTTATCAGTAGAAGGTGTAAGAATTTTCAGATGTCTTTCCCGAAGAACTTTCGAGTCTACCTCCAGATCAGAAAGTAGAATTTGGCATTGAGCTTTTACCCGAAACTGCTCCAATGTCCATTGCTCCTTATAGAATGGCACCGAAGGAGTTAGCGGAGATTAAAGCTCAAATTTAATAATTACTAGATCGAGGATTTATTCGACCAAGTATGTCTCCATGGGGAGCACCGGTTTTGTTCGTCAAGAAGAAGGATGGGTCGATGCGTATGTGTATTGATTATAGGTAGTTGAATAAATTGATGATCAAGAATAGGTATCCATTACCAAGAATCGATGACCTATTTGATCAATTAAGAAGAGCTTCATCTTTTCCAAGATTGATTTGAGATTGGGTTATCATCAACTCAAGGTGAAGGAGGCGGATATTCATAAGACGACATTTCGAACTCGCTATGGACATTATGAGTTTTTAGTGATGCCATTTGGTTTGACTAATGCACCAGTTGCATTTATGGACATGATGAACCGAGTCTTTCAGCCTTATTTAGATCGGTTCGTAGTAGTGTTCATAGATGACATCTTGGTATATTCGAGGAATGAAGTAGAGCATGACTCTCATTTGCGCACTGTGTTACAAATTTTGCGAGATAAGCAACTATATGCCAAATTCAGTAAGTGTGAATTTTGGTTGAAGGAAGTGACTTTCTTAGATCATGTAGTGTCAATTTGAAGGAATAAGAGTTGATCCTCGAAAGGTAGAGGCGTGTTGGATTAGAAGCGCCAAAGTCGATGAGTTGAGATCCGATGTTTCTTGGGTTTGGTGGTTATTATAGGCGCTTTGTTGAGGGTTTTCGTTGATTGCTACACCCCTAACTAAGTTGTTGCAGAAGGAATTACCGTATGTATGGACCATTAAACAACAATAAAGTTTTGAGAAGCGAAGAAGATTCTAACAGGCGTCGATCTTGATTCAACGGAGGTGGAAAAGAGTTTACGTTCTTGTGATGCATCACACACGGGTTTAGGATGTGTCTTGATGCAAAGTGGAAAAGTGGTAGCTTATGCTTCTCGACAGTTGAGGCCGCATGAAGTCAATTATCCTACTCATGATTTAAAGTTGGTTGCGGTAGTGTTTGCATTAAAGATGTGGAGGCATTATCTCTACGGTGAGAAGTCAATCATTTATACGGACCATAAGAGTCTTAAGTATCTCCTTACCCAAAAGGAGCTAAATTTAAGATAACGGAGATGGGTGGAGTTGTTAAAGGATTATGATTTCTCTATCGAGTATCATCCTGGAAAGGCTAACGTTATGGCAGACGCGTTGAGTCAAAAGTTGTATCGGAGTTAAGAGCAATGTTTGCTCATCTCAGTTTGTATGAGGATGGCAGTTTGTTAGCAAAACTTTAGGTGAAGCCTCTGTGGTTGGAACAAATCAAGGGAAAGCAATTATCCGATGAAAAGTTGGGTCCTTTAATACAACAAGCTAAAAGCGATGTAATAGGAGATTTTGGTTTAAACAAAGATGGTGTCTTGTGTTTTTCGTGGAAGGGTTTGTATGCGAGGATTGATTTGAGGCAAATGATTCTTCTAGAGGCACATAGTAGCCCTTATGCTATGCACCCCGGAGGAAATAAGATGTATCGGGATCTCTCGTGAGCGATGTATTAGTGGCCAAAGTTAAAATGGGAAATTCTTGATTTAGTGGGAAAGTGTTTGACTTGTCAACAAGTAAAGGCGGAACATCAATTACCTTTGGGATTTTTGCAACCGATAAGGATTCCATTATGGAAATGGGAGTGGATAACGATGGATTTTGTTAGTGGGTTACCCTTAACACCTACTAAAAAGATTCTATCTGGTGGTAGTAGATCGATTAACGAAGATCGCTCATTTTCTACTAGTTAAAGACGGATTACTCATTGTAGAAGTTGGCTAAAGCGTATGTATCTGAAATCGTGAGGTTGCATGGGTACCAAATGTCTATCATATCGGACGAGGATCATCGGTTTACATCACGATTTTGGAAAGCTTTACATGAGGCTCGGGTACAAAGTTAAACTTTAATCTGACTTCTCACCCTCGGTCGGATGGTCATCGGAAAGAGTAATCCAGATTTTGGAAGACATGTTAAGAGGTTGTGTGATTGATTTCGAGGTAGTTGGGAGGATTTTCTACCATTAGGAGAGTTTATGATAATAACAATTATCAATCCAAGATTCGGATGGCACCTATGAAGCGTTATATGGTCATAGGTGCCGTACTCTACTTGTTGGGTGAATTAGAGGGGCGACAACTTTGGGTCTGAATTGATTCGAGACGGAAGAAAAGTAAAGGTAATTCAACGCGATTAAAGGAAGCTTCGAATAGACAAAAGTCATACGCAAATCTGAAGAGTAAAGATATCGAGTTTACGGTGGGAGATTAGGTTTTTTTTTTTGAAAGTTTCACCGTGGAAAAAGATTTTCAGATTCGGAAGGAAAGGCAAGTTGAGCCCTAGGTTCATTGGTCGTACAGTGCATTGAAGCATATAGGACCAGTGGCCTATCAACTTGATTTACATCTGAAGTTGAGTCAGATTCATAGTGTTTTCCATGTTTCTATGCTGAGATGCTATAGATCGGATCCATTGCACATAGTACCAGTAGAAGAAGTGGAATTAAGGCCAGATTTGTATTTCGAGGAGGAACCAGTAAGAATCTTAGACCGAGATGTTAAGGTGTTATGAAAGAAGACTGTACCGTTGGTCAAGGTTTTATGGCGTAATCACGGAGTGGAGGAAGCTATGTGGGAGCCTGAGGATGCAATTCGACAACAATATCCTCATCTCTTTTAGCCAAGTAAATTTCGAAGACAAAATTTTCTTTAAGGAGGGTAGAGTTGTAACATCCTAAAATTTGAGTATTGAATTGATGCATGTTTTAGTGCTTAACTTGTGTATAATAAAATTTTTCATGATTAGTATAGTCTTGAGGAGACTTGAGAACTATTCGGAATTAGAATAAATTTTAGTAAGGAGCATTTAATTGAAGTGGATCAAGTGACTTTAAGGTTTAAGTAAAATTAAGTGTTAAAAACTAGCACAAGATGAGCTAGTAGCAAGGTGGTGTTGGCGCATGTATGTTTGCTTGAGGGAGAGGTTGAATCTCTAGCATGCATTTTGAAAGCTTTTATTTTTTATTTTTTTTTTTTGCTTTCCTTAGCAAGTGTCGGTCATGGATAAGGTTAAAGGATGAGTTGGACAACATTTTGGCAAGAAGACTAAAGGAAAAGGTAAGTAAAGGTTTAAGGAAAAGAATCTCATGAATTAAGGTGATAAGGGACATAAGGCATGAATCAAGGGCTTTGTTTTGGAAAGCTTTGAATGGCTAATTGGCTATGAACTTGGACGGTTTTTGGGGCTAGGGAGTTTTTCCGAATTTTGTTAGTAGCTTGATAGGGGTTATGAGCTAGTTTGGTCAATTTCTTTAGCAACATGAGCATTTTTTTCCATTCTCTCCAAAATCTTTTTTCCTAGCCGAATGTAGTTGAAGCAATAGGCAAATTTTTGGTTGTTTGGCCATTTCTTTTTGACCAAATTAGTATCATCTTCTTTTCTTTTTCTTTTGTGCCGAATCTATGTGGTGTGGGATGATCTTTTTGGATTGAGATAATCATCATACCATAGCTCATTCTAATCTTTTCTCTATCATAGAAACATAGTGGAGGGCTGAAACTCAAGTGTTCGTAAACGTCGTAGATCGTTGAAATCGGATTTATGGTGTTAAAGGGAAGGGATTATTAAGGTAAACCGGTTACACTCTTTAAGTCTTAGTCTTAAGATTTTTGATATATTGTTAGGACTAATGATTCTTTGTCTTTGAAAACAATCAAAATTGGGACGAAAAGGATAGTAAATAGTGTTCGGAAGAGGGGTGGTTCCGCTATTCCCCCTAAGTTTAAGAGGACTGTTAATCCGAGACTTTTCACCGGGTTATGGACCCTTATCCAGCAAAAACCAATTATTCGAGGTCGTACGTAACCCCGAACCATTGTTTACTTGTGGTACTGAACCTTTGATCGGAGAGAAATCACAAATAGTGGTTATTCGAGATTCCGAGGGTAATATTTAGATCGCTCAATATTAGAATAGTTTAATATTAAATTTTAGTGTTCTAATCCATCGTAATATGTGTTTAGATATCGACGAGCGGGAGAGTGTAGTTCTCACCGTAATCAGGTGTGTAATCTCACACTATGTCTCATGGGTTAGATGACTATACAGTAGTAAAAGTTGGATTAAAAATCGCAAAGTTAGTGAAATCGAAAAATATGGTATTATCGACACTTTAGTGTTAAGATCATGAAATCGATATTAAGATCGTGAAAATTTTGAAATCGCCCTTAATGGCTAAAACGATAATAAGTGAGGATTTGGGCCATGTGTGATATTTGATAAATTTGGCCAATATATGTGATATTTGGCAAATTTGGGCCATATGTGATATTTGATAAATTTGGGCCATATGTGATATTTGATAAATTTGGGCCATATGTGATATTTGATAAATTTGGGCCATATATGTCATATTTGGCAAATTTGGGCCATATGTGATATTTGATAAATTTGGCCCATATATGTGATATTTGGCAAATTTGGGTCATATGTGATATTTGATAAATTTGGGCCATATATGTGATATTTGGCAAATTTGGGCCATATGTGATATTTGATAAATTTGGGCCATATATATGATATTTGGCAAATTTGGGCCATATGTGATAATTGAGAATTTGGGTCATATGTGATAATCGATAAATGGGCCATAAGTGAAATTTGATAATTGGGGCATTTATGATAATGGATAAATGGGCTATATGTGAAATGTGTTTTAATGGGCCAAAATTCATAAATTACAATATGGTTTTCTTTACAAATATTTTGTAATGCATAAACATGATTGCATGGGTTGGGATCAATGATGAAGAGAAGAAAGGCTTGATGCCGAATTCTAGATAGGTGACTCATCACGATGGCCGTTGCTCAAAATCTAGATCGATGGTTTTACCACAATTATTTAAATGGTCGTTGCCACAAATATTATATTGGGCTTAAAGCCTACTTTGGTGTGTTGGCGGGTGGGTGACTAAAGCTCCCAGTGTGTCTTTGTTAGGTGCAGGGGTGTGTAGCGGATGGAAATCTAGGTTTGGTTTTGGGAATTGCATATCATTTGCATTATTTTTTAAATGCTAAATTATTATATTTTGAAATGGGCTTAGGCCCAAATAAAAGTTTAAATGGTCTTAGCCAGTGGACTATGGTAAGTGAGTTACACTTTGAGTTCTAAGTAACTCACCCCATTTTTTTACCCTCTCGGTAATAACAATTGATGGAGACTTGGGTGGAGATGACTTAGTAGGGAGGCTATACTACAAATGGTGGTTTATAAAACTTTAATACTTCTTTTATAATTTTTATTAAGTGCTATTTTTAATGGCGATGTAGTAAGGCCTTTTAATTATGGATTTTATTATGTGGATGGATTATTTATGTTTTAGTTTTATTAAGTTGGATTGATTTAGTTTTTATAAATATTTTCTAAAACTTTCAGTATAAAATAAAGGTTTTTCTTATATATCTTTGAAACTCAGAAATCCTTTAACTCTTCGTTAGAGTATTTTGATTTTATAAATTTCAAAATTTAAATCAAATATTACTCTATAGATCAATGATAATCTCTTGTGTTTTTAATCAAGGATTTCAAATAAACCTCGATTTTTCGATAAAGTCATTCTCTTAATTGTTTTGGAATTTGATTTCTACTTTGTTAAATGATTTGAATGTATGTTAAATTTGTGTGGCATGTAATACGGGCTTAATGCATAGGCCGGGTTTGGGGTGTTACATATATTGTTTTAATCCTCATGTTCTTCAACATTTGTTTTACCTTGGTCCAGTTAAGAGAGTAAGGATCTTTAGTATTCTGATTGGCAAGTTTGTTGAACAAAAAGGGGAAGTAAAGTATAGATGATGGGAGTAGTTAAGAATCTTTAGCATTCTAATTGGTAATTTTGTTGCTGTGTTGTGAGTGTTGTATGGAAAGTAAATATCCTTTTGTTGTAGGATGAAGCTGCTTACATTTTCTGAAGGTGTTGTTGATTTTGAAGATGCATAAAACTTTATGGGGGTTAATTCTTTTTTACTTTAGAATTCTTATCGATCTGTATATAAGTGAGATGATGATACTTATTTGATGATTCTAATAATGTGGATGTTGCGACATTTATTATTTTAAGCAAACAAACAACTTAAGGTAGGACCAAGCACTTTTAATTGCAGGTATTGTACTTAATAATAATAATAATAATAATAATAATAATAATAATAATAATAATATATCAAATATGGTTAAGAGAATATGCATAGATTAGTTTTGGCTAATCGCTAACAGCACTTGGTAGGGCTCCACACCACCATCTTTCTAAGTTAGTTATGACATGAAATATATCCTTTAAGATGCTGAAAAGATAGCTCGCCGTATGCTATACTAAATTAATTGAGATGTTTAAAATTGATAAAGGTTATACTATTTTTTAATTATAATTAATTTTGATTTTAAAAGATATTTATTTGATTGTTTAAATGGATAAAGAAAAGTTATGCAAGTGTAGCAGAAGTATATTTGTATGTCATTAATCGTTGGCAGTGTATGAATTCAAATATATTCAACTTAATAAGATTTTTAAATTTTCTTATTCTAGTTTAAACTTGAGAAAAAAATTTAAGGCTACATTTGGTTGGATAGAATTGCTATTTCATTCCCCCTAATTCCGCGCACTATAGTAAATCATCCGTTTGGTTCACTGTTTAGGTGATTCCACGGAATAGCTATTACAACCTCATTCCCTCATCTCACCATTTACCTATTTAAGGGTTGAGGGTCTAAATACCTATTCAACACCACGCCGTTTACCTTTTTGGACCAAAATAGCCTACCTCATCCCCAAAATTCTTTCCAAATTTCTTCCTCCCTAAATCAAGCTTCCATTCGCCCTTCATCTTTATCTCCCCAAAGATTGTAAAGGGTACGTTTTCTTTTTCTTTCTTTTTTCCTGATTCCTTTTCACCACTTTCAACTTTTCCTTTCCCCTTTCAATCCTTCGATTGAGACTTTTTCTGCTCAATCTTCTTTAATTTCTTTTTTCCTCTTTTGTGTTTTTTTAAGCATGCTAGCAAGTCGACACCGACAACCGGAGGCTTGAAGAAGCCTCACTGATATCTCCCTGGAAATGTAGCTCTGCGGTTAGTCATCAAATCACATTTTCTTATTCTTGTTTACACAAATTGAACTTATGATGTTTCCATTGGATGTAGTGAAATCCGGAAGTACCAGAACTCCTCATCAGGAAACTACGTTTCCAAAGGCTCGTTCGTGAAATTGCCCAAGATTTTAAGGTAGTAAGTACCATTAAATTCCAAATCGATTTTACCAGAAAAGTATAATTTTACCTTAGCATACCCTTGCTACTTTACGTTTTCTTATTCTTGTTTACCTTAGCACACCCTTAGCAAAGTTTTTGTAAATTTGATTTAGGGGTTTTTTTTAAGGTTACTGTTTGGCCAAGAAAGGTTGCTTAAATTTCATTTTTGTTGATAATTAGGTCATTTCTTATTTCTTTTATTTATTAAAGATATGAATATATGAGATGGCTTTTGTAACATCCTAAATTTATGGGCCTATGCATTTAGTGTGGGGATATGTTTAATTTGTTAACTTAGGTGAAAGGGGTTTAAATTTGGGCTTAGAATTAGGCAAAGGCCCAGATTAAATTATTTTAAGGTGGCATCATTAACAATTGAAAAAAAAA
Source organism: Gossypium rotundifolium (assembly GCA_025506655.1). NCBI lineage: Eukaryota > Viridiplantae > Streptophyta > Magnoliopsida > Malvales > Malvaceae > Gossypium > Gossypium rotundifolium. The sequence continues at coordinate 147,728,970 of CP106728.1, forward strand.
AAAGTATTGGGTCGCAAGGAGCCCATGTTTTTAGGCCAATTTTGGCATTTTATGTAACACCCCAAACCCGGCCCAAACACTACAACCGGATCAGGTATGTCACTCAGGAAATTTTGTAAAACATGTCGCATTTTCAGAAAAACATTTTGGTAAAGTTTAACCTTTTATTCGGGAAAAATTTATAATTTATAGTTTTAAATAAAATATGCCTTTATGAATTAAAAACCCAAACTTAAATACATGCCTTAGTTCAATTAAAAATAAAAATTTAAATAACTAAAAGTAATAAAAGCCCGTAATAAAACAAAATATAAACTGGTGGCCCATGGCCTTATTACAACGAGATTTAAAATCCATTAAATAAGAATATAAAATAATAACTAGAGTCTTTTTGCTAGATCTAAATGTTCTTTTGCATGGCCACCTTGCTCTCCTCTCCAGCCCGGTCCGATGCATTAAATGCTACCTAAAATGTTAATTAATTGGTTGAGTTGCGAGACTCAGTGTGCAACCCTCATGCACTATTAGATTTGGGCCTTAGCCCCATAAAACTAAAATAATTAGAATTAATATACATAATAAAAATAATATGCAAGCCCAACCCAAATCCTAGGTTTCCATCTGCTACATGCCCCCGTACCAGCCATTCACACCATTGGGGATTTCTACAATCAACCACATCTTGCTATCGCCTTGATGGCGATCGTCGCTTATCATCAGCTCATGGTCGTAGCCACTATAACGAGATCACGGCAAAAGCCGCTACAATAGATCACAGCAAAAATCGCTACAAGCAGATCACGGTAAAAGCGCTACAATAGATCACGGTGAAAACCGCTACAACATATAACTTCCTCCTTTCATCAAACCCAACCCATGCAATCACATAAAATCAATATTCTTATATCGTTTAATCAAAACATTCACTAACCTGGTGATTTGCCTTTACCCTCTTTGGGTTTCTGTCATTATACCAGAATTTCGGCATATATCAAAATATATAAGACTTATAATCATAGATTAATCAAATAGATCTAGATGGTGTGGAGAATTACACACTTGATATCGCGAAATCCAATATTCTTAGTCGATATCCTTGTTATCCCGATCTACAACTTTGCTCAAAAAGTCAAAAAGATGTGAAAATAGGGCCTCTCCTATATTCGGACATGGTTAGTGTTCTACCCGATTTCATATATTTATAAATAAACCAATCTCCTTACCTTGAAATCTCGAAAATAACATGACTTGAGTGTTACTGATCTTTGCCTTAGAGATCTTAGCGTTGGACTCCTCTTCAGATCCCGAAATGCTGAAAATTAAAAAAAAACCCTTGATTAGTCACTAAATAGCCATTCGACTAGTGTAACATCCTAAATATGGGCCTGTATATTTATATGTTGGTTTAACATGTTGGTTCAAGAATTTAAGGCCCGGGCTGAGACCTTGAATAAATATATGATTAGAGTTTAATTTAATGTTCTGAAAAGTTTAAGTGATATTTTGGGCTTTAAAACTTGGGTTAGAATGATTAAAAATAGTGTTAGTAGTAATTAAATTTAAATAGTTATGTTTGGTAGCAAGCTGGGCTTGTGGCCCAAAAATTTGGAGTGCTTTGAGTGGGCATTAAGGTGGCGCCACTTAGGAAGGTTATTGGGCCATGTGTGGCCACTTGAGGCCCAAGAGCTGGGGCCAAATTTTGGCATACCAAGGAGGGAGAGTGAATGACACACTCGTTAGCATTTAGGAGTGTTTATTTCTTTTATTTTAGGTGATAAAAAGATGATAATTAGGAGGAAAGAGGTGGTTCTCAAATGGGCTCTTTTAATGGTAAGATAAGAATCGGGTTATTAGGTGAGATGAAAGCTATCAGGAGGGGGAGAGTTGGCTGAAACTCCAACTCTATGTGTGTGTGCCGAATTTAGTAGGAGGAAATCATCTTTTTCTTTTATTTGCTTCTCTTTCTTTCACACTTTTTCCTCTCTAGCCGAAACTCTTCTCACCCACTTGCCTTAATTTTTCTTTTCTAGCCGAAAACCCTTAGTGTTTCTCGTCTCCTCAAAAACCCTTCTGAAGGCCGAATACTCTTGCTGTACATCTTCTTCCTCCATAGCCGAGCCATTAGGTGAGATATCTGTTTCTTGAAGGTGCACCGTAAGCCGAATACTCCTCTGTAATCCGGTGAGTTTTGGGATTTTGTTCTATTCGATTTCACTCTTTCTTTTCCTAAGATCTAACACGAATCATGTGTACTAATACCTATCGATTTTCCTCTTTGTCCATATAAGCAGAATCTTTTCTTGCTGAGGTCTATAGTGCCGATTTGTGAAAAGCCGAAAGTAGGTGGTCAAGGGTAGGTTCGACCGAATGGCCGCTTTCCTGTTCTTTTGTTTTCGGCCGAATGACATAAAGTGTTAGATGGCTTTCGATCATCGGTTTGTTTAATTATTTTTGATGATGGCCGAATGTAGGAAAGGTGGTGACGAGTTCTCGACGACATTCGGGATTCAAATAACTAGGTAAGAATTCGATTTATGTAACACCCTAAAAATCTGAGTATTGATATATTGCATGATTTGGTGTTTAGATTATGAAGGAAAATTTTCTTACTTTTATTTTTGTGTTTATTATAGTCCCAAGAAGAGTATAGCATAATTTGGGTAAGGAATAAATTTTATATTTGAGAATTTATTGAAGAGAAGCAAGTGTCATTAATACTTAAGTTAATTTAAGTGTTAATAAGTGACACAAGATGAGTACATGGTATGGTGGTGTTGGCGCATGAATTAGTGCATGAGGAAGAGGTTGAATCCCTTAAATAGCATTTAGACAACTTTTATTTTGCTCTTCTATGGTAAGTGTCGCCAAGCTCATTTATGGAAAGTGTTGACCTTGTTATTTTGGTTAGCATATCAAAGGAATAAGGTAAGTGTTAACATATGGTATGGAATCAAGAACTTATGGAAAGATATGGAGACATGGGGCAAGTATCAAGGAGAATGTTTTGGAAACAAAATCATGGCCATTTGACCATGCATTTGGACGGCAATATGGTCTAGGGGAGCTGAATTTTGGTGTTAGTTTGGCTAGGATTTGAAGTCTATTTTGGTAATTCTTAGCTTATGTGCAAAGTTTTGCAATCCTTTCTCAACTTTTTTCCCTTGGCGAATTTGCATTTGGTAAAGCCTAATTCTTTAGACCATTTGGTCATTTTTTGTTCATCTTTTGAATATTCTCTTGTGCCTCTTCTTAGTGCCGAAATTGTTAGTACCAAAAGACCATATCTCTCTTTTGTTTTCTTTCTCCATTCTTAGAATGTACCTTGCTCTCTAATACATCTTTTCCTTTCTCTTTTCTTCTCTTTGAAAACCGAATCTTCATTATCATCTCTTTCTTATTTTATTTCTTTTCACTCATCTTTTCTCCATTGTTTTCTCCATGGCGAATGTTAGTGAGCCATAGTAGAATCATTTTTTTCTTTCTTTGGTTATCATAGCAGAATCCTCCATCACTTAGAGACATCATTTTCAATCCTTTCTTTTCAACCGTGGACAAAAGGGTAAGATTTCTTTTTAGTTTCGTTTAGTTAGAAGTAGTCATGGCCGAATATTGATGGTGGTATGAAGGCTTTCTTAGATCGATATAAACGTTCATTCTATTAACGTTTATTTATGTTATATTTTAGTGCGATAACGGAAGATTGGAAATCAAGTGGTCGTGAGTGACATAGAACGTTTGGATCGATTCTCCTTGTGGAACAAGAATATTTGTGGTAAGGAAATCTCACCTTTAAGATCTTTAGAATTCTTATTTTGATATATTATTAGGATTAACTATCTTTTGATATTGAAGATCTTCAAAATAGGGAAGAAAAGGGCGGTGTTTAGTTATCGTAAGAGGGGCAGATCCACTATTCCCCCTAAGTATAAACGAAGGCGCTTTGATAGTCCGGGATTTTCCACGGGGTTGCGGACCATCTACCGAAGGAAATCAATTATTCGAAGTAGTAAGAACTCCCGAGCCTTTGTACGTTAGTGGATTCTCAGTGAATAACGAATAGATAAACGAGGAGAAACCGAAATTGAAGTGATCCAAAATCAAGAGGTAAGGTTTTGGATCAAATGTCTATAACATATTTTGTTCATGATAATGTCCTAATGAGATCGTATTATGTTTAGGTGTTGAAAAGCGGAAGGGTTAGTACTCACGATATCGAGGTGTGTAACTTCACACTTTTCTCGGGTTTGGATGTTTTTCGTGGTATGATGTTAAATCGTAAAAACGACTAGATCGGTATAAAACGTAATAATTGGTATTTGGTGAAATTACATGAAAGCGGATAATATGGTGAAAATTATGAAAAGCCCTCGATGAGTTAGATGGAAAATATAAATTTTCATGTCTTCGTAAAATGGACCGATAAATTTGATAATTAGTAATTGGGCGAAATCTCTGATAGATCGATAAATGGGCCGAAAACTCTGCTAGATCGTAAATGGGCCGTAATCTCTGTTAAATTATTAAACGGGCTAAAAACTCTGCTAGATAGTTAAATGGGCCAAATTCCTACTAGATCGTAATTTTGGGCCTACGATATTAAATTGCTAAAATGGGCCAAATGTTTAGGCCTTAATAAAAATCTGAAATATTGACTCTTGTTAATGGGCCTTTTAATAAAATCATTATATGATCATAGACTACTTTGCATACATATTGCATGGGTTGGGAAAATGATGAAGAGAAGAAAGGCCATTGCCAAAATCTAGTTCGGTGGCTTTGCCACAAAATTATAGCTAATTGCCTCTAGTTGGTGGCTTCGCCACAAAATTTATAAATGGCTATTTGCCTCTAGTTCGGTGGCTCGCCACAAAATAATAATTGGCTCAATGCCTCTAGTTCGGTGACTTTGTCACAATCTAGTTCGATGGCTCTGCCACAAATATAAAATGGCTTAACACCTACGATTGGTGTGATGGCGGGGTGGGTTGACTTGATCCCCACAGGTGTGATGGTTGGTACAGGGGTGTGTAGCGGATGGAATTAGGTTTGGGAGGAAAATTCATTTTACATGCATATTATTAATTATGTTATTCGTTATGCCATTAATTATGTTATTAATTATGTTGTTAATTACGCTTATGGGCTCAAGGCCCAAATCCATAATTTGAAAATCGCCGATGGACAAAGTAAGTGAGTTATACACCGAGTTCTAAGTAACTCACTCCTCAAATTTTCTCTCTGTAATGGAAATTGATGTGGACTTGGGCGAGGATGACTTCGTGGAGGCCATCTTGCAAAACATGGGTTTATTAAACTCTGAACTTTTAATAAGTATTTTACTATTTTGGGTTAATGTAATAAGGGCCTCTATTAATAATTCATGGATTTTATGTGTGTTTGGTTTTAAACTATATTTTGGACATTTAAATATGGGCTTATGATTATATGATGTTTTTATCAAAATAAATTGGGTTTTCAAATATATGAAATTCCTTTATAAATATTTTATTATTTTAACTCTCAAATAAATTATCTAAGGGTTTTGATAATACAATGTTAATGATGATTTTTTCAACTAATGTTTTCTAATATACATCAAATTCAAAATACTCTTCCGATTTTTATTAAACCTTGTAATTAAAAATAATATTGTAGATTTTCAACTCATTGAAGATTTTAAGATAGCTCGATTCATGTAACAAACCAAATCTAGTCGTAATGCATAGACCGGGTTTGGGGTGTTACAATTTAAGTGTTATAGTTGTTAAGTAATTAGATCTCATCGTTTAAATGATTTAGTGATTAAGGATGGACTCGAATAACAGTCAAGAAGAAAAAGGTTGAATCTATACAACTAACACCCAAATACAAGAAGCGATCTATTTCGGTAGTGCGAGATTGGCCATCGGGGTGTGGGCCGACATCGAAGTCAGATCCTGGGCCGATAGTGGTAGTTTCGAGTGATAGTAGCATAGATGTAGAGAAAGCATTAGTACGAGAATCAGGTGTGTAATACTTCCCCACCATCTAGATCTGATTATTAATATATACATGTTCATAAGTTTTATATGTTACATTAAAAGCCGAAATCTTGGATTTAAACAGCGGACCCTCAGGTTAGTAAATAATAATGATTATATGTTATAAGTAAATTGTTGTACATGTTTTTAGATTATTATACATGTTTGCATGGGTTGGTTGATGAAAGGAGAAAGTTATATGTATATTATATTGGTAGCGGTTTCTCTAGTAATTTCTTTATGTGGCTAATGCCGTGATCTATTATAAGGGCTTGGCCAATATATGTTGATGAGCGACATGACCGCCATCTTGGCGATGTAGTGATGTGGGTTGATTGTAGAAATCCCCAATGGTGTGTTGGTTGGTACGGGGGCGTGTAGTGGATGGAAACCTACGCAAATGGGTTGGGTTTTGCATATTATTTGTTATCTATGTAAATGAAATTATTATTATGTTCTATGAGGCCCAAATCTAGTGGCGCATGAGGGTTGCACACTGAGTTTCGTGACTCACCCAATTAAACTAACCTTTCAAGTGACAATTAGTGCATCGGACCGGGCCGGAGTGGAGCGCAAGGTGGCCATGCAAAGGAATATGTGGATCCGGTGAAAAGCCCTACTTGATAGTTTTTTTTTTAAAAAAGTAGTTTAAGTTATGGATTCAAACTACGTTGTAATAAGGCCATGGGCCATTAGTTTACATTTTAGTTTTATTATGGGCCTTTATTATTTATTCTCGTTTTAATTTCTTTCAAAGACATGTAATTCAGTTTTGGGCTTTTGATTATTAAGGCACGTTTTATGTAATTCTTATTTGGGCTTTCTGTCGACACGATTGGTTTTACGAAAATTTTCTTAGTGACATACCAAATCTGGTTGTAGTGTTTGGGCTGGGTTTGGGGTGTTACAAATTGGTATCAGAGCCCGGTTCAAAACTCGGCTTTGGGATTTTGGGCCCCAAAGATTTTCTAAAAATGGTTTTTTTTTAAAACATGGATTTCTCATAGCAAAGACTTATTAGTTTAGCATGGCACCTGCGTCTCCGACCAAGTTCGCCAAGTAAGTATACTGAACTCTTGATTGTGATATAAATGTGGGCTTAACGGGCTTATGGGATGTAGACCATTTAGGTTAGAACTTGATGGACTCTAGGCTTAGACAAACAAACTCTTAAAAATCCATAAGACTTAACTTCATTAAACAAAACCTGTAAACAAGTCACAAGACTAAAGTGTGGCAACAAGCATATGCATGTCTAGGAATAGATCTAGAAGAGCTTGGTATTTAAGCAGTCCGAGTGACTCATCTCCTCTTCGCCAGAATCTTACCTGGTGCATAGTGATTGTTCACTTTAGCCATGACAGGGTATGGCAATAGACATATGCATGTCTAGGAGTGGATTCTGGGGAAGCTTGGTACTTAAGCAGTCCTAGTGACTCACCACCTTTCCACTAGAATCCTACCTGGTGCGTAGTATAACCCATGAGATAAGTGTGAAGTTCCACACCTGATTACGGTGAGAACTATACTTTCCCGCTTGTCGATATCTAAACATGCATCACGATGTATTAGAACACTAATATTTAATATAAAACTATTCTAATGATTTATGATCTAGATCCTTACCCTCGGAATCTCGAATGACAACTATTTGTAATTTCTCTCCGATCAATGGTTTAGAACCACAAACAAACAATGGTTCGGGGGTACGTACGACTTCAAATAATTGATTTTCACCATATGAGGGTCCACAACCCGATAGAAAGTCTCAGATTGCCAAAACGGCCCTTCGTTTGAATCTAGAGGGAATAGCGAATCCACCCCTCTTCTGAACACTATTCACAACCCTTTTTGAACCTATCTTGTTTTCCTCCATTGATAAATAAATGTTAGTCAAACTAATATTCCCTTATCACCACCAATTGATTTTAAGAGCGAAATCGGCTTACCACAGGATTCTTTCGTTCGAAAGGTGAAGGTCGATTGATAGAGTCCCTATGATAGAATCGATTAATCAATACAATCTTATCAAAATAGAAAAAATAAAAATCCCTTTTGAAATGATCCCTTACCTTGGTGATGAAATCTCCTTTTCCACCGATCTATAATAGCTATGATCAACTAAAGATGTAGAAAAGAAATCGGCACTCCACTATATCACTACAAAGAAAGAAGGATTTGATTGGAGGAGAAAAGATTAAAAATAAAAAGAAAGATTCAGCTATGATAAAACAAAGGAGAGAAAAGAATGATTCGGATATGGAGGTAGTCTAACATTTGGCCAAGGGAGAAGAAAATGTTGAAAGTATTGTTGGAAAGAAAATTAAATGATGAAAGAAAGAGAATGAGGATGAGAGGTTTATGATTTAATTTTCTAAATAAAAGAAAAGTAAAGGCAAAGAGTTTGAAACAATGGTGCATTCGGCCAAAGGAGAGGAGAAAGAGATGATGTTTGTGTTCTATGTTTTAGGCACTAGATGAGAACACAAAATAGTATACTTGAGTGATTAGCAAAAATGACCAAATGGTGAAAAAGAAATGACTAAATGAAACCCAACAAAGTTGTTTCCTCCAAGCTCAAGACACATTCGGCTATGGGAGAAAGAAAAAGAGAGGAAAGATGTTTTGGAAGAGCAAAAAAAATAAAAATTTTGACCAAAAGAAATCCTAACAAGCTACCATCCTAACCCCATACTAACCACCAAAATTTAGCTCCCCCCATAGTCCATGAAACCGTCCAAATACATAGACACTAAACCAAAGTTTTGCCATCAAAAACATTCCAAGACAATCACCATACATTAAGCCTTGTGTTTCCCCATTACCTTAAATCATGAGATTCTTTTCCTTAAATTTTACTTACCTTTTCCTTTGGTCTTCTTGCCATAAAATGATATCCAACCCATCCTAATCCTTATCCATGACCGACACATTGGAAGAGGAAACAAAATAAAAACAAAACTCAAATGCACAACCAAAGATTCGAACCTCTTCCCTCAAGCAATCATACATGGCGCCATATCCCCTTTACCATTTGCTTATCTTGTGCTAGTTTTTGACACTTAAATTTACTTAAACCTCAAGGTCACTTGATCCACTTCAATAAAGTACTCATTACTAAAATTTATTCTAATTCTGAATAAATCCCAAGTCTTCTCAAGACTATATTAAACATGAAAAATTTTAATTATACCTAAGCTAAGCACCAAAAACATTCATCATATCGATACTCAGATTTTTAGGATTTTACAGGTAATCCCCAGTGTTAGTGAATTTTGGAGCTGTGGAAGACTCTGTGGTGGCCTTACACCAGGAATTATTCTCGTAAACTTAAGTAAATTTACGTTCTGCTTTATTTTAGTTTACTTATTAATTTGGGTTAATATTTTTGTAATAAAACCATTGGTATAATTTCTTTTAAGTTTTCCTTAATATTTGCTAGATTTATAAATACGTATTTTCTTTAAACGACAATAATTATTTTTAAAAAAAATATCACATCTTCGTAATCTAATGAAATTTGATTTCTTTAATAAACCAAGTTTTCAATAATGGTAAAAACAATGTTGTTACGATAACACCTTAAAAGCAAATTTGAACTTCAATATCAACAAAGCTCAAAGTTTTCCAAAAAGAATACGGAGTTTTCAACGAGAACGCGATTTTAAACAACCTAACCATGTGACATGCTAGATCTGGTCGTAACGTCTGGGCTGGGTTTGGGATGTTATATTTTGTGGTATCAGAGCCAGGTTACAAAACTCGGCTGTGGACTGGGTTCGAAAACTTTTTTTTCAAAAAAATTAGTTTGAAATATGATTTAAAAAATACATGTCTTTTTGGAAGTATGGCACCCGAGTCCGGTACCAAATCCGTAAGTCTTCTGACTTTGTTTGATATTATGCTGAAATGACTTTAGAAAGAAACTATTAGAGTTAGTGATAGTATACCGAGACTGTTAGCTAAGACTGTAGAGACTAAGACATTAGGAAATTCGAACTGCAGAAACAACTATTATTTTTGCTTTTTATAAAACATTTGTTAATAAACATTGGAATGATATACTGATTTATAAAATTTTTAATCAATTCAATTTAGTAACATGAGTATAAGAAGACGTAGATGTGGTAGACGAAATCGTGGTAGGGGCCGAGGTGCTAAAGATGGGTCCGAAGCATTAGGGCATATGCTTGAAATGGAAACACCTGCATCACCGGTGATTGAGACAGGTCTTATGACTTTGAACTGAAGGGGACGATGCTTTTCCCAAGCTATGCTGCGAGGTTTTGAAATGGGTTGCTGGAGCAAGTACTGGATCGGTAGCCTAAAAATCTATTCCTGAGTGACTCCGGGAAAACGGGGCTGAAGTTTTAGGGACATTTCTGGTGTGGCCCCAAATGTAGCTGAATACTGGCTAAAGGTAGTTAACCGAATTATGGATGACCTGGACTGCATGGTAGAGGAGAAATTGAGAGGGGCAGTGTCTCTCTTGCGAGATGAGGCATATCAGTGGTGGTTCATAGTGAGGGAAGGTATGCAAGCGGATCGTATTACTTGGGCCTTCTTTAAGTTAGTGTTCTAAGGGAAATATGTCGGGGCGAGTTATGTGGACGCCTAGATGAAGGAGTTTCTAAAATTGGTTAAGGGAAATAAATCGGTAACAGCAAATGAGGCAGAGTTCTTACGCTTGAGTTGATATGCACAGGATATAATAGTGACTGACTACGAGCGTTGTGTGAGGTTTGAAGATGGTCTACAGGATGAGTTGCAGTACTGATAGCTCCGCAACGGGAAAGAGATTTTACTGTATTGGTAGAGAAAGCTAAGATTGTTGAGGAGGTGAAACACACTAAGTGACAAAATCGTGACAAGGGTAAGGGCAGGAATAGAGGGATTTTAGGCCTTCTGATTCTTCTGATAGATTTCAAAAAAGGCCTAGACTTACTGAGTTGGCCGAAATTGGGGTTTCGTTTACTCTTTGCGCATAGTAGCCTTGTCTGGTGTCTGAGTTATTTCACCGGGTAAATGTTGGAAGAGAGTTGAGGCTTGTTTTAGGTGTGGGTCAAGAGGCCACAAAATTAAGGACTGTACGCTGAAATCGGGCCTAACGTTAGCTACGAGACAGGGTTATGTTCAGCCAGAGAGAGGTGGTCAACAGCCACCGAGAGGTCGTGGGCCAGCTAGAGGGGGAAATAGACTTGGTAGAGGTCGTGGAGCACTGGGCAGAGGTTCTAGTAATGAGATGCAAGGCAACTGGGGTTGGTTTATGCGGCTAGACGTTGAGAGGATGGCAACGCACCGGATGTCATAACCGGTACGTTTTTATTTTTGATGTGCCCTTTAACGTTTTAATTGATATCGGATCTACCCATTCATATGTTACCTGTACTATATCTGGGACTCTGGGTATAAAATCTGAGATTGCTGCTAGAGAAATGTCTATGATTAGCCCTCTAGGACAATCAGTGGTAGTGAACAAGTTATTTAGGGATGTGCCTCTAAAAGTTCAAGAAGTGGTATTTTTGGTGGATTTGATGGCTGTCGTTCGGTGAGTTTGACCTTATTCTAGGCATGGACTGGGTGGTTAAGCACTGTGTAAACTTGGATTACGCTGCTAAGCATATGGTATTAAAGAATTCTGAGAACAAAGAGGTGATGGTGATAGGAGAAAGAAGGGATTATATGTCCTATGTGATTTCGGCATTAAAGGCCGAGAAGTTGATGCGAAAGAGATGCGAGGTGTTTCTAGATTTTGTCAGTACATCTGGTGCTAAGCAATTATCAGTTGGGGATGTCAGAACCGTGAAGGAGTTTTCAGACGTATTTCTCGAAGAGCTTCCAGGGTTGCTCCGAATTGTGAGGTGGAATTTGGCATTGAACTACTCCCGAGAATGGCTCTGGTGTCCATCGCCCCTTATAAGATGGCACTGAAGGAGCTTGTAGAACTTAAAGCCCAGATCTAGGAGTTGTTGGACCGTGGATTTATCCGGCCAAGTGTATCTTCATGGAGAGCGCCGGTATTGCTCGTGAAGAAAAGGGATAGGTCGATGCGTATGTGTATTAACTATCGTCAGTTGAATAAGTTGACTATTAAGAACAAATACCCGCTACCAAGGATTGACGATTTGTTCGATTAGCTGCGAGGAGCTTCAATTTTCTCGAAGATAGATTTGAGATCGGGGTACCATCAGTTGAGGGTCAAGGAGGTGGATATTCACAAGACTACTTTTTGAACTTGTTATGGGCACTATGAGTTTTTAGTAATGCCGTTTGGATTAAGAAATACACCAGCCGCTTTTATGGACATGATGAACCGGGTCTTCTAACCCTATCTAGGTCGGTTCGTGGTGGTGTTCATAGACGACATTTTGGTGTACTCCAGAATGGAGGAGGAGCATGATTCACATCTTCGAGTTGTGCTGCAGATATTGAGAGAAAAGTAACTTTATGCCAAATTCAGTAAGTGCAAATTTTGGCTGAGGGAAGTGACCTTTTTAGGGCATGTTGTGTCTGCTAAAAGAATTAGAGTGGATCCTCGAAAAGTTGAAGCGATATTAGATTGGAAGCCACCAAAGTCAGTATCAGAAATTTGAAGTTTTTTGGGTTTAGCTGGGTACTACAGAAGGTTTGTTAAGGGGTTTTCGTTGATTGCTGCACCCTTAACTAAGTTACTGCGTAAGGGAGTGTCATTTGTTTGGACAGATAAACAGCAAGAAAGCTTTGAAAAGTTGAAGAAGATTTTGACGGAAGCACCAGTGTTGATACAGCCTGAAGCTAAGAAGGAATTTGTTGTCTACTGTGATGCATCGAAAACAGGTTTGGGTTGTGTGCTAATGCAAGAAGGGAAGGTGGTAGCTTATGCATCTCGCCAATTAAGGTCGCATGAGATGAACTATCCCATACATGATTTGGAGCTGGCTGTTGTGGTGTTCGCACTAAAGATATGAAGACATTACCTATATGGGGAAAAGTCAATTATCTACACCGGCCATAAGAGCCTAAAATATCTCCTTACCCAAAAGGAGCTGAATTTAAGGCAATGGAGATGGATAGAGTTGCTGAAAGATTATTACTGCTCGATCGAGTATCACCCGGGTAAAGCCAATATGGTAGCAGATGCCTTAAGTTAGAAGGTGGTGTCTGAATTGAGAGCTATGTTTGCTCATCTCAGCCTTTATAAGGATGGTAGTTTGTTGGTAGAACTTCAGGTAAAACCATCTTGGGTTAATCAGATTAAGGAAAAATAATTGTTGGACGAATCGTTGGGTTCTCAGCTTCAGCAAGTGGAAAGTGGAAAGATAGTGGATTTTGGGTTGAACAATGAAGGGTATTATGTTTCCGTGGAAGAATTTGTATGCTGAAGAACTCTAAGTTAAGGCAGATGATTCTATGGGAAGTGCATAGTAGCCCATACGCTATGCATCCCTGTCGAAACAAGATGTACCGAGACCTACGTGAACAGTATTGGTGGCTAAGGTTGAAACGTGAAGTTACCGACTTTATGAGTAAGTTTTGACTGGCCAGCATGTGAAGGCGGAACATTAGTTGCCTTCGGGTTCGTTGCAATTGGTGAAGATCCCGCTTTAGAAGTGGGAGAGGATAACGATGGATTTTGTTAGTAGGCTACCCCTGACGCCTACTAAGAAAGATTCAGTGTGGGTAATCGTTGATCGGTTGACTAAGTCTACGCACTTCATACCGATTTGCACGGACTACTCACTTGAAGTTGGCCAAGCTATATGTGGCAGAGATTGTGAGGCTGTATGGGGTACCAGTGTCTATCATATTAGACAGGGATCCTAGATTTACATCTCGATTCTGGAAGACATTGCATGAAGCTTTGGGTACAAGACTAGATTTCAGCATAGCGTTCCATCTGCAAACTGATGGTCAGTCGGAGAGAATTTAGATCTTGGAAGATATGTTAAGGGGCTGTGTAATAGACTTCAGAGGTAGTTGGGAAGACTATCTACCTTTAGCAGAATTTGTATACAACAACAGCTACCAGTCCAGCATTCAGATGGCACCCTACGAGGCATTGTATGGTCGTAGGTGTCGTACCCCTACCTATTGGATAGAATTGGGTGAGAAACAGTTGTTGGGTCCAGAATTGATCTCAGAAATGGAGGAAAAGGTTAAGCTAATTCGGGATCGGTTAAAAGATGATGCGGATAGACAGAAATCGTATGCGGATCTAAAGTGTAGGAGATAGAATTTTCAGTGGGGGATCATGTCTTCTTGAAAGTCTCACCTTGGAAGAAGGTCTTAAAATTTGGACGGAAGGGCAAATTGAGCCTCGGATTCATCGAGCCCTATCGAGTGTTGAAATGTGTAGGACTAGTTGCTTATCAACTTGAGTTGCCCTCGGAGTTGAATCAGATACATAATGTATTCCATGTTTCGATGCTGAGGCGCTACCGTTCAAATCCATCTCATATAGTGTCTGTAGAAGAAATTGAAGTTAGACCTAACCTATCATTTGAAGAAGAACCCGTGCAGATCTTGGACCGGATGTTAAAGTGTTGAGGAGGAAGTCTGTTCCACTTATTAAAGTGTTGTGGCAGAATCACAATTCGGAAGAAGCCACTTGAGAACCTGAAGAGGCAATTCGACAGCAATACCGTTATTTCTTTTAACCAGGTAAAATTTTGAGGCCGAAATTTCTTTAAGGGGGTAGAATTGTAACATCCTAAAATCTAAGGGTCTGTAAAATATGTGCAATTGCATGTTATGCTGGTTCTGTATGTGTGTGTTTAAGGGTGTTTAGGGACCCTAGAGAGTTTTGGGGTCGAGTTTGAGCCTTGGTAAAATTTTAGTTTTTGGGCACTTTAGAGAAGAGGACTGATGGAGGCAAGACTTATGAGAAATTATTGGTAAATTACTAACACAAGTTATGTAAGTGTAAATGTGGTGTGGCGTCACTTGTAGAAGCAATAGGGGTTGGGGTTCGAATCCCAAATGCTGCAAGCTGTGGCTTTTATTTTGTACTCGGTGAGGAGGAAGTGAGTCTGATAAACTTTGATGGGGTGGTTGTTAAATGAGTCGAATATTTCAAATGGTGAATAGAGAGTAGTGTGGGGAGAAAGTTAAGGAGGGAATCATGGGATTGAGGTGAGAAGGGGTGTTTGGCTGAAAGTGGGAGCTTGTGGGGGGAATTCGGTCAAAGGAAAAGGAAGAATAAGGTATCACTTGGTAGCTTTTTCGGTAGTAGGTGGCAAGTGTGTCGTTTGTTTCAAGAGTGGCTATAGTGAGTTTTGACCCCTTTTTGCATTTTCGGTATTAACACTTTGGGGAAACTTTGCTTCCACTCTCTTTATTGAAACCTCTAGTGGCTATTCTCCTTTTTCTCATCTTTTTTTTCCTCTTGTGTACATTATAGCCAAAACCCTTTTTTCTTCTGTAGTGTTTCTTCTACTCATTTCTTCTCTCTTTTCATCCAATTCTAGTTGGGACGTTTTGAGCCGTATGCTGCAACTTTTTCTTGGCGGAAACATCAACCCCTCAAGTGACTTATATTTTTCTTTTCTGTTTCAACACTTTTCTTTCATTTGTGGTTGCCAACACTTGTAGCCATATTCTCCTCTAATCCTTTCTTTCCTATAGCCGAACCCTTGAATTACTGTATACTATTATTAATGCTGAATCTGTTCTTCCCTATTTGGCTCATCTTTGATTTAAGTTTAGTATTACTCTTCTGTTAGATTCTTGTTTTCTTTTCATTTCTTGTTCCTTTGCTAAAAGACAAAATCTCCCACCTGTTTCTTTTGTTTAAGGCCTAATCTTGTCAGAAGGTTACCAGACACTTTCTTCTATCTTCTAGCCTTTGGTTTTTGGAAGTGGAATGGTAAGTAAGGTTGTGGCTGAATGTGGTATTTGTGGTTGAGTTATTCGGTTGATTTCTTACTCCAGCCAAATGGCTATTTGAGTTCGGTTATGATCTTTTTTTAGGGGGTTGCTAACTTTTGTTTTGGTGTCA
Source organism: Gossypium rotundifolium (assembly GCA_025506655.1). Classification (NCBI taxonomy): domain Eukaryota; kingdom Viridiplantae; phylum Streptophyta; class Magnoliopsida; order Malvales; family Malvaceae; genus Gossypium; species Gossypium rotundifolium. The sequence goes on from CP106728.1 coordinate 147,744,966, forward strand.
AACACTGCTAGGGACTCAACGCGTGGAATCAGAAGGCCAACTGAACATATATCCCTTGCAGTAGTATTCTGCGAGTGCTGGTAAGCAATGTAGACTGTTAATCAATCTCAATACTTAAAGGGAATTGTATTAAAGATTTAGACTAATCATTAGTCAATGTTAACCTCAGGTGTTTGGAAAGGGTGTCGAATACCGCTAATCGCAAACAGGTGTGTAATTCCACACCCCTCTGACTGGTTGCATATGTTATTTTACAAATCGGTCAAAAGTCAAAAAATTGAAAACCAGCACCTGAACCCACACGACCGTGCAAGCGCTCATAGTGGTAAATCAGAGTTTGAGTTATGAAGGTAAGACGAGGAGGGTATCACGAGCACTCCCGCGACACTGAGGCCATAACAGGCCTAATAGGCTATTTGGCCCACATGGGAAAAATTGATGAAAAGTTGTAAAAGGGTAAGTGCGGATGTGAGATATGGAAGTCTGAGACTGAAACCATGCGAAATGGGCCACCCGAGCGTGTGGGCCCGTTTGGGCGTAAAATGGATTTTAGGCCCAATAGCTTCGTAGAGATCCATAAAGGGTCTCGTGTCGCTTGAGGCGACCGTAGGCCTTCAAAAAGGCTGTTAGATGCAAAAATTACCGAGATACCCTCAAGGGGTAAATTACTGAAATACCCTCGGCGAGTAAAATTACTATTATACCCTTAGGGGCAGATATGGTTTGTTGTGCACACATTGAATAATTGCCATGATGACACATTATTGCATACACGAATTGCTTATGCCATTACATGATGCATGGGGTTGGGTTATGTTAACGGAGGAAGTGTCTTTATTCTTGGTAGCTTTGCCACATATATCGTCTTGGCGACTCATTATAATCTGAATTCTTGGTGGCTCTGCCACAAATATATATATTGATATTGGCGACTTTCTTTGCATTTATCTTAATGACTCATTGCATTTTTGGAGTGTAGCGGTTGGGTGGGTCAATATAGAAATCCCCACAGGAGTGTTAGGCTGGTACAGGTGGAGTGTAGCGGATAGACTATTAGGTTGGGCTACATTTTTCTATTGCATGTTGATGATGTATAAGGCTAAGGCCCAGATTGTTACTGTGTAGGGCTATGGCCAATTTGATTCTGTATGGGCTCGGGCCCAGTTAATAACCGATTGGGGAATTACACACTGAGTCCTCGTAACTCATTCTGTTGCTTAAACCTTGCAGGTGATCCCTAGCGTTAATGGATTTTGGAGCTGTGGAAGACTCTATGGTGGCCATTCACCGGGAATTATTCTTGTAAACTTAAGTAAATTTCGTTCTACTTTATTTTAGTTTACTTATTGATTTGGGTTAATATTTTTATAATAAGGCCATTGGTATAATTTCTTTTAAGTTTTCCTTAATATCTGTTTGGATTTATAAATACGTATTTTCTTTAAACAAACAATAATTATTTAAAAAATATCATATCTTCGTAATCTAATGAAATTTGATTTCTTTAATAAACCTAGTTTTCAATAATGGTAATAACAACATTTTTACGATAACACCTTAAAAGCATATATGAATTTCAACATCAACAAAGCTCGAAGTTTTCCAAAAAAGAATAACACAGTTTTAAACAACTTAACCATGTGACACGCTAGATCCAGTCGTAACATCTGGGGCAGGTTTGGGGTGTTACATCTTCTATAACGCCCCGAAATTGGGCCTAAGAGAATTGGGCCTATTGGGCCTTGAGCGTAAGAGCGTTTTAAAATTTTCTAGAAAATGAGAATGGCATTGATGCAAGTAGACCTATTAGGTAAGTGATTTTGAAAGGTTACGAGGTTTCTATGAAGTCCCGGGTTCAAGTTAGGCCATAGGAAAATTTTTTATTTTTGGCTTTTTAGGGGAGGGGGTATTAGAAGTAGGACTTAAGTAAAATTTGGTGTGTTTAGGAGACACAGGTGGAATGTGTGGTGTGGTGGTTGTGGCATCATTGGCTGAGCAAGGGGGGAAGGAGTTCGATTCCCTTGGCAAGCTTTTATAGGTATCCATTTTATGTCTTGGAAGAGGATGTGGCTTAGTTTGGGTCAAATTCTGCTAAGGGAGTTGGAGACTTGGTCAATTGGTTCAAATGGATGATAGAGAGCAAAGTTAGGAGGAAAAGGAGGAGAAAATCATGGGGATAGAGGAGAGAAAAAGTGTTGGTCGAATGGAGTGTGGGGGGTTGAGAATTTCGACTAGAGGTTGGTGTTGGGAAATAAATTCAGCATTTTGGTGTAGGGAGTATAAACTGAAGCTTAGGTGTGCCATTAGGTGGTTTTCTTTTGTTTTCCTGGTGCATTTCTGGCCTTTTTCTCCAAATTGTGGGCTTCTCTCTCTCCCTCTTTCTCCCATTTTGTATTCATGCATTTTTCTTTGCTTTTTACCTAAACACCAGTGAGCCAAAACTCTTCCTTTCATCTCTCTTCATCTAGCTTTTTTTTACTTTCCTTTCACCTTTTCTCTCTTGTGTTTCACCATAGCCAAAACCCTATGCCTCTAGTCTTGGTTTGGCTTATTTATTTTCTTTCTCATCGTTAGATTTTTCATTTCGATCTAACCACATAGCCAAACTTGAACCTTTTGCTTTGGTTGCGAAGTGCCGAATTGCTCCATAGTGATCCTCAGTTTTTGTTTGGTTGCTAAATCTCTGCTCCCATTCGACTTATCTCTAATCTAAGGTAATGGTTGTTTCTTTCCCTACTTTCTGTGCTTTTCTCTCTTGATTCTCTTCAAAAGCTGAAACTCTCATCTTGACTTTTGTGGCTAGGCCGAATCCATTCTTCCTTAATACTTCATCTGTTGTTCCCTTTTGGTCAAGCCAATTAATCTTTTCTCTTCCTTTCTAGTTGATTATCTTTTCTGAGGGTTGTGGGTGTTCAACTTCTGATTGTTAAGAACCTGTTCTTGCCGAATCGGAGGGTAAGTGGTGCATTAGTATTTGAGTTTCTCTTTATTACTGAATGTGGATGGTTGATGACCCCTCTATGTTTTGATACACCAATGGTGATAGGAATTGTGGGTGTTAGTCAAGGGATAAAGTGGAGCTGTGTGGTGCATTGAAGGAGATTTCTTGTGGTAAGTGAAGGTAATGATTATTCGGACTCCACACTTGGTTATGTTTTATTAGTGATGAGACTAATAGTTAGGGATGAATTGATTGTGTAGGTGCGTAATATCGAAGGTTCCAAATCAGGTGTGTAATCTCACACCCCTCTAAATGATTGCACGTGGTGTTATGCGAATCGGCCAAAAGCTGAAAAGCCTAAAAATCAGAATCTCTGACCACTCGAGTGTGCGAACGCTCGTAGTGGTAAATCGAAGTATGAATAATGACAGTAAGTCATTGAGAGTGTCACGAGCACCCTCGTGAAATTGAGGCTATAACGGGCCTGATCGAACTAAAACGGGCCAAATGGGCCCAACGGGCTTACGGGCCCACGGAGGCAAAATTAATGGGGAGGTACTGGATGATAAATGTGATTGTGAAATCTGCAAATCTGAAATTGAAACTGTAACACCCCAAACCGGCCCAAACACCACAACGGATCGGTATGTCACTAAGGAAATTTTGTAAAACAAATCGTGTTGTCGAAAGCCCAAATGTAATTTATATAAAATACGCCTTTATGAATAAAACCCAAACTTAATTACATGCCTTAGTTTAATTAAAATAAATGTTTGAATAACTAAAATAATTTATCCCATAATAAAACAAGATATAAACTAGTGGCCCATGGCCTTATTACAACGAGGTTTAAAATCCATTAAATAAAATATAATATAAAAATAATTAACTTGAGTCTTTTTGCCGGATCCACATATTCTTTTGCATGGCAACCTTGCTCTCCTCTCCAGCCCAGTCCGATGCACTAAATGCTACCTGAAAGGTTAGTTTAATTGGGTGAGTCGCGAGACTCAGTGTGCAACCCTCATGCACCACTAGATTTGGGCCTCATAAAACATAATAATAATTTCATTTACATGGAAACAAATAATATGCAAAACCCAACCCAATTGCCTAGGTTTCCATCCGCTTAACGCCCGTACCAACCAACACACCATTGGGGATTTCTACAATCAACCCCACCGCTACTGCGCCAAGATGGCGTCATCTTGCTCATCAACATATATTGGTCGAAGCTCATTATAACAAATCACGGCATTAGCACTCGATAATTCACGGTAAAACCTTTACTCATATACATATACATATAACTTCCTCCTTTCATCACCCAACCCATGCAACATGCACAATAATTTAAAACATGTACAACAGTTTACTTGTAACATATAGTCGATTATTTACTAACACGAGGTCCGTAATTAAATCGAGATTTGTACATTAATGTAACATATAAATCTTATGAGCACATATACATATATATTTTATTATTAATCAGATCTAGGCGGTGGGAAGTATTACACACGATAATGAAATCAATATTCTTAATCGATGTCCTTACTATCGGATCTATTTTCCTCAATCTATAACTTTACTTAAAAGTCGAGAAAAGCGTGAAAATATGCCCTCTCTTATATTCGACCATGGTTAGTATTCTACCCGATTTTATATATATAAATAAACAAATCCTCTTACCTTGAAATCCGAAAGTAACACGATTCTATAACTTAGAGATCTCTGCGATTGGCCTCCTACTTCAAATCCGGAATCTTAGAAAAAAGTGTGAAATAAGAGATTAGTTTCTAATAGCCATTGACTAAGGACTTTGAAAAGTGAAAGAACATTGAAATCTAAAATCAACACTTACCTATTGTTTCTTTTAGATTACGCACAAGCGAGACTCCATTAAAGAGGATTGGCATGTAATATCCGGGTTAAGGGCTATTTTATTTTGGCTTTGTTGCATGTGCATGGTGTGCTATGTTGTTATTTTGATGTTGTTGGGGCTTAGTTATAAGCTAGGTATAAGCTGAGTGGTAGGAAAGATCTTTGTTTTTAGGCTTAGGTGAGAGGATTTGAAGGAGTGGGGTTTATAAATATTTTAGGGAATTTTTAGCATAAGAAAGGAGCTGGTGGAGTGGCAAGCAAAGCGCCACTAAGAGTTTGGATTAGGCGTCACTTGTAGGAGGGAAGAGGTCCGTGTTCAAGTGTAGAGTGCTCCAATTTGGTTTCTACTTTGTGGCATGGAGGGAGGAGTTGTGGCGGTTCAAACTACGCCTTGGACCAAGTCAAAGTTCAAATGATGGGTGGAGAGTGAATGAAGGAGGAGACTAGTTAAAACTAGTTTGAATTGGTGGCTTGGAGTGTTTGGGGAGTTGTGGTGGGATTTTGAGAGATTTTGGGGAGTGGCCGGTTGGTAAGTGTAGTGGGGAGTGTGCCAAATTTTCATTTTGGCAAATTGTGCATTTTCGATCAAAAACCATTTGTAAGCCAATTCTTCGTTAGTCAAAAAATTATCCAAAACATCAAGTATATTTCTTCTTTTTTCTCCTTAAACCGAAAAGTCCAAGCTTCTTCTTGCAAAAAAATTACTTTGTTTTTCTCTTGATTCTCTTGGTAGCTGAATGTTTGTTCCCATTTTTATTCTTATTTGCATCTTGTGTAAACCAAACTAGTAACCCTTCTTCTCATCGTTATTACCTTTCTCTTAAAGCTTGAGCGAAACTAGCTTCTCTTCCTCTCATACTCTCTTTCCTCTCTCAATATCTTCTTGATCGAAACACCATCCTCCAAAAACATCATCCTCCATTTCTTTTCTTTAAACCGAAAAACACCTCCCTCTTTTCATCTTGATTCCTTTCTTTTCCAAAACCTCTTAGTGAATCTTTCTTCAACCTTTACCAATTTCTTTTCTCCTTTTGGAACCACATTTCTTTTGCTTGGTACTTCAAAGACTCTAGCGAACCTTTCTTTGTGTGAAGTGAAACTTTTCTCCTTTTGTTAAGGGTGTTAGCGAACCTTTTCTCTCTATTAGTTCCTTTATTCTTTGTATATCGGAGGAGGTTGACCTTGTTGGATTCTTATTTCAATCGGTCTAGTAAGAGGTAAGTGTTTGGCGAATGGCCATTTCTCCCTCTCTTGTGCTTTACCGATTTTGAGTGTGTTTAAGGCGATTTCGGCTTTGGTTGGAAGGAGTTAACCCGGGGTTTTGATAATCGATTTCATTATAGGGCCTTTGGATCTCGGAAGCAAGCAAGAGGAGTCTAATCGTTGGGTAAATGGTGGTAAGAGATTTCTTTAATGGTTTTCTTTAGAGTTGTTAAGCCAAAGACTTATGAGACTAAATTGTTTGTGTTTTAGGGGGGAGGCCGATTATCGAAGGAACCATTGTTGGTTGGGTTTGGTAGGAAACCAAACCATTTGTGAGGTAAAGGTTTAATGCAAACCCCTTTGGTTTATCACATTACGGCGAATGGTTTTAAGTGATTAATCTTGTGTTTGGCCGATTTTAGGAGCAAGATAATCGATGGATTTAACGATTCTTTGGGATTGGCGTCGTTCTATCGTGTGTAAACTAACACACCTTTTCTTGAGTAATATGTTAATAACTTTGTTTGTGTAAGTGAAGCAGTATGGTTGGTGAGATAATACCCAATGAGGTATGGATACGGATTCGGGTAAGTCCGTTTCATTCGAGATCCGTGATGATATGTGATATCATGATTTATGGTGTATGTATTTTGAGATGTCATATTAAGCATGTGAGCATGATAGCATGATTGCCTGACGTGCATTAGTATGATATGTTATTGGGTGATATGAGAGGAGGATATGATATCCGTGTCTTTGGGACACGGAGGTTTGGCACCTCCGGTGGTTTGGTACCAGATTGATTATTGTGACTTTGGGTCACGGAGGTTTAGCACCTCGCGTCTCGTCCGGTGGCTTAGCACCACGATTGGGTTGGCCCCACGGTTGATTATCTGGGATTGCGCTAGTGATTTGGTATCACACGATGGGTTGGCCCCATCATTTTAATCGTGACTACGGTCACGGTGATTTAGTATCACACTTGTGTCTTTGGGACACGAGGTTTGGCACCTCATGGCGACTCGTCCCTCGTGGTTAACACCACCGTGGGTTGGCCCCACTATTGAGATCTGGGATTGTCGCGATGATTTGGTATCACACGTGGGTTGGCCCAGATGGATCTTCGTGACTTTGGGTCACCGGTGGTTTAGCACCACATCTATGGATATCGTGACATTGGGTCACTAGTGGTTTAGCACCACCGGTGGTTTGGTACCACACGGGGTAGAAAAGGTGTTACGGTTGGTCAAGGTCGGGTGCATTAATTGTATTGCTTTGTTATGATGTGTGTTAGCATGTTGCATATATCGGGAGAGGGATTTATGCACTGAGTCTTGTGACTCACCTTCTCCCTTATCATTTCAGGTGACACATAGATCGCGGACTTGGAGCCAGGATGGACTCGAGGTGCCCATGCCATGGATAAAATCAGAGTTGCATTGATTTAAACTTGGTACCTTATTTGACTATTTTTTTTGTCATTTGGTTTATTTGGATTGTAAAAGGCCTTTTTAAACCTATGTTTTACTATTTATATGCGTGGATTGGATTTCAAGTATGCCTTAATAATTAATTGGGTTAAAATTTGGCTAAAATTTGTAAAGATAAGGTTTTCAAACTACAAGCGAGATGTTTTAAACTTTACCATCGGGTATCACACCATAATTTAAGGTAAAGCGAAACTCAAATGTTCTCCAACTTGAATGCATTCTCGTACTAGGTCAAAAATGTTTTAAGCAACAACAAGGATTACTTGAATTTCTAAACGAGATAAACTTGTTTTACTTACATAACTGATTAAGTTTTTTTAAAATTTTCGGGTTTTCAAATGCATCATCGATTTTAAATCAGTCAACCTCAAGATTTTCTTCAAGTACAAGATTTAGCGAAACGATTTTATCAAACTCTTAAAACAAAAACCTAAACCTCTCAAATACCTTTTTCCCCGTAACATACCAGATTCATTCGTGGTGTATTGATGGGTTTGGGGTATTACAATTGTGGTATCGAGCCAAGTTCAAAGGCTCATTTGTGGGCTCGAGGCCCAAAATGTTTTAAATTCGTTTTAAAGTGTTTTGGCTTTAAAGAATATCGTTTGAAGGGCATGGCACCGAGTCTCCTAAGCACCAGTCCGCCTGTAAGTACCCTTACTATTGCTTGTGATTTTGATGTTAATGTGAGTGGATGACTAGCAATAGTGGATTACCTAGAAATCAAACCGATAGGACTCTGTGGACTTGCGAAAACAAGCTTTAATAATCATAAGACTTTGCTTTTAAGCAATGGAATAATTCTTGATGCATAAAATTCTTTAAATCGAGACAAGATTTTAGTCATGAGTACACGAGGTGGGCGTGGTCGTGGACGTGGTCGAGGTAGGATGACGGTTTACGAACCGTGAGGTTACGGTCGGGTCGAAGAATGAGATATCGTACCGCCACCATTTGGAGGTGGTGAGTTTGAGGATCGAGACTAGGACGACGCAATGTCAAAGCGATCTTTGTGGGTTCCGGAAAGGGTAGTTAGAGTAGGTGGAGGCGTAGGAGCTAGAAAATCGTACTGAACAACTTCGGCAAACGGAAATGAGGTATTTGAGGTGTGTCGGTGTTGCTCCCATCTGGTGAATATTTGGTGGGCGACAGAGTGGATCATGGATGATCTGGACTGTTGTTGAAGAGAAGTTAAAGGGATAGTGTCACTTCTTGAGATGAGTCATACCGATGGTGGCTCACTTGTTCGGACAAATACTGCAATGAAAGACCTAACTTGGGACTATTTTAGGTCACAGACGTAAAAAATGCGTTGGAGCTAACTACATTAATGAGCAACGGAAAGCATTTACGAGGTTAGTTCGAGGGAGTAATCGTGTCGAGTACAAGGTAGAGTTCCTCATTTGAGTCGGTATGCTAGGGGTTTGGTGGCTCTTGAACACGAGAGGTGTGTTCGTTTCGAGGATGGCTGCTGAAATGAATTAAGGTTCTTGATTGCTCCCAACAGAGCGTGAATTCTTGTCTGGTTGAAAAGGCTAAGGTAGCCGAGGGTATTAAGGAGTCTGTGAGGCAAGGCATGGATAGGAACCGACATAAGAGGAATTTTGGGTCTTCGGGTCGTCGGGTAATCCTCTAAAAGGGCTAGATCGAGTGGGCGAATCGATCTGTAGGTTTATTCTTGCTAGTCGGGGACCATGCATGATGTAAACTGCTGTGGGAAAGCTCATTGGGGAGGATGTTGGACTGGTGGTAGAGGATGTTTTGAGTGTGGCTCATTGGACCATTATGTGAGGGATCGTCGCATAAGTTGGCTAGGATTGATCGAGAGTCGGTGATCAAGATCTGAAATAATGGACCACCAACGCAGAGGGTCGAGGTAATGGCAGGAGAGGTAACCTGTTACAGTGGGCCGTGGAGCAAGGCGGAGAGGTGAAGTAGTTCGAGGCCAGACGGTAGGGGCTAGTGTATCCAATGCGCCGAGAGGAGGCGACGCACTGCACGTCATAACCGTGCGTTTTTAATCTTTGGTTCTTCATTCTTTGCTTTGATTGATGTGGGTTCGACGCATTCATATGTTGCAAGTAGCATAGTGAAGACCATGGATCTAGACTCGAGATATCTTCTAGGCGGATGACCGTAATAAGCCTCAGGTCACTCAGTAGTTGTAGATAAACCGTATAGAGACGCACTCTAGAACTCCAAGGGTAGTATTTGTGGGTCGATCCGATAGAATTACCGTTTGGGGAGTTCGATCGATTCTCGGGATGGTGGTTGGTTAAGTATCGTGAAGTTGGATTGCGCGGCTAAGCGCATGGTTACAAAAACTAAGGGTGATGAGGTAGTCTGATCGGTAATAGAAGAAATTCTTGGTCCAACGTGGTATCTACTCCGAAAGCCAAGAAGATGGTCGGGAAGAATCGTGAAGCATATGTGGTTCATGTGTATGCCTTGAGGCTAAAGAATCTGCTTGTAGAGACAGTTGGACAGTTAGGAATTTCTTGATGTGTTCCCAAGGAGCTTGGGTTTGCCACGGATCGTGAGGTAGAGTTCGGGATAGATTTGTTACCCGGCTGTGCAGTGTCTATTGCTCCGTATAGGATGGCGCCTAAGGAGTTAGTAGAGCTTAAGGCTCGAGACCAGAGTTGTTGGACCGAGGCTTCATCGGGCCAAGTGTTTCACCTTGGGGAGCATCGGTACTCTTTGTCAAGAAGAAAGACGGTACTATGCGGATGTGTATAGACTACCGCCAATTGAATAAGTGACGATCAAAAACAAGTATTATTTGCCGGATAGATGACTTGTTTGATCAATTTGAAAAGTCTGGCAGTATTCTCAAAGATCGATTTAAGGTCAGGTACCACCGTTAAAGGTGAAGGAGGCGAATATCGCAAGACGGCATTTACGTACTCGGTATGGGCACTATGAATTCTTAGTAATGCCGTTTGGGTTGACTAACATATAGCAAGACATTCATGGATATGATGAATAGGGTGTTCAATGATTTGGATCGATTCGTAGTGGTTTTATTAGCGACATCTTGGTATATTCAAGGACCGAGGAGGAACATGATGCGCATTCTTGGTGGTATTGCAGATTCTCGAGGGAGAAGCGACTTTATGCAAAGTTTAGTAAATGCGAGTTTTGGCTTAGAGAGGTGGCGTTCTTAGGTCATGTAGTGTGGTGAGGGATTAGAATGGATCCTCGAAAGATTGAGGCGATTTTGGATTGGAAGCCGCCTAGGTCGATGAGTGAGATTGAGTTTTCGGGTTTGGCGAGGATACTACCGAAGATTTGTAGAGGATTTTCGTTGATCGCGGACCGATGACCAAATTGTTAAGAAAAGGGTTAGTTTATTTCAATGAAGTAGCAGGAGAGCTTCGATAAGTTAAAGAAGATTTTGTTCAAGCTCGGTTCTAATTCAACCCGAGGCTGGGAAGGAATTCACAGTTTATTGCGATGCATCACATACGGGTTTGGGTTGTGTGATGATGCAGAAAGGAAAGGTTGTGGCTTACGCATCTCGGCAGTTGAGGCCACATGAGGTCAATTATCCGACGACGATCCGGAGTTAGCTATATGTAGTTTTACTTTGAAGATTTGGAGGCATTACTTATGGAGAGAGATCGATAGTCTACAGATCATAAGAGTCTAAAGTACCTTTTGACTCGAAAGATTTGAATCTGGCGGTGCTGCAGATGGATTGAGTTCTTTGAAAGACTACGATCGCTCGATTGAGTATCATCCGGGCAAGGCTAACGTGGTGGCAGACGCGTTGAGCCGTAAGGTTGTTTGGACTTAAGGCGATGTTTGCCCATTTGAGTTTGTCTGACGACTGAGTATTCCGGCAGAGTCGCAAGTTAAGCCTACTTGGGTTGAGCGGATCGAGAGAAAAATAGTTGATGGACGAGGTTTTGAGGCGCAGAGGTCACAAGTGCGTATGATGGTTTGGAGGGTTACATTTGTCTAGTGATGGAGTCTTTGTGTTTTCGGGAGAGCTTGTATGCAGGGGATATTGAGTTAAAGCGTAAGATTCTTGGGATGCACATGACCCTACGCTATGCATCCCGGAGATAGCAAAATGTATAGGGATCTCGGAGAGATTCGATGGCGGGTCTCAAGAGGAAGTGATGAGTTTGTAGGGAAGTGCTTGACATGTTAGCGAGTCAAAGGCGAGCATCGATTCTTCGTCGAGGTTGCTTGACCGATGAAGATTCCACAGTGGAAGTGGGAAAGGATAACAATGGATTTCGTCGGTGGATTACCTCTTCGCCTAGCAAGAAGGATTGATTTGGGTAATTGTGGATCGATCGACTAAATCAGCTCACTTTATCCGGTGAGGTGGATTACTCACTGAGGTCGGTGAAGTTGTATGTGTCGAGATAGTGAAATTTGCGGTGTGCGATGTCGATCATCTCGGATAGGATCAATTACGTCAAGGTTACAAAAGCGTTGCATCGAGCTCTGGTGCAGCGGTTGGATTTAAAGACAGTATTTCACCCATGATCCGCACGGCGATCGAGAAAGGTTATCTGATCTTGGAAGACATGTTGTGAGGTTGTGTTACGAACTTGAGGGTAGTTGGGAGGAGTTTCTACCATTAGTGAGTTCGCCTACAACAATAGTTACCAAGCAAGCATCAAGATGGCACCATATGAGGCGTTGTATGGTAGGAAGTGTCGCTCACCTACGTCTTTGGACTAAGTTGGGTGAACGTCGATTGTTGGGACCAGAGTGATTCTTTGAGACCAAGACAAGGTTAAGTTATCTGAGCTCGATTGAAGGAAGCTTCGGCCGGCGAGAAGTCTTATGCCGATCTTAAGCGGAGAGATATTGAATTTGCTGTGGGAGATCAAGTTTTCCTGAAGGTCTCGCCGTGGAAGAAAGTGTTAAGGTTCGGAAGGAAAGACAAGCTAAGTTCGAGGTTTATTGGGCCGTATAAGGTGCAGAGACGAGTGGGACCAGTAGCATATCAGCTTGAGTTGCCAGCAGAGCTAAGTCAGATTCACGACGTGTTCCACGTTTTGATGCTTAGGCGATATTGCTCAGATCCATCGCACATGGTGGCAGTGGAAGAGATCGAGGTAAACCCAGATTTGACCATGGAGGAAGAGCCTATAGAGATTTTAGATCGGGATGTAAAGGTTCTGTGTAGGAAGTCTGTGCCTTTGGTTAAGGTACTATGGCGAAATCATGGCGTGGAAGAAGCTACATGGGATCCAGAGGATATGATGAGACAGCAATACCCACAACTCTTTTGATCAGGTAATTTCGAGGCTGAAATTATTTTTAAGGGGGTAGAACTGTAATATCCCGTGTTAAGGGCTATTTTATTTTGGCTTTGTTGCATGTGCATGGTGTGCTATGTTGTTATTTTGATGTTGTTGGGGCTTAGTTATAAGCTAGGTATAAGCCTGAGTGGTAGGAAAAATCTTTGTTTTTAGGCTTAGGTGAGAGGAGTTGAAGGAGCTGGGGTTTATAAATATTTTAGGGGAATTTTTAGCATAAGAAAGGAGCTGGTGGAGTGGCAAGCAAGGCGCCACTAAGAGTTTGGATTGGCGTCAATTGTAGGAGGGAAGAGGTCCTGTGTTCAAGCTGCAGAGTGCTCCATTTTGGTTTCTATTTTGACAGCATGGAGGGGAGGAGTTGTAGGCAGTTCAAACTCTGCCTTGGACCAAGTCAAAAGTTCAAATGATGGGTGGAGAGTGAATGTAGGAGGAAGACTAGTTCAAACTAGTTTGAATTGGTGGCTTGGAGTGTTTGGGGGAGTTGTGGCTGGAATTTGGAGAGATTTTGGGGGAGTGGCCGATTGGTAAGTGTAGTGGGGAGTGTCTTGAATTTTCATTTTGGCAAATTGTGCATTTTGGTCAAAAACCATTTGTAAGCCAATTCTCCTTTAGTAAAAAAAACTAGCCAAAACTTCAAGTATATTTCTTCTTTTTTCTCCTTAAACCGAAAAGTCCAAGCTTCTTCTTGCAAAAAAATTGCTTTGTTTTCTCTTGATTCTCTTGGTAGCCAGAATGTTTGTTCCCATTTTATTCTTATTTGCATCTTGTGTAAACCAAACTAGTAACCCTTCTTCTCATACGTTATTACCTTTCTCTTAAAGCTTGATGAAACTAGCTTCTCTTCCTCTCATACTCTCTTTCCTCTCTCAATATCTTCTTGGCCAAACACCATCCTCCAAAAACATCATCCTCCATTTTTTTTTCTTTAAACCGAAAACACCCTCCTCTTTTCATCTTGATTCCTTTCTTTTCCAAAACCTCTTAGTAGAATCTTTCTTCAACCTTTGCCGATTTCTTTTCTCCTTTTGGAACCACATTTCTTTTGCTTGGTACTTCAAAGACTCTAGTGAACCTTCCTTTTGTGAAGTCGAAACTTTTCTCCTTTTGTTAAGGGTGTTAGCCAACCTTTTCTCTCCTATTAGTTCCTTTATTCTTTGTATATCGGAGGAGGTTGACCTTGTTGGATTCTTGTTTCAATCGGTCTAGTAAGAGGTAAGTGTTTGGCGAATGGCCATTTCTCCCTCTCTTGTGCTTTGCCGATTTTGAGTGTGTTTAAGGGATTTAGACTTTGGTTGGAAGGAGTTAACCGGGTTTTGATAATCGATTTCATTATAGGGCCTTTGGATCTGGAAGCAAGCAAGAGGAGTCTAATCGTTGGGTAAGTGGTGGTAAGAGATTACTTTAATGGTTTTCTTTAGAGTTGTTAAGCCAAAGACTTATGAGACTAAATTGTTTGTGTTTTAGGGGAGGCCAATTATTAGAAGGAACCATTGTTGGTCCGGTTTGGTAGGAAACCAAACCATTTGCGAGGTAAAGGTTTAACGAAACCCTTTGGTTTATCTCATTACGGCGAATGGTTTTAAGTGATTAATCTTGTGTTTGGCTGATTTTAGGAGCAAGATAATCGAGGATTTAACTTAGGTTCTTTGGGATTGGCGTGCGTTCTCGGTTGTGTAAACTAACACACCTTTTACCGAGTAATATGTTAATAACTTTGTTTGTGTAAGTGAAGCAGTATGGTTGGTCGAGATAATACCCAATGAGGTATGGATACGGATTCAGGCAAGTCCGTTTCATTACAAGATCTATGATGATATGTGATATCATGATTTATGATGTATGTATTTTGAGATGTCATATTAAGCATGTGAGCATGATAGCATGATTGCACGAATTGCATTAGTATGATATGTTATTGGGTGATATGAGAGGAGGGGATATGATATCCGTGTCTTTGGGACACCGAGGTTTGGCACCTCCGGTGGTTTGGTACCACAGATTGATTATTGTGACTTTGGGTCACGGAGGTTTGGCACCTCCGTCTCGGCCCCAAAGTGGCTTAGCACCACGGTGGGTTGGCCTCACGGTTGATTATACGGATTGACGCTAGTGATTTGGTATCACACGATGGGTTGGCCCCATCATTTTAATCGTGACTACGGTCACCGGTGATTTGGTATCACACTTGTGTCTTTGGGACACCGGAGGTTTGGCACCTCATAGCGACTCGTCCACGTGGTTAACACCACCGTGAGTTGGCCCCACTATTGAGATACGGGATTGTCGCCGGTGATTTGGTATCACACGGGTTGGCCCCAGATGGATCTTTCGTGACTTTGGGTCACCGGTGGTTTGGCACCACATCTATGGATATCGTGACTTTGGGTCACGGTGGTTTGGCACCACCGGTGGTTTGGTACCACACGGGTAGAAAAGGTGTTACGGATGGTTAGGGTCGGTGCATTAATTGTATTGCTTTGTTATGATGTGTGTTAGCATGTTGCATATATCGGAGAGGATTTATGCATCGAGTCTTGTGACTCACCTTCTCCCTTATCATTTCGGGTGACACATAGATCGCGGACTTGGAGCAGGATGGACTCGAGGTGCCCATGCCATGGATAAATTCGAGTTGCATTGATTTAAACTTGGTACCTTATTTGGTATTTTTTTTCATTTGGTTTATTTGGATTGTAAAAGGCCTTTTTAAACCTATGTTTTACTATTTATATCGTGGATTGGATTTCAAGTATGCCTTAATAATTAATTGGGTTAAAATTTGGCTAAAATTTGTAAAGATAAGGTTTTCAAACTACAAGCGATATGTTTTAAACTTTACCATCGGGTATCACACCATAATTTAAGGTAAACAAAACTCAAATGTTCTCCAACTTGAATGCATTCTCGTACTAGGTCAAAAATGTTTTAAGCAACAACAAGGATTACTTGAATTTCTAAACGAGATAAACTTGTTTTACTTACATAAGCGATTAAGTTTTTTTAAAATTTTCGGGTTTTCAAATGCATCATCGATTTTAAATCAGTCAACCTCAAGATTTTCTTCAAGTACAAGATTTAGCGAAATGATTTTATCAAACTCTTAAAACAGAAACCTAAACCTCTCAAATACCTTTTTCCCCGTAACGTACCAGATTCGGTCGTGGTGTATTGACCGGGTTTGGGGTGTTACACGGCAACTACAGGAGATGAGATCTAGCGATTTTGGCTTTTATGAAAATCCTGGAAAAGATGAACTGATGCATTTTTGGCTTTTAGAAAAACTAAGTGAAGTGTTTCGGCTTAGAAGGAAAGTGAAAAGAAAGTGGAGAGAAAGAATACTTAGGGGTTTCGGCTTCCAGAAGAAATCAAAAGAAAAGAGATTACCAAGAAGAACTGAGAATTTCGGCATAAAAGATGAGAGAAGAAAATGGGGTTCAAAATGCCGGAATTGAAGAGGTACCCCCTATTTATAGGGAATTTCGGCACCCCCTCCAGGAGATGGAATTTCGACCAACTCTGAACTCAGAAGATAACTCCTATCTTTTCTCCTCTATCCTTCTATCCCTTATCCTTATCAAAACACTCATCCATAAGAGGCCACATTTGCACCAACTCTCCCTTTATTTTATCAGCTTGTTATCCTCATTAATTAAACAAAAATAATCCCTAGATTATAGCCTTGTGCCGTCCCCCCCTTAGCTCACCTTGGCTGCCAAAATTTTGACCCAATTCTTTGGGCCCAACTGAACCTCAAATTAACATATTAATCATAATATTACACACAATGCACAAGCCCATTAATACCTTACCATAACATTCTAAGTGCTACATGCATCTTAAAAATTTTAAACGTTCCCATTCTCAAGGCCTATTGGGCCCAATTCTACTAGGCCCAATTTCAGGATGTTACAGAAACCATGCCAAATGGGCCACACGAGCGTGTGGGCCCGTTTGGTCTAAAATGGATTTTAAGCCCAATAGGTCCGTGGAGACCCAAAAAGGGTCCTGTGACGCTCAAGGCGATAGTAGGCCTTCAAAAAGGTCGTTAAATGCAAATTTCTGAAATACCCCTGTAGGGTAAATTAGATTATACCCTTGATTATGGTTGGTTATCATGTATTGTTTTATTTACACTTTTGCACGTATGATGCATTGCATTTATAATATGTTGAATGGGTGGGATTGATGATCGGAGGAAGTGTATTCTGGTGGCTCTTCCACATTCTCATGCGGTGGCCATGCCATGTATATTCTCATATTCGGTGGCTCGCCACAAATTACGTGATTAGCGACTTGTCCGCCATATTGGTGTGTTGAAATGGTGATGCAGGCAGAAGCGGATGGATTGTTAGGTTAGGTTTGCATACTTTGTTTGCGTGATCATGTTTATAGGGCTGAGGCCCAAATTGTTACTGAATAGGGATTCGGCCCAGTCTGCTGCTATATGGGCTCGGGCCCAATTAATGGCCAATTAGGAGATTACACTGAGTTCTCGTAACTCACCCCTCTGCTTTAACCTTCAGGTGATCCGTAGCATTGAGGATTTGGAGCTACGGAGGACTCTGTGGTGGCCATACAATTGAGTAGTACTCCCAAACTTTAGTAAATTTCCATTTTGCTTTATCACGAGATTATTTTTAATTTGGGTTTAATATTTTGTAATAAGGCCATTAGATTTTAATTTTTATTTTAAGCTTTCATTTCAGTTATATTCAAACTATAAACAATTAAACTCTGGGTTTTCTTAAAAAGTTAATAACTGTTTTCAAAATATCACATTTTCGCAAATTACTGAATCTAATTTCTGCTATAAATGAAGTTTTCGAAAATAACAATAATAACGTTTTTACAAGAAAATCATAAAAGCAAATTTGAATTTCACAAACAACAAAGCTCGAAGTTTCGACAAGAATACGAAGTTTTTAAACGAACGCGTGGTTTTTAAACAACCTTTTTATGTGACATGCCAGATCCGGTCGTAATGTCTAGGCCGGGTTTAGGGTGTTACATCTTCACTTGGTCGATCGGTTGATAGGACTTGTTCCAATTGGTCTTCTACAAAATCAAGCTCATATTCTATAGAAATCAACGAATCTACCTCGGACATTTCAAAACATTCTTTAGCTACATCAGGGAACATCGAGGCTTTGAAAACATTAAAGGTCACCTGATCATCTTGAACTCACATAGTGATTCCACCTTTGTGGACATTAATCAACATTCTGTCAGTTGCTAAAAATGGTCTCCCTACAATGATAGGGATCTTTTTGTCTTCTTCAAAATCTAGAATGATAAAATCGGTTGGAAATATGAACTTATCAACTATTAACAATACATCTTCAATATTTCCCTCTAGATGTGCTATCGATCTGTATGCTAACAGAAGTGTTACCATTATTGATCTTGCTTCACCAATACCTAACTTCTTGAAAACTGACATGGACATCAAATTAATGCTCGCGCCCAAATCATAGAGAGCCATATCATAGTAAGTTTCTCCAATGTTCCATGGTATGGCAAAACTCCAAGGATCTTTCATCTTTGGCGATAACTTATTTTGTAGGAATGTACCTCACTCATTCATTAATGTCACACCTAAATTTCCAAAATAACCGAACTTAAGGAGAAGTCGGGGAGTTGATTGAATAGTAATGGAAAGTTAAGGGTACCAACGAGAAATTTAGAAAATTAAGTAGCTAGTTAGAAAAAAGTTAGACTCCCAGACTAGCTTTGTTAGATTGGGACTGACTAGTTACATAGTGGGAAACATAATAATTAGGACTGTGTGGTGGTAACGGTCTGTAAAGATCGCACCATAAGGATATATATATATATATATATATATAGGTAGGAGGATGAGAAAAAGAGGGATTCCTTAATCCCTTTTACACATTCTTCTCTTCAACATCATTCTCTTCGTCTTCATTCGTCTTGAAGAAAAAAGGTTGTAACCATGGGAAGCTCTGCATGTTGCAACAGTCGCAGGCATGGGTGTATTGTAAAATTAAATGGGTTCTTGTAGCATCTAGTACTCGGACTCAACGATCGGGTCGGGTATGGGGTGTTACAATTTAGTGGTATCAGATTTTGGTTTAACTGATTATCTGGATGTATGAAGTTGGAAGACAACCCTTATATGCATGATGTAAGTACTCAATTTTGCTTGAGCCATTAAAAAATAAATAAATAAACCAGTTTTCTTTTATTACAGTCCTTTTACAGACCTAAACCTATAACACCCCAAACCAGGTCTATGCGTTAAGGCTAGATTTGGTTTGTCATACAGAATGAACATGCATTTAATTATCTAATAATTTAGGTAAAATAGTTCTACAAAACCTTTTGAAAATGAAGTTTAGTAAAAACCAAGAATTTGATTTAAAATCGATGAATAAAGTAGTAGTAGTTTGAAATCCTATTATTTAATATTAAATTGTTAAAGACTTTAAAGTAATTTTAAAGAATTCAAAAGAATCAAAACAAGAATATTTAAAGAATCTCATATGTTTAAAAACAAAATATTTAAGGAAACATTATTAAAATAGTATTAGTCCAAATTAAGTGTCTAAAGCATAATTAAATCCATCACACATAAAAATCCATAAAATAATAATAATAGAGGCCTTATTACATCATACCCAAAATAGTAATTAAATAAATATACTTAATTGAAGTTCATAGTTTATAAAACCCTTGTTCAAAGTATGGCGCCATGAAGTCATCCCTACCAAGCCTCCATCAATTGCCATTACCCGAGAAGGATAATAAAGCGAGTGAGTTACTCGTAACTCGTTGTATAACCCACTTACCATATCCACTGGCCAAATCATCAAGACATTATATTGGGCTTGAGCCCATTTACGGATTTAACAATATAATAATAATGCATGTAGAATGAAATTCCCAACCAAACCTAAATTTTCCATCCGCTACACACCACCCGTGCCAACCAACACACTTGTGGGGATCAAGTCAACCCACCCCGCCAACACACCAATCGCAGCATAAAGCCATTTTAAATAATATTGTGGTGCACCATCGAACTAGATTGTGGCAAAGCCACCGAACTAGATTTTTGGCAATGTGCCTTTCTTCTCTTCATCAATTTTTCCCAACCCATGCAATCATGTTTATATATAAAACATAACAATACATTCACATGATAATTTTAATAAAAGGCCCATAATACAAGTGAGTCCATATTTTAAATTTTCATTTTGGCCCATAAGGCAAAATAGCATTTTAGCCCATTTAACGATCTAGCAAACTTTGGCCCATATATCGATCTAGCGCTTTTGGCCCATATATCGATCTAGCGCTTTTGGCCCATATATCACATGAGGCATAAAATTTTACTATTTATCAATTAACCCATTGGGGCATTTCATAATTTCCACGACTTTAACTGCTTTCATGCATTTACACAAAAGTGTTAATTATTTCAGATTTCCGATTTTGCCATCTTTACGATTTTATCCCAATACTTACGGTATAGTATCTAACCCGAGAGATAAGTGTGAAGTTACACACCGATTACAAGTGAGAACTAGACTTTCTCTCATCGATACCTAAACACGCATCACAATAATTTAGAACACTAATACTATTTATAAATCTATTCTTATAAATAACGATCTAGACTTTACCTTGGAATTTGAACTACTTTATATGCAATTTCTCCCGATTGTTGGTTCGTTACCAGTTGAATATCCACAAACAAACAAAGGCTCAGAAGTACAAACGGCTTCAAATAATAGATTCTCCTCGGATGAGGGTCCACAACCCGGTGGAAAATCTCGAATTCTCGAAACAGCCCTCCGCTTAAATTTCGGGGGAATAGTGGAACCGCCCCTCTTCCAAACACTATTCACCACCCTTTTCGTCCCTATCTTGACCCATTGACAAAAGATCATTAGTCCCACTAAATAATATATCGAAATTATGACTAACGGTTTTAAGGGTGAGATTGGCTTACCACAAAATATCCTTGTTCCACAAGATGAAAATCGAGTGATAACGTCCCCCTAAGACAAATCGATTAATAATCCATCTATATCAATATGTCGGGTATTATATATATAACTCCTTGATAAGAACCCTTACCTTGAAAAATATGATCCGAACTTCATAACTTCAAGATGAATTTGATGAGATGGTGATTCGGCCCTTCACTATCATACTAAAATATAACGAAAGGAAACGTTTAAGAGTAATGATGAACGATTTCGATCAAAAAGACTCTCCTTTACCACACTTAGGGTTCAGCCAAAACAACCAATAAACCAACATAAGAACCAAAAAGAAAGCTCTTACCTATTGCTTAAAGTAGGGTTGGAAGAATAATCAACAAGACAATATAGATGAATAGAAGATTAGAACTTTGAAGGAAAATTGAAGAAAATGGTATTAGTACCATTCGGCCATGGGGAGAAAAAATAATGAAGAAAGTATTTGAATGATAAATAAAAATGGAGAAGAAAAGAGAATGGGGAGAAGGTGCTATAATTCGGTTTTCAAAGAGAAGAAAAGATAAGGAGAAAAGAGATGAGTTTAGAAACAATATGCATTCGACAATGGGGGAGGAGAAGGAAAAAGGAATGGCTTTTGTGTTGGCGGTTTGACTAGAAGAGAAATACGAGATGAAGCACTTGAGGGTTTTGCAAAATGACCAAATGGTCAAACAGAATGACCAAAAGAAACAAAACAAAAATTGTTTTCTCCTAACACAAGCACATTCGACCAAGAGAGGAAAAGAGAAGAGAAATGTGTTTTTGGGAGAGCAACAATGACCAAATGAAAATTCTATCAAGCTACCAATCTATTCCCCAAAACTTACCACAAAAATTTGGCAACCCCTTTAGTCCAATAAGCTGTCCATGTACATTGGCTAAAATTCAAAGTTTTAGCCACACAAAGTTTCCAAAATAACACCCTTGATTCATGCCTTATGATCCTCCTACCTTCCTTAAGCTTAGGATTCCTTTCCCCAAGTTCAAGCTTACCTTAACTATTAGCCTCCTTTAGTAAAAATTTAGTCCAACCTTACCATAAATAGGGCTTGACCGACACTTGATAAAAGGTGCAAAATTAAAGCTACCAAAATACAATCCATGGTATTTGAACCTCTCCCCTCAAGCAATCACTCATGCGCCAATTCCACCTTACTACTAGCTCATCTTATGCTAGTTTTTGACACTTAATTCCCTTAAGCATCAAGGTCACCTGTTCCACTTCAATAATATTCTTATTACTAAAATTTATTCTAGCTCCGAATAAATCCTGAGCTTTCTCGAAACTATATTAAACACACAAGTTTATTCATTCACAAAAAAATGCAACATATCGATACTTGTATTTTTTTTAGGATGTTACAATTCTACCCTCATTAAAGAAAATTTCGCCCTCGAAATTTACTTGGCTAAAAGAAGTGAGGATATTGTTGTCAAATTGCGACCTCAGGCTCCCACGTAGCTTCCTCCGCTCCGTGATTACGCCATAAAACCTTAACCAAAGGCACGGTATTCTTTTTTAGCACCTTAACATCTCGGTCTAAGATTTCCACTGGTTCCTCCTTAAAAGATAAGTCTGATCTCAACTCCACTTCTTCTACCAGTACTATGTGAGACGGATCCGATCTATAGCGCCTCAGCATAGAAACATGGAAAACATTATGAATCTGAATCAACTCCGGAGGTAATTCAAGCTGATAGGCCACTGGACCAATATGCTTCATCTCACACGATATGGTCCAATGAACCTAGGGCTCAACTTGCCCTTCCTTCCAAATCTGAAAATCTTCTTCCAAGGTGAGACTTTTAGAAAAACCTGATCTCCCACTGCAAACTCAATATCCTTAAGCTCCAGATTCGCATACGATTTTTGTCGATCCGAAGCTTCCTTTAACTGCGCTCAGATCACCTTTACCTTTTCTTCCATCTCAGATATCAACTCAGGACCCAACAACTGTCGTTCCCCCAATTTAGTCCAACAAGTAGAGGTACGACACCTACGACCGCATAAAGCTTCATAAGGCACCATTTGGATACTGGATTGGTAACTGTTATTATACGCGAACTCTACCAACGGTAGGAAATCCTCCCAACTACCTCTGAAGTCGATTATACAACCACGTAACATGTCTTCTAAAATCTGAATTACTCTTTCTGACTGACATCTATCTGAGGATGAAAAGCGGTACTAAAGTTTAACTTTGTTCCCAAAGCCTCATGTAAAGCTTTCCAAAATCGTGATGTAAACCTGGGATCCCTGTCCGATATGATAGACACTAGTACCCCATGCAACCTCACGATCTCAGATACATACAGCTTAGCCAACTTCTGCAGCGAGTAATCTGTACAAACTGGAAGAAAATGGGTAGTCTTTATCAAACGATCAACTGCAACCCAAACGAAATTTTTCTTAATAGGTGTTAAAGGTAACCCACTAACAAAATCCATTAATATCCACTCCCATTTCCATAGGGGAATCTTTACTGGTTGTAATAAGCCTGATGGCAGTTGATGCTCCTCCTTCACTTGTTGACAAGACAGACATTTACCTACAAAGTCAAAAATCTCACGCTTCAACCCTGGCCACCAATACCATTCACGAAGATCTCGATACATCTTATTTCCTCCGGGGTGCATAGCATAAGGGCTACTATGCGCCTCCCGCAGAATCATTTGTCTCAAATCTGAGTCTTTGGGCATACAAATTCTTCCACGAAAACACAACTTTCCATCGTTATTCATACCAAAATCCCCTATTTCACCACTTTCAACTTGCTGAATTAAGGATACCAGCTTTTCATCTAATATCTGCTTTTCCCTGATCTGATCTAACCACAGAGGCTTCACCTGAAGTTCCGCTAACAGACTACCATCCTCATACAAACTCAGATAAGCAAACATTGCTCTTAAATCAGATACCACCTTACGACTTAACGCGTCTGCTACCACGTTAGCCTTTCCAAGATGATACTCGATTGATAAATCATAATCCTTTAACAACTCCACCCACCTTTTTGTCTCCGCTTAACTCCTTCCGGTAAGAAGATACTTAAGACTCTTATGATCAGATAGATGATAGACTTTCACCGTAGAGATAGTGCCTCCAAATCTTTAAAGCAAATACTACCGCAACCAACTCCAAGTCATGAGTAGGCGGTTTACTTCGTGCGATCTCAATCGATTTAGAAG
This sequence comes from Gossypium rotundifolium, assembly GCA_025506655.1. Lineage (NCBI taxonomy): Eukaryota > Viridiplantae > Streptophyta > Magnoliopsida > Malvales > Malvaceae > Gossypium > Gossypium rotundifolium. Next base: position 147,768,967 of record CP106728.1, read on the forward strand.
CATAGGCCACCACTTTTCTATTTTTCATCAAGACACATCGTAAACCCATGTGTGACGATCACAAGAGCGATAAATTCGTTTCGAATTTCAAAGTTGAATCAAGATCGTGCTTCCATCAAAATCTTCTTCAATTTCTCAAACTTTCTTGTTGTTTATCACCACACATACGGTACTCCCTTTCGCAATAGCTTAGTTAGGGGTGCAGCAATCAACGATATCTAGCCAAACCTAAGAAACTCCAAATCTCAGCTACTGACTTCGGTGGTTTCCAATCTAGTATAGCCTCAATCTTCTAAGGATCCACCCTTATTCCTCCAGCTGACACCACATGACCCAAGAAAGTCACTTCCCTTAACCAAAATTCACATTTACTGAATTTGGCATAAAGTTGCTTATCACGAATTAAATGCAATACTATAAGCAAATGTGAGTCATGCTCCTCTTCATTTCTCGAATATACCAAAATGTCATCTATGAACACTACAACAAACTGGTCAAGATAAGGTTGAAAGACTCGGCTCATCATGTCCATTAATGTAGCTGGTGCATTGGTCAAACCAAACAGCATCACCAAAAAATCATAATGTCCATAACGAGTTCAGAATGCCATCTTATGAATATCTGCCTCTTTCACTTTAAGTTGATGATAACCCGATCTCAAATCAATTTTGGAGAAAACTGATGCTCCCTTCAATTGATCAAACAGGTCATCAATTCTCAACAAAGGATACCTATTCTTGATCGTCAATTTATTCAACTACCTGTAATCAATGCACATACGCATCGACCCATCTTTCTTCTTAACGAACAAAACCGGTGCTCCCCACTGAGACACACTAGGTCGAATAAATCCTCGATCCAACAATTCTTAAATTTGAGCTTTAATCTTCGCCAACTCCTTCAGTACCATCCTATAAGGTGCAATAGACACTGGAGCTATTCCAGGCAATAGCTCAATTCTACTTCCCGATCTAGAGGTATACCAGGAAGTTCTTCGGGAAAGACATCTAAAAATTCCTTCACCGTTCTCACATCTGCCACTGATAACTCCTTGGTATCCAAAGCACTCATAAAAGCTAGGAATGCTCCATACCCTTTCCACACCAACTTTTCTGCCTTTAATGTAGATACCACATTTGCCAAGTAATTCCTTTGTTCGCCTATCATTACTACTTCCTTATCATCCGAAGTCCTTATTAACATCTGCTTTCAAAGACAATCCAAATGCGCCTGCGGTGCTTCACCAACCAATCCATGCCCGAATGAGATCGAATTCCGAAAGGCAATTCCATCAAATCCGCCAAAAATATTTCTCTTTGGATTTCTAAGGCACGCCTCTAAATGTTTATTCACAATTACCAATCGTCCTAAAGGACTAATTACAAATCATCTCACTATCGGTAATCTCAGATTATATATTCAGGTTTCTAGATAGGGCACTAGAAATATACGAGTGGGTAGAACCGATATCTATCAAAGCAAAGAACAGTACATCAAGATGAAGAACGCATCAGTTATCACATCGCTTGTATCGCCATCTTTCCGACGTCGACCGATAAACCAACCTCTACCGCCTTGCCTCCACGCTACCTCTAAAGCCATTTCCTCGACCGTGCACCTTGTCCGCGTCCAACCCCATTACCACCACGACCGGTCCACGCGTCTCGGTGGTCTTTGAAAGCACCTCTACCGATTGAGCATCGTGGTTACGAGCTTCCGAGTCGTATCCATCCGTCGAGGGCAATTCTTATATTGATGATCCTTGGAACCACATTTATAATAAGCACCAATTTTCCTCCAAAGACTCTCGGGGTGTCATTTTCCACATTAAGACAGCCTCGACTCGATTACTAGCCATTGTGTGCTCTACCTTGATGGCGATCATTTCGAGGCCTCTTTCAAACCTTTTGAAGAACCCAAATACTTTATATCTCTCTTACCTCGACTCTTTCCTGCTCGACGTTTCGAGCTCTTAGCCTCTTCGCTATCTTGGCTTTCTCCACAAGCTTGGCAAAATTTTTACTTGTTCGGGGCTATCAAGACCTGAACTCATCATTTAGCCCATCCTCGCTGCATACGGTAGCCATGATCCGCTGGTACTATAGTTCGAGCATAACGACTCAAGCATAAAAATTCGCCTCATAAGTCGCCACCGTCTTATTTCCTTGAACTAGATCCAAGAATTCCTTCCTCCGAGCATCCACATAACTTGTCCCTACATATTTCCCTTGAAAGGCAGCTTTGAAGAATTCCCAAGTAACTAATGCAGCTTCAGTTCCTTTTTGAACAGTAAGCCACCATTGATATACCTCATTCCTTAACAAGGACACCGCTCTTCTTAGTTTCTGCTCTACAGTGCACTCTAGATCGTCCATAATTAGCTCTACAGCCTCAAGCCAATATTCAGCAACATTCGGAGGTACACCTAAAACACCTCTACAAACTTCAACACCACTTGATTTAAGTCGTTCCGATATCAACCCACGAGTTGCTAGCCCAGTTCTAGTTCCAGCGACCCTTTTAAGGACTCGCAACATTGCTCGTGTCAAAGTATTATCTTATCTTCTATGGTCCTGTGATTCATTTTCTGACGCAGGTGATGCCGGTGCATCCATTTTTGGGATATGTCCCGATTCTTCAGACACAGCTTTAGCACCTCGGCCTCTACCACGGCCATGTCTACCACGTCCGTATCCTCCGCGCTTATAACTTGTCTAACCTGCTTTAATGATTACTTAATTTTTGAATTAGAAAACTATTTCGGTGTTTATTAACGATATTTTTTAGATTCATGAGATAAAGTTGTTTTCGCAAACACATCCTATAGTCTCGATCTCTACAATTTTCAACACTTAAAACTAGAAGTTCTAGAGTGTTCCTATGATCATATCATCATAATAATCATTCAGTAATGAATACTTACTTGACTTGGTGCCGGATGCTTGTGGTGCCATAAAACCTTTAAAACATAATTAAAATAATTTCAAACGAAAGTTATTTGTTGAACCCTACCACAATGAAGTTTTGAACCTGGCTCGATACCATTAAATGTAACACCCCAAACTGTGTCTATGCTAAGACGAGATTTGGTTTGTCACATGTAACTAACATCCATTTAATTATCTAATGATTTAGGTAAGCAGCTTTTACAAAACCTTTTGAAAATGAAGTTTAGTAAAACCAAGAATTTGATTTAAAATCGATGAATAAAGTAGTAGTAGTTTGAAATCCTATTATTTAATATTTAATTGTTAAAGACTTTAAAGTAATTTTAAAGAGTTCAAAAGAATCAAAACAAGAATATTTAAACAATCTCATATGTTTAAAAACAAAATATTTAAGGAAACATTATTAAAATAGTATTAGTCCAAATTAAGTGTCTAAAGCATAATTAAATCCATCCGCACATAAAAATCCATAAAATAATAATAATAGAGGCCTTATTACATCATACCCAAAATAGTAATTAAATAAATATATTTAATTGAAGTTCATAGTTTATAAAACCCTTGTTCGAAGTATGGCCTCCACGAAGTCATCCCCAGCCCAAGCCTCCATCAATTTCCATTACCTGAGAAGGATAATAAAGCGAGTGAGTTACTTAGAACTCCAAGTGTATAACCCACTTACCATATCCACGGGCCAAATCATCAAGACATTATATTGGGCTTGAGCCCATTTACTGATTTAACAATATAATAATAATAATGCATGTAGAATGAAATTCCCAACCAAACCTAAATTTTCCATCCGCTACACACCACCCGTACCAACCAACACACCTGTGGGGATCAAGTCAGCCCACCCCGCCAACACACTAATCGCAGGCATAAAGCCATTTTAAATAATATTGTGGTGCCCCACCGAACTAGATTGTGGCAAAGCCACTCGAACTAGATTTTTTGCAACAGGCCTTTCTTCTCTTCGTCAATTTTTCCCAACCCATGCAATCATGTTTATATATAAAACATAACAATACATTCACATGATAATTTTAAAAAAAGGCCCATAATACAAGTGAGTCCATATTTCAAATTTTCATTTTGGCCCATAAGGCAAAATAGCATTTTAGCCCATTTAACGATCTAGAAAACTTTGGCCCATATATCAATCTAGCAGTTATTGGCCCATAAATCGATCTAGCAGTTATTGGCCCATATATCGATCTAGCAATTTTTGGCCCATATATCACATGAGGCATAAAATTTTACTATTTATCAATTAACCTATCGGGGGCATTTTCGTAATTTCCACGACTTTAACCGTTTTCATGCATTTACAAAAAAGTGTTAATTATTTTGTATTTCTCGATTTTGCCATCTTTACGATTTTATCCTAATACTTACTAGATAGTATCTAACCCGAGAGATAAGTGTGAAGTTACACACGATTACAAAGGAGAACTAGACTTTCCGCTCGTCGATACCTAAACACGCATCACGATAATTTAGAACACTAATACTATTTATAAATCTATTCTTATAAATAACGATCTAGACTTTACCTTGGAATTTCGAACAACTTCTATATGCGATTTCTCCCGATTGTTGGTTCACACCGCTGAATATCCACTAACAAACAAAGGCTCGTGAGTACTAACGACTTCAAATAATAGATTCTCCTCGGATGAGGTAGTGGAAAATCTCAGATTCCCGAAATAGCCCTTCGTTAAATTTCGGGGGAATAGCAGAACCGCCCCTCTTCTGAACACTATTCACCACCCTTTTCGTCCCTATCTTGATTGTCTCCATTGACAAAAGATCATTAGTCCGACTAAATAATATATCGAAATTATGACTAACGGTTTTAAGGGTGAGATTTGCTTACCACAAAATATCCTTGTTCCATAAGATGAAAATCGGCGATAACATCCCCTAAGACGAAATCGATTAATAATCCATCTATATCAATATGTCGGGTATTATATATATAACTCCTTGATAAGAACCCTTACCTTGAAAAATATGATCCGAACTTCATAACTTCAAGATGACTTTGACGAGATGGTGATTCGGCCCTCCACTATCATACTAAAATATAATTAAAGGAAACATTTAAGAGTAATGATCAACGATTTCGATCAAAAAGACTCTCCTTTACCACACTTAGGGTTCGGCCAAAACAACCAATAAACCAACATAAGAACCAAAAAGAAAGCTCTTACCTATTACTTAAACGAGGGTTGGAAGAATAATCAACAAGACAATATAGATGAATAGAAGATTCAGCTTTGAAGGAAAATTGAAGAAAATGGTATTAGTACCATTCGCCATGGGGAGAAAAATAATGAAGAAAGTATTTGAATGATAAATAAAATGGAGAAGAAAGAGAATGGGGATAAGGTGTTATAATTCGGTTTCAAAGAGAAGAAAGAGAAGGAGAAAAGAGATGAGTTTAGGAACAATATGCATTCTAAGCAATGGGAGAGGAGAAGGAAAAGGAATGGCTTTTTGTGTTGGTAGTTTGACACTAGAAGAGAAATTCGAGATGAAGCACTTGAGGGTTTTGTAAAAATGTCCAAATGGTCAAAAAGAATGACCAAAAGAAACAAAACAAAAATTGTTTTCTCCTAACACAAGCACATTTGGCCAAGAGAGGAAAAGAGGAGAGAAAGGTGTTTTTGGGAGAGCAACAACCAAATGAAAATTCTATCAAGCTACCAACCTATTCCCCAAAACTTACCACAAAAATTCAGCCTCCCCTGTAATCCAATAAGCTGTCCATGTACATTGGCTAAAAGTCAAAGTTTTAGCCACACAAAGTTTCTAAAATAACACCCTTGATTCATTCCTTATGATCCTCCTACCTTCCATAAGCTTAGGATTCTTTTCACCAAGTTCAAGCTTACCTTAACTTGTAACACCCCAAACCCGGTCAATACACCACGACCGAATCTGGTATGTTACAGGGAAGAATGTATTTGAGAGGTTTTAGGTTTGAGTTTAGGAGTTTGTTAAATTCATCTTGCTAAATTTGTACTTGAAGAAAATCTTAGGGGATGACTGTTTTAAAACCGATGGTGCATTTGAAAACCTGATAATTTTGAAAACTTAATCAGATATGTAAGTAAAACAAGTTTATCTCGTTTAAAAATTCAATTAATCCTTGCCGTTGCTTCAAAACATTTTTGACTTAGTACGTGAGTGCATTCAAGTTGGAGAACATTTGAGTTTCATTTATCTTGAATTACGTGTGATACCCGATGGTAAAGTTTAAAACATATCGCTTGTAGTTTGAAAACCTTATCGTTACAAATTTTAGCCAAATTTTAACCCAATATATTATTAAGGCATATTTGAAATCCAATCTAAGCATGTAAATAACAAAACATAAGTTTAAAAGGCCTTTACAATCCAAATGAACCAAATGAAAAACCAGTCAAATAAAGTACCAAGTTTAAATCAATACAACTCTGATTTTATCCATGGCATGGGCACCTCAAGTCCATCCCGGCCCATGTCCGCGATCTATGTGTCACCGAAATGATAAGGGAGAAGGTGAGTCGCAAGACTCAAGATATAAATCCTCTCCCAGATATGTAACATGCTAACACACATCATAACAAAGCGATACAATTAATGCACCCGATCCTATCCATCCGAACACCTTTTCTACCCTGTGGTACCAAACCTTTGGTGGTGCTAAACCATCGGTGACCCAAAGTCACGATATCCATAGATGTGGTGCTAAACCATTGGTGACCCAAAGTCACGAAAGATCCATCTATGGGCCAACCCACGCAGTGATACCAAATCATCGCATAATCTCAGATCTCGAAGTGGGGCCAACCTACGGTGGCGTTAACCATGTGGACGAGTCGCCACGAGGTGCCAAACCTCCGTGTCCCAAAGACACAAGTGTGATACCAAATCACCGGTGATCGCAATACGGTTAAAATGATGGGGCCAACCCATCGTGTGATACCAAATCACTAGCGTCAATCCCAGATAATCAACCGTGGGGCCAACCCATCGTTGTGCTAAGCCATTGGGACGAGACGGAGGTGCTAAACCTCCGTGACCCAAAGTCACAATAATCAATCTGTGGTACCAAACCACCGAGGTGCCAAACCTCCGTGTCCCAAAGACACGGATAACATATCCCCTCCTCTCATATCACCCAATAACATATCATACTAATGCAAAGTCGCGGCAATCATGCTATCATGCTCACATGCTTAATATGACATCTCAAAATACATACACCATAAATCATGATATCACATATCATCACAGATCTCGAATGAAAACGACTTACCCGAATCCGTATCCATACCTCATTGGGTATTATATCGGTCAACCATACTTGTTTCACTTACACAATCAAAGTTATTAACATATTACTCAGTTAAGAAGGTGTGTTAGTTTACACACCTGTTAGAACGCATGCTCAATCCCAAAGAACCGGTCTAAATCCCTCGATTATCTTACTCCTAAAATCGGCCAAACACAAGATTAATCACTTAAAACCATTCGGCCAGAATAGATAAACCAAAGGGGTTAGCATTTGAACCCTTACCTTCGTAAATGGTTTGGTTTCCTACCAAACCCGAACCAACAATGGTTCCTTCTGATAATCGGCCTCCCCCTAAAACACAAACAATTTAGTCTCATAAGTCTTTGGCTTAACAACTCTAAAGAAAACCATTAAAGCAATCTCTTACCACCACTTACCCAACGTTTATCAGAGAAGGAAGGCTCTTCTTGCTTGCTTCCAAAATCCAAAGGCCCTATACGAAATCGATTACCAAAACCCAAAGGTTATCTCCTTTCAACAAATGCCGAAATCGGCCCTTAAACAAACCCAAAATCGATAAAGCACAAGAGAGGGGAGAAATGGCCATTCGGCCAAACACTTACCTTCTACTAGATCGATTGAAACAAGAATCCAACAAGGTCAACCCTTCTCTGATATACGCAATAAAGAAACTATTAGAGAGAAAAGGTTCACTAACACCCTTAACAAAAGGAGAAAAGTTTCACTTCACACAAAGGAAGGTTCGGCTAGAGTCTTTGAAGTACCAAGCAAAAGAAATGTGGTTCAAAAGGAGAAAAGAAATCGCAAAGGTTGAAAAAGATTCGCTAAGAGGTTTTGGAAAAGAAAGGAAATCAAGATGGAAAGAGGGAGGGTTTTTTAGTTTAAAGAAAAGAAAATGGAGGATGGTGTTTTGGAGAATAGAGTTTCAACAAGAGGATATTGAGAGAAGAAAGAGAGTATGAGAGGAGAGAAGCTAGTTTCTACTCAATAGCAATGGAGAAAGCAAATGGAGAATGTAAGTTTCGGCACTAACTTTAAGAGAAAGGAAAATACTAGTTTCGGTTTACCAAGAACATCAAAAGAAAAACAAAAGAAATTTCAGCAAGGGTAAGCTTTAGACCTTCGGTTTCCAAAAGAAAAAAATAAGAAAAAGAAAACTTTTGCTTGACACCAAAAGTGACCGAAATAGAAAATGCCCCAAATTGCCAAATGAATTTCGGCATATCACTCCCCCACTACACCTACCAACCGCCACTCCCCCCAAAATCTCTCAAAAAATTCGGCCTGAACTCCCTAAACACTCCAAGCCACCCATTCAAACTAGTTTGAACTAGTCTCCCTCCTAACTTCACTCTCCACCCACCATTTGAACTTTTGACTTGGTCCAAGGCAGAGTTTGAACCGCCACAACTCCTCCCTCCATGCCTTCAAAATAGAAACCAAAATGGAGCACTCAGAGCTTGAACACAGGACCTCCTCCCTCCCGCAAGTGATGCCAATCAAGCTCTTAGTGGCACCTTGCTTGCCACTCCACCACTCATTTGTTATGCTAAAATTCACCAAAAGATATTTATAAACCCCACTCCTTCATTTCCTCCCATCTAAGCCTAAAACCAAATTTTTCCTACCACTCAAAGCTTACACCTAGCTTATAACTAAGCCCCAACAACATCAAAATAACAACATAGCACATCATGCACATGCAATGAGCCAAAATAAAATAGCCCTTAACTCAGATATTATAGTTTTACCCCTTAAAAATAATTTCTACTCGAAATTACTCGATCAAAAGAGTTATGTATTGTCGTCTCATCATATCCTCGTTCCCACGTAGCTTCTTCCACGCCATGATTCCGCCATAGTACCTTAACCAAAGGCATGACTTCCTACGCAGTAACCTTCACATCCCGATCTAAAATTTGTATGTGCTCTTCCTCTATGGTCAAACTGGTTTACCTCGATCTCTTCCATCGCCACCACGTGCGATGGATCCGAGCGATATCGCCTAAGCATCAAACGTGGAACACGTCGTGAATCGACTTAGCTCGCCGGCAACTCAAGTCGATATGCTATCGTCCCACTCATCTCAAAGACCTTATACGCCCAATAAACCTCGGACTTAGCTTGCCTTTTCTTCCAAACCTTAACACTTTCTTCCACGGTGAGACCTTCAAAAACTTGATCTCCCACAAGAAATTCAATATCTCCGCTTAAGATCAAGATAAGACTTCGCGGTCAAGCTTCCTTCAATCGGCCTCAATCAACTTAACCTTGTCTTCGGTCTCAAAGAACCAACTCGTCCCAACAATCGACGCTCACTTAACTCCGCCCAACAAGTAGGTGAGCGACACTTCCTACCGCATAACGCCTCATATGGTGCCATCTTGATGCTTGCTTGGTAACTATTGTTGTAGGCGAACTCGCCTAATGGTAGAAACTCCTCCCAACTACCATCAAGTCCGAACACAACCTCGCAACATGTCTTCCAAGATCCAGATAACCTTTCGATCGCTCGTCGGATCGGGTGAAATGCCATGTGAAATCCAATCGTACCTAGAGCCCGATGCAACGCTTTCGTAACCTTGACGAATCGGGATCCCTATCCGAGATGATCGACATCGCACACCGTGCAAACCTCACTATCTCGACACATACGACGCTAACCTCTCAAGTGAATAATCCACCTCACCGGATAAAGTGAGCCGATTTAGTCACCAATCCACAATTACCCAAATCAATCCTTCTTGCTAGGCGAAGAGGTAATCCACCGATTTAAATCCATAGTGATCCTTTCCCACTTCCATCGTGGAATCTTCACCGGTCAAGCAACCTCGACGGCAATTGATGCTCACCTTGACCACGACATGTCGACACTTTCCTACAAACTCGCTACTTCTTTTTCGCACTTTACCACCGTAATCGCTCTCTCGAGATCCCTATACATTTTGCTACCTCCAGATGCATAGCGTAGAGGGCGCTATGTGCATCCCAAGAATCTTCGCCTTAACTCAAGATCCCTCGGCATACAAGCTCTCCCCAAAACATAGCACTCTATCACTAGACAAATCAGAACCTCCAAACCATCATTCGCACTTGTGACCTCTGCAAGACTCAAAACCTCATCCATCAACCTGCTTTTCTCTCGATCCGCTCAACTCAAGTAGGTTTAACTCGCACCGCTGTAATACTCTCCGCCGTCAGACAAACTCAAATGGGCAAACATCGCCTTAAGTCCGAAACAACCTTACGGCTCAACGCTCTCGCCACCACGTTAGCCTTGCCCGGATGATACTCAATCATCAGTCAGAGTCTTTCAAAGAACTCAATCCATCCGTACGCCTTAGATTCAAATCTTTTCGTGTCAAAAGGTACTTGAGACTCTTATGATCCGTAGACTATCGATCTCTCTCCGCATAAGTAATGCCTCCAAATCTTCAAAGCGAAAACTACAAACCGCTAACTCCAGATCGTGCGAGGATAATTGACCTCATGTGGCCTCACCGCCGAGAGATGTAAGCCACAACCTTTCCTTCCTCTGATCAAAGACACAACCCAAACTCAGATGTGATGCACCGCAATATATCGTGAATTCCTTCCCACCTCAAAGTTGAATTAGAACCAAACTTTAGTCAAAATCTTCTTCAACTTGTCGAAGCTCTCCCATCGCTTCTCAAATTCAAATAAACGGAACCCCTTTTCTTAACAATTTGGTCATCGGTGTCACGATCAACGAAAATCCTCTACAAATCTTCTGGAGTATCCCGCCAAGCCCGTAAAACTTTGAATCTCATTTATTGACTTAGGCGCTTCCAATCCAAAATCGCCTCAATCTTTCGAGGATCCACTCTAATCCCTCAACCGACACTACATGACCCAAGAACGCCACCTCTAAGCCAAAACTCGATTTACTAAACTTTGCATAAAGCTATTTTTCCCTCGAATCGAATACCACCAAGAATGCGCATCATGTTCCTCCTCACCCTTGAATATACCAAGATATCGCCGATAAAACCACTACGAACTAATCCAAATACTGGAACACCCTATTCATCATATCCATGAAGGTCGTGCTGTTAGTCAACCCAAACGGCATAACTAAGAACTCATAGTGCCCATACCGAGTACTTAAATGCCGTCTTGCGTATATCCCTCCTTCACCTTTAATCGGTGGTACCTGCATCTTAAATCGATTTTGAGAATACCGACGACCTTCACCGATCAAACAAGTCATCTATCCGGACAATGGATACTTGTTTTTGATCGTCACTTATTCAATTGGTGGTAGTCTATACACATCCGATAGTACCGCTTTTCTTTTAACAAAGAGTACCGACGCCCCCAAGGTGAAACACTTGGCCCGATAAAACCCCATCCAACAACTCCCGGATTTGAGCCTTAAGCTCTACTAACTCTTTAGGCGCCATCCTATACGGAGCAATAGACATGGCGATTAGCCTGCAATGATCTATCCTAACTCTACCTCACGATCCGTGGCAAACCCTAAGCTCCTCAGGAACACATCAAAGAATTTCCTAATCGTCTGAACTGCTCCACAAGCAGCACTCTTTAGCCTCCAAGGTATACACATGAACCACATATGCTTCACAACCCTTTCGACCATCTTCTTGGCTTTGAGCGAGATACCACATTGGATGATAATTACTTCTATTACCGATCAGACTACCTCATCACCCTTAGTTTTTTCAGAACCATGCGCTTAGTCACAATCCAACTTCGCTTGGTACTTAACCACCATCCATCCCGAGAATCGATCGAACTCCCCAAACGGCAGCTCCATCAGATCGCCACAAACACTACCCCTTGAGTTCTAGAGGTACATCTCTATACAAACTTATCTATAACTACAGAGTGACCTAGAGGGCTTATTACTGGCCATCCGCCTAGAAGATATCTTAGAGTCTAGATCCATGGTCTTCACTATGCTACTTGCAACATATGAATGCGTCGAACCCACATCAATCAAAGCAAGAATGGAGAACCAAAGATTAAAACGATCTGGGTTATGACGTGCTGTGCGTCGCCTCCTCTAAGTGCCTCACTGCATACACTAGCCCGACTATCCGCCTCGAACTACTCACCTCTCCCCGGTGCTCCACGGCCCCACTGTAACCATTACCTCCTCGCCATTACCTCGGCCTCTGCGGTGGTGGTCCATTATTCTTGTACTAAGTATGGCCCCGACTCTGACCAATCCTAGCCAACTTACGGACACCCCTCACACGGTAGTCCAATGAGCCACACTCAAAACATCCTCACCGTCACCCAACATCCTCCCCAATGAGCTTTCCCACAACGGTTACATCACAAGGTCCCCTAACTAGCAAGCAACAAGCCTACCAGATCGATTCGCCCACTCGGTCTAGCCCTTTTCCGAGGATTACCGACGACCTGAAGACCCAAAATTCCTCTTATGTCGGTTCCTATCCATGCCTTGCCTCACAGACTCCTTAAAACCCTCGGCTACCTTAGCCTTTTCAACCAGATAAAGAATTCACGCTCCTCACTGGAGAGCAATCAAGAACTTTAATTCATCTCACAGCCATCCTCAAACGAACACACCTCTCGTGCTCAAGAGCCACCATACCCTAGCATACCGACTCACCGAGGAACTCGCGCCGTACTCGACACAGATTTACTCCTCGAACCAACCTCAAAATGCTTTTCGTTGCTCATTAATGTAGTTAGCTCCAACGCATTTTTCTCGATAAGCACTCAAATAGTCCCAAGTTAGATCTTTCACGCAACGTCGTCCGAATCGTGAGCCACCACGGTATGACTCATCTCAAGAAGTTATACTATCCCTTTAATTTCTCTTGAAGGTCAGTCCAGATCATCCATGATCCACTGTCGCTTCCACCAATATTCACCAGGCTTTGAGCAACACTGACACACCTCTAATACCTCAAATTTCGCTTGTTCGAAGTCGCTCAGCAGTACGATTTTCTAGCTCCTGCGCCTCCACCTACTCTAACTACCCTTTTCGAACTCCAGAAGATCGCTTCGAGACATCTGCGTCGTCCCTAGTCTGTTCTCGAAATTCACCACCTCCAGTGGTGGTATGATTTCAGATCTCATTCTCCCCATTTCGACCAGATCCTACGGTTCGTAAACCGTCATCCTACCTCGACCACGTCCACCTCGTACTCATGACTAAAATCTTGCTCGATTTAAAGAATTTTATGCATCAAGAATTATTCCATTGCTTAAAAGCAAAGTCTTATGATTATTAAAGAAGCTTGTTTTCGCAAGTCCACGAGTCCTATCGGTTTGGTTTTAAGGTAATCCACTATTGCTAGTCATCCACTCACATCAACATCAAAATCACAAGCAATAGTAAGGGTACTTACCGGGTGGATTGGTGCCGAGACTCGGTGCCATGCCTTTCAAACCATATTCTTTAAAGCCAAAACACTTTAAAACCAGAATTTAAAACATTTTGGGCCTCGGCCCACAAATGAGCCTTTGAACTTGGCTCGATACCACAATTGTAACACCCCAAACCCGATCAATACACCACTTAATCGAATCTGTATGTTACAGGAAGAATGTATTTGAGAGGTTTTATGTTTAAGTTTAGAGTTTGTTAAAATCATCTTGCTAAATTTGTACTTGAAGAAAATCTTGGGGATGACTGTTTTAAAACCGATGGTGCATTTGAAAACCTGATAATTTTGAAAACTTAATCAGATATGTAAGTAAAACAAGTTTATCTCGTTTAAAAATTCAATTAATCCTTGCTGTTGCTTAAAAACATTTTTGACTTAGTACGTGAGTGCATTCAAGTTGGAGAACATTTGAGTTTCATTTATCTTGAATTACGGTGTGATACCCGATGGTAAAGTTTAAAACATATCGCTTGTAGTTTGAAAACCTTATCGTTACAAATTTTAGCCAAATTTTAACCCAATATATTATTAAGGCATATTTGAAATCCAATCTAAGCATGTAAATAACAAAACATAAGTTTAAAAAGGCCTTTTACAATCCAAATGAACCAAATGAAAAAACCAGTCAAATAAAGTACCAAGTTTAAATCAATGCAACTCCGATTTTATCCATGGCATGGGCACCTCGAGTCCATCCTGGCTCCATGTCCGCGATCTATGTGTCACCTAAAATGATAAGGGAGAAGGTGAGTTGCAAGACTCAGTGTATAAATCCCTCTCCCGGTATATGTAACATGCTAACACACATCATAACAAAGCGATACAATTAATGCACCCGATCCTATCCATCCGTAACACCTTTTCTACCCGTGGTACCAAACCATTGGTGGTGCTAAACCACCGTGACCCAAAGTCACGATTTCCATAGATGTGGTGCCAAACCACTAGTGACCCAAAGTCATGAAAGATCCATCTGTGGGGCCAACCCACGTGTGATACCAAATCACTGGCGACAATCCCAGATCTCGAAAGTGGGGCCAACCCGGTGGCGCTAACCACGTGGACGAGTCGCTATGAGGTGCCAAACCTCCGTGTCCCAAAGACACAAGTGTGATACCAAATCACCGGTGACCGCAATCACGGTTAAAATGATGGGGCCAACCCATCGTGTGATACCAAATCACTAGCATCAATCCCAGATAATCAACCATGGGGCCAACCCATCGTGGTGCTAAGCCTTTGGGACGAGACGCGGAGGTGCCAAACCTCCGTGACCCAAAGTGACAATAATCAATCGTGGTACCAAACCACCGAGGTGCCAAACCTCGGTGTCCCAAAGACACGGATAACATATCCCTCCTCTCATATCACCCAATAACATATCATACTAATGCAAAGTCGCGCAATCATGCTATCATGCTCACATGCTTAATATGACATCTCAAAATACATACACCATAAATCATGATATCACATATCATCACAGATCTCGAATGAAACGGACTTACCGAATCCGTATCCATACCTCATTGGGTATTATATCACCAACCATACTGCTTCACTTACACAATCAAAGTTGTTAACATATTATTCAGATTAAGAAGGTGTGTTAGTTTACACACCGTTAGAACACACGCTCAATCCCAAAGAGCGGTCTAAATCCTCGATTATCTTGCTCCTAAAATCAGCCAAACACAAGATTAATCACTTAAAACCATTCGCCGAATAGATAAACCAAAGGGTTAGCGTTTGAACCCTTATTTTCGCAAATGGTTTGGTTTCCTACCAAACCCAAACCAACAATGGTTCCTTCGATAATCGGCCTCCCCTAAAACACAAACAATTTAGTCTCATAAGTCTTTGGCTTAACAACTCTAAAGAAAACCATTAAAGCAATCTCTTACCACCACTTACCCAACGTTTATCAGAGAAGGAAGGCTCTTCTTGCTTGCTTTCGAAATCCAAAGGCCCTATACGAAATCGATTACCAAAACCCAAAGATTACCTCCTTTCAACAAATGCCAAAATCGGCCCTTAAACAAACCCAAAATCGATAAAGCACAAGAGAGGGGAGAAATGGCCATTCGGCCAAACACTTACCTTCTATTAGACCGATTGAAACAAGAATCCAACAAGGTCAACCCTCCTCTGATATACGGCAATAAAGAAACTATTAGGAGAGAAAAGGTTCGGCTAACACCTTTAACAAAAGGAGAAAAGTTTTGACTTCACACAAAGGAAGGTTCAGCTAGAGTCTTTGAAGTACCAAGCAAAAGAAATGTGGTTCAAAAGGAGAAAAGAAATCGGCAAAGGTTGAAGAAAGATTCGCTAAGAGGTTTTGGAAAAGAAAGGAAATCAAGATGGAAAGAGGGAGGGTGTTTTGGTTTAAAGAAAAGAAAATGGAGGATGGTGTTTTGGAGAATAGAGTTTGCAAGAGGATATTGAGAGAAGAAAAGAGAGTATGAGAGGAGAGAAGCTAGTTTCGGCTCAATAGCAATGGAGAAAGCAAATGGAGAATGTAAGTTTAAGACTAACTTTAAGAGAAAGGAAAATACTAGTTTCAATTTACCAAGAACATCAAAAGAAAAACAAAAGAAATTTCAAAGAAGGGTAAGCTTTAGACCTTGGTTTCCAAAAGAAAAAATAAGAAAAGAAAACTTTTGCTTGACACCAAAAGTGACCGAAAAGAAAATGCCCCAAATTGCCAAATGAATTTGACATATCACTCCCCACTACACCTACCAATCGCCACCCCTTAAATCTCTCAAAAATTAGGCTGAACTCCCTAAACACTCCAAGCCACCCATTCAAACTAGTTTGAACTAGTCTCCTCCTAACTTCACTCTCCACCCACCATTTGAACTTTTGACTTGGTCCAAGGCGAGTTTGAACCGCCTACAACTCCTCCCTCCATGCCGCCAAAATAGAAACCAAAATGGAGAACTCTGCAGCTTGAACACAGGACCTCCTCCCTCCGCAAGTGACGCCTAATCCAAGCTCTTAGTGGCGCTTGCTTGCCACTCCACCAGCTCATTTGTTATGCTAAAATTCACCTAAAGATATTTATAAACCCCAGCTCCTTCAACTCCTCCCACCTAAGCCTAAAAACAAAATTTTTCCTACCACTCAGGCTTACACCTAGCTTATAACTAAGCCCCAACAACATCAAAATAACAACATAGCACATCATGCACATGAAACAAAGCCAAAATAAAATAGCCCTTAACCCGAGATATTACATAACTATTAGCCACCTTGCCATAAAAATTTAGTCCAACCTTACAATAAATAGGACTTGACCGACACTTGATAAAAAGGTACAAAAATTAAAGCTACCAAAATACAATCCATGGTATTCAAACCTCTCCCCTCAAGCAATCACTCATGCGCCAATTCCACCTTACTACTAGCTCATCTTATGCTAGTTTTTGACACTTAATTCCCTTAAGCATCAAGGTCACTTGTTCCACTTCAATAATATTCTTATTACTAAAATTTATTCAAGCTCCGAATAAATCCCAAGCTTTCTCGAAACTATATTAAACACATAAATTTATTCATTCACAAAAAAATGCAACATATCGATACTTGTATTTTTTTTAGGATGTTACAAAACCCAATAACCCCACCTAAACACCCTCAGAAGCCCAAAATTAAACCTGCTAACCCAAAAGCTTACATGGCCCAAAAGGCCCAATAGCTAAACCAACTTCAGCAAAAATCTAGGGTTTCTAGGAAACCCTTGCGCCGTAGCCTCGCACCCAAGCCAACCGGCACGCCGTAACTCTGCACCCTCGATCGCGCCGCAGTCATCGCAAATCGTCTTCACCGTCGAGATCTTCGTCCACCTGCAAATGGAAAGGAAACAAATCACAGTAAAATTGCAAAAATATATGTATTCCTTTTATTTCATTTTATTTCGGGTTATAAAAACCCATCGAAAACATGTAATAGAGGATTCATAGATACACATACAAAAAAATAGATTCACAGAAATAAAAACAGAGGTGACTTCTCATTTCATTTGTTTCGTTCATTTTTTTTTCAATCTATATTTTCATGCAAAATATATTTTATGAAAAATAAGAGGAAAAGAGATTTACCTTTCGATGACGCTGAATGGTTCGATTTTAGCCTCCGACCACCACCCTTGGTGGCGCGTGGGATACAAGGCCCGAATCGACGCTTGAACTCGGCAAGAGAGGATTTTTAGGGCATTCTCTAATTTTTTTAAAACAAAGAGCAAATGAATTTTTGGCTCGAAACCGATTTTATAACCAGATAAAACGACACTGCCGCTTAGGCTAATAAGCACCAAAACGACGCTTTTTACAATCGGACTACAGTGTTGACCCGTTTACACGGGGAGGTCTGCGTGTTTATGTAAAAATGGTCTAATAATCATTTTAGTCCCTCCGCATTTTTATTTTTTTAATTCCTTTTAATTTTATTTTTTTTATTTTCTAATTCGACCCTAAAGTTTAATTTTGTTCCAATTTAATCCCTCCGATTCTTTTAGGGGCCAAAATCAAGACGTTGCCGTTTTTAAAATTTGATTTAATTGTTATCTTAACCCCTGTAATTTAATAATAGTTTTAATTTAGTCCTTTTAATCTGTTTTAAATGCTATTTAACCCCTTTTTTAATTTTAATTTTATCTTTTTGTTTTATTATTTTATATTATAATTAATAGTTTTATCACATTAAAATATTCTATATTATTCTCTTATATTTATTAAGTTATATATATGTATGTATTATATGTATTATTTATATATTATTATATATATTTCTTTGTTATTTTTATATTATATTTTATATGGTATATATTATTACGTTACATTTATATATATTATTTCCAAAACTTTATTTTATAAAATTTATTCATATTACCTAATCTATTTTATTTATATTGTTTATATTATGATTAGTGTATTATATATATATATATATATATATATATATTTCATCATTTTATTTTGTTTAATATTATTTTAATTATATATTATTTTCATAAATTAGTCATTATATTATTTCATACATTGTATAGTATTATTTTATTATATTTTATATAAAATATATTTATGTCTAATTTATATTATTTATATTTTATTTATTCAAAATCATTATATATTATTCTTTTATTTATACATTGTTTGTATTATTTATATCATATATGTATGTAATATTTTTTATTTTATTTATTAATCTTGCATGAAATATGTTTATATTTGTTTTATTATTTACTGTATTTGTTTATACTTCATCATGTATTCACAATTGCCTTAGTGTAGGAATTATTATTTGTCATATTTTGTATTATTATTTCTTTGTGGTCTATCTTAAACGTTAGTATATTTTCTTTTAATATTTATGTTTTATAATTAATGCAATGTTGTTACATGATTCTAGTTTATTATAAAAAATCCATTTTTTCAAAAACCATTATATTTTTAAAAGTTTTTAAAATAAGGCAATGTTTTGGTATTTAGAAATTCGAGAAATAGTGCCCTAACGTACTGGGTTACGATTTTCCATTTGGCTAAATAACTAAATACCCTTTTACAAATTTTGTAAATCATGATATAATTTTGATTACGAAGGTTTTTAAATATCGTGCCCTAACGTACTGGATATGAAGTTTATATTCCTCGAAATAAAGAAATCTCAAGTTTTAAATAAAAACCTATTCTTGGGAATTCAAAGTGTTTTGCCTTAACTTATTGGGTTCGACATTTTGCGTCTCGAGGTAGGAATTTTCTCAAAGAAGGATGAGCTTAATTTTAAAGTCATGAAATGCTATACCTTAACTTATTGGGTAAAGTACTTTATTTCTTTGGGATAAGCAAGTCTTGGTTTTCTTTCAAATAAAAGGATCATATTTTATAATTTTCTTATTTTCAACATTTGGACATGATTTTATCGATTTGGTACCAATTTTTGGGCGTTATGAGGATGCTAACCCTTCCTCATAAGTAACTCGACTCCCGAACTCGTTTTCTTGTTTTTGTGGACCAAAAATGTTTTTTAAAATAAAACGTTTTACAAGGAGATCCAATCACACCTAAGTCAAAAAGATTGGTGGCGACTCCCATTTTTCGTTTTTAAAGTCGATCCCCATTTTTCTAAACCAGATTTTAAAATGGTTTCAACACATGATACAGTGGTAGTGGCTTAGTCTCTCAAGATTTATCGTAAATAATGGGTGTAACAAGAATGAGTGTAGGATTGGCAAATCATGGCCAGATTGTTGATCAATGAAGTATAAAAAAATAGGTAGGAATGTGGGAATTTTTCATTAATATGGGAAATGCATTTACAGACTATATAAAGTTAGGCATCATCCCTAACAAGTGGATCTATCATTTCCTTTGTGGGAGCAACAGTGGTAGGCTCGGGATCGGGTGGGAGGAAGAAATTTCCAGAATCTTTCCGCTTCTTCTAAAACTCTTCACACTCGACTCAAGAAGGATTCCTGGCATTGAAGCTTGGACTCTGGTTGAGGAACTGACGAAGACAACTAAAGTTCACATGACTCGCATCGAAAGGGCCTGCATCAACTTGGGCATGATGGATGTAATTAGGCTTCATCTTGGAAAGATAATCCATGATTCTCGCCTTAGTCTCTACTTTATATTGCACCAAGGCTCCAACATTTTTTTTTTGAATCTTCTCTAGGTCCACCAAGTACTGTTCCTCATGTGCTTTGATTTGGTCTTCCAACTGCAAACCCTACCTTGATCAGAATAACCCCTAACCCACATCCGTCATTTGAAACAGGTTACAAAATGTTATCGGAGTTTACAAAAAATTACGATAATTCCACTATTTACTTATGTTCATATCAAAGTTGTCTACTTGAGTCATAGTCACTAAATTATTTATATCTAGAGCTACAGGATTCTATATTAAGACCTGCTTAATGTTTTTGAAACTAGACTCAAAAATATTTCTACCATAAAATTTTAGAATTTATAATTTAGCCAATAAGTACAAAGAAAATCTTCAAATTTATTTCTGCTCATTGCTTGACGACTTTGATGTAACACCCCAAACCCGGCCTATGCGTTTAAGACCAGACTTGGCATGCCACACAATTCGAACTTACGTCCAATCATCAATGCTTTTAATGAAAACAATTCTTCAAAATGATTTTGAAGATGGAGTTTATCAAAATCGAGATTTATTTGAAAACCATGATTTTAAAACATAAGAGTTTACAATTTGATTTTCGGAGAAATAATTGGTTAAAACTTAAATAATTGGTTGAAATAATTTATAAAAGAGTTTTCACAAAATTTTACGAGTGAGTGATATTTAAGAAAAAACCCTTTTATACATAAGTTTAAGAAAACATTTATAAAAAATTAAACAACCCCATTTAAGTAACTAAAACATATTAAAATCCATCCACGCATAAAATCCATAAAAATAAT
Organism: Gossypium rotundifolium; assembly: GCA_025506655.1. Classification (NCBI taxonomy): domain Eukaryota; kingdom Viridiplantae; phylum Streptophyta; class Magnoliopsida; order Malvales; family Malvaceae; genus Gossypium; species Gossypium rotundifolium. Next base: position 147,790,067 of record CP106728.1, read on the forward strand.
ACCAAAGGCCTTATTACATCGCAATTGAAATAGTACTTAAATAAAAATACTTAAAAGAGGTTTAAAGTTTTTATAACTCATCATTCGTAGTATGGCTCGCACACGAAGTCATCCCTACCAAGCCTCCATCAATTATTATTACCGAGAAGGGTAAGAAAATGGGGTGAGTTACTTAGAACTCAATGTGTAACCCACTTACCGTGTTCATCGGGCCAAAACCATTTAAGCAATTAGTTGGACTTGAGCCCATTTACAAATGTACAATATAAAAATAATGCATGTGATATGCAATTCCCAACCAAGCCTAATTTCCATCCGCTACACACCATCCAGTAATAACCAACACACCTGTGGGGATCAAGTCAACCCACCCCGCCAACACACCAATAGGGCATTAAGCCAATTATAATATTTGTGGCAGAGCCATTAACTAGATTTTGGCAACAGCCTTTCTTCTCTTCATCAATTACCCCAACCCATGCAAATATGTATATATAGATAATGCATAACAATATAGTCATAAGATAAATTTTAACAAAAAGCCCATATTACAAGTTATCAATTTGGCCCATTAGTCAAAATAGAAATTTTGGCCCATTTAACGATCTAGCAAATTTTGGCCATTAAACATATGAGGCCCTTTTCGAAATTTTCTCACTTGGCCAGCTTATCAAAATAATCCATAAGGCCCAAAATGTCATTTTTTACAATATAGCCCATTAAGGGCAAATTCATAATTTTTCCATAACTTTAATACTATTTTCATGCATTCACACAAAAAGTACTAATATTTCGTATTTTCCAATTTTACTGATTTTACGATTTTTATTCTATGCTTACGTTATAATATAACCCATGAGATAAGTGTGAAGTTACACACTTGATCACGGTGAGAACTATACCTTCCCGCTCGTCGATACCTAAATATTTATCACGCTTGATTAGAACACTAATATTTAATAAAAACTATACTATTGATAAACGATCTAGATCTTTACCCTCGAAATCTCGAATGATAATTATTTGTCGGTTCTCCCCGGTTGACGGTTCACAACCTAATGGGAAATCTCGAATTGCTAATGGCTCCGAACTATGAACAACTTCGAATAATCGATTCTTCTCGAATGAGGGTCCACAACCCTGTGGAAAGTCTCGGATTCTCGAAACAGCCCTTCGCTTGAATTTAGGGGGAATAGCGGAACCACCCCTCTTCCAAACGCTATTAACAACTCTTTTCGTCCCTATCTTGCTTGCCTCCTGTAACACCCCAAACCCGGCCTATGCATTAAGCCTGAATTTCGGCATGCCACACAAATTAAACGTACATTCAAATCATTTAACAATGTAGAAATCAAATTCCAAAATGATTAAAAGAGTGACTTTATCGAAAAATCGAAGTTAATTGAAAACCCTAATTTAAAAACACAAGAATTTTTCGTTTTATCTATTGAGTAGTAATTGATAAAAAACTTTGGATTTATTTAGTCGAAATATTTGGTCGAAAAGTTTTAAAAGACTTTTCTAAGTTTCAGTAACATTTAAGAAAAACCTTTATTTTATACGAGAGTTCTATAAAAACATTTATAAAAACTAAACCAATCCAACTCAGGAAAACTAAAACACAATAAAATCCATCCACATAATAAAATCCATAATTAAAGAGGCCTTATTACATCGCCATAAAAATAGTACTTAATAAAAATTATTAAAGAAGTCTTAAAGTTTTATAAACCACCATTTGTAGTATAGCCTCCCCACGAAGTCATCTCCAACCCAAATCTCCATCAATTGTTACTACCTGAGATGGGTAAAAAAATGGGGTGAGTTACTTAGAACTCAGTGTGTAACTCACTTACCATAGTCCACTGGGCCAAAACCATTTAAGCATTTATTTGGGCCTAAGCCCATTTCAAATATAATAATTTAGCATGTATGAAATGCAAGTGATATGCAATTCCCAAAACCAAACCTAGATTTCCATCCGCTACACACCACCCATACCAACCAGCACACCTGTGGGGAGCTTTAGTCACCCACCCCGCCAACACACCAAAGTAGGCTTTAAGTCCAATATAATATTTGTGGCAACAGCCATTTAAATAATTGTGGTAGAACCACCCATCTAGATTTCAGGCAAAGGCCATCGTGACAAAGTCACCTATCTAGAATTTTGGCATCAAGCCTTTCTTCTCTTCATCATTGATCCCAACCCATGTAATCATGTTTATGCATAACAAAATATTTGTAAAAAAAAAAAAAACCATATTACAATTTATCAATTTTGGCCCATTAATCAAAATAGCATTTTGGCCCATAAAATCACATATCACATATAACCCATTTATCAATTATCATAAATGGCCCAATTATCAAATATCACTCATGGCCCATTTATCGATTATCACATATGGCCCAAATTCTCAAATATCACATATGGCCCAAATTCTCAAATATCACATATGGCCCATATTCTCAAATATCACATATGACCCATATTCTCAAATATCACATATGGCCCAAATTCTCAAATATCACATATGGCCCAAATTGTCAAATATCACATATGGCCCAAATTGTCAAATATCATATATGGCCCAAATTGTCAAATATCACATATGACCCAAATTGTCAAATATCATATATGGCCCAAATTGTCAAATATCACATATGGCCCAAATTGTCAAATATCACATATGGCCCAAATTATCAAATATCACATATGGCCCAAATCATCAAATATCACAAATGGCCCAAATTATCACTTTTATCGAATTAGCTCGTTAAGGGCAATTTTATAATTTTCATGATCTTAATACAATTTTCAAAATCTTATCTTTAAGATGATAATTATGTTATTCTTCTCGATTTCACTAACTTGTGATTTCATCCAACGATTTATACGATATAGTCATCTAATCCATGAGATACTTGTGAGATTACACACCGATTACGGTGAGAACTACACTCTCCCGCCATCGATATCTAAACACACATCACGAAGGATTAGAACACTAAAATTTAATATTAAACTATTCTAATATTGCGATCTAGATCTTACCCTCGGAATCTCGAACAACCACTATTTGCGATTTCTCTCAGATCAAAGGTTCATAACCATGAGTAAACAATGGTTCGGGGGTACGTACGACTTCGAATAATTGATTTTCGCTGGATGAGGGTCCACAACCCGGTGGAAAGTCTTGGATTCCCAAAATAGTACTTCTCTTGAATTTAGGGGGAATAATGGAACCACCCCTCCTCCGAACACTATTAACAACTCTTTTCGTCCCTATTTTGATTGTCTTCAAAGACAATAAATCATTAGTCCAAACTAATATTTGTTATTATAACCGATTGATCTTATGAGCGAAGTCGGCTTACCACAAAATCCTTACGTTCACAGGATGAAAATCGAGTGATAGAGTCCCTATGATAAAAATCGATTAATCAACACTATCTGTAACAAATAAAAAGTAATATAGAACCCTTCTAAAAAATCCTTACCTTGAACGATGAATTTTCCTTTTTCACACGATCTTCCTATGGCTAGAGTCGATTAAGTGATGTCGAAATAATCGGCACTTCACTATACCACTACAAGAAGAAAGGTTTTGTTTGAAAGAGAAAAGATGATGATTTCGATCAAAAAGACCCTCCCAAGTCAACATATGAATTTCGAAAATAGAGGAAAAATAAAGGAATTGAAAAGAGTGTTCTTACCGATTGTTCAAAAATGACCACTCGAATGAAAAAGAGGGTTAAACGAAAGATGGAAGATTCGGCTATAGTGAAAATATTGGAGAGGATGATGATCAATAACATTCAGCCATGGTGAAATATTAAAGAGGGAGTGATGTTTGAGAGTTTTTTGCAAGAAGAAAAGAAGAAGAAAATAGGGTGTTTATGTTTCGGGTTTTCTTTCAAGAATGAAAGATGAATAAAGAAAATGTCTTGAGGCTAGTGTGCATTCGGCAAGAGAAGAAAAGAAAAGAAAAGAAAAATGCCCTTCAAGATTGTATGGTTTCGGCACAAGGAGGAAAAGATTTTTGGGAGAATGAAAGATAATACCGAAATGGTCAAAATGAAATGGCCAAAACAAAACACAAATTTTACCTATTGCTCAAGACACATTCGGCTAGGAAGAAGATTTTGGAGAGGAAAGCTATTGATACACCAAAATGCCAAAATGAAAAATGACCAAAACTAGCACCTACCTTACCAAATGCTAACCAAAAATTCAGCCATCCCCCTAGCCCCTAAAACCATCCAAGTGCATGGCCAAATGGTCAAAGTTTAGCCACCCAAACTTTCCAAAACTGCTCCCCTTGTTTTAAGCCTTATGTCCCCTTTACATGCCTTTTCCATATGATTCCTTTCCCTAAGTTATCACTTGCCTTTTTCCCATGGTCTTCTTGCCATAAAAAAAAATTAATCCAACTCATCTAATCCTTATCCATGACCGAAACTTACTAAGGAAAAGCAAAAATAAAAGCTTTCAAATTGCATGCTAGGAGATTCGAACCTTTTCCCTCAAGCAAACATACATGCGCCACCACCACCTTGCTACTAGCTCATCTTATGCTAGTTTTTGACACTTAAACTTACTTAAACCTCAAAGTCACTTGATCCACTTCAATTAAGTACTCCTTACTAAAATTTATTCTAATTTCGAATAGTTCTCAAGTCTTCTCAAGACTATACTAAACATGCAAAACTTTAATTATACACAAGTTAAGCACCAAAGCATGCATCATACAATACTCAAATTTTAGGATGTTACAACTCTACCCTCCTTAAAGAAAATTTCGTCCTCGAAATTTACCTGGCTAAAAGAGATGAGGATATTGTTGTCAAATTGCATCCTCAGGCTCCCAAGTAGCTTCCTCCACTCTGTGATTACGCCTTAAAACCTTAACCAACGGTACGGTCTTTTTTCTTAACACCTTAACATCTCGGTCTAAGATTTTCACTGGTTCCACGAAAAGACAAATCTGACCTTAATACCACTTCTTCTACCGGTACTATGTGCGATGGATCCGATCTATAGCACCTCAGCATAGAAACATGGAAAACACTATGAATCTGACTCAACTCCGGAGGTAAATCAAGTTGATAGCCACTGGTCCTACACGCTTCAACACACGGTACGATCTAATGAACCTAGGGCTCAACTTGCCTTTCCTTCCGAATCTAAAAATCTTTTTCCACGGTGAAACTTTCAAAAAGACCTGATCTCCCACCGCAAACTCAATATCTTTACGCTTCAGATCCGCGTACGACTTTTGTCTATTTGAAGCTTTCTTTAAATGCGCTCAATTACTTTTACTTTTTCTTCCGTCTCGGTTATCGTTCAGTCCCAACAACCGTCATTCCCCAATTCAGGTCCAACAAGTAGGAGTATAAAGACCTACGACCATATAACGCTTCATAGGTGCCATCTGAATCTTTGGATTGATAATCGTTATTTTACGCAAACTCGCCAAGCGGTAGAAAATCCTCCCAACTACCTCTCAAGTCGATCACACAACCTCGTAACATGTCTTCCAAAATCGGATTACTCCTTTCGATCGACCATCCGACCGAGGGTGAAAAGCCGTCATCAAGTTTAACTTTGTACCCGAGCCTCATGTAAAGCTTTCCAAAGCGTGATGTAAACCTAGGATCCTCGTCCGATATGGTAGACACTGGTACCCCATGCAACCTCACGATTTCAGATATATATAGTTTAGCCAACTTCTGCAATGAATAATTCGTACGAACTGGGATAAAATGAGCAGTCTTCGTTAATCAATCTACTACCACCTAGACAGAATCTTTCTTAGTAGGTGTTAGGTGTTAAGGGTAACCCACTAACAAAATCCATCGTTATCCGCTCGTATTTCCATAGAGGAATCTTTACCGGTTGTAATAAACCCGATGGTAATTGATGTTCCGCCTTCACTTGTTGACAAGTCAAACACTTTCCCACAAAATCAGTAACTTCCTGTTTCAACTTTGGCCACCAATATTGTTCACAGAGATCCCGATACATCTTATTTCCTCCGAGGTGCATAGCATAAGGGCTACTATGCGCCTCTAGAAGAATCATTTGCCTCAAATCTGAATCCTTGGGCATACAAACCCTTCCACGAAAACACAGTACACCATCTTTGTTCAAACCAAAATCTCCTATTGTACCACTTTCAGCTTGTTGTATTAAAGGACCCAACTTTTCATTGGATAATTGCTTTTCCTTGATTTGCTCCGACCACAAAGGCTTCACGAAGTTTCGCTTAACCGCCATCCTCATATAAACCGAGATGAGCAAACATTGCTCTTAACTCGATACAACCTTACGACTCAACGCGTCTGCCACAACGTTAGCCTTTCCAAGATGATACTCGATTGAGAAATCATAATCCTTTAACAGCTCCACCCATCTTCGTTGTCTTAAATTCAATTCCTTTTGGGTAAGGATATACTTAAGACTCTTATGGTCCATATAAATGATTGACTTCTCACTGTAAAGAGAATGTCTCCAAATCTTTAATGCAAACACTACCGCATCCAACTCCAAATCATGAGTAGGATAATTGACTTCATGCGGCCTCAAGCCGTAGAAGCATAAGCTACCACTTTTCTACTTTGCATCAAGACACATCCTAAACCCGTGTGTGACGATCACAAGAAATGGTAAACTCTTTTTCGCCTACGGTTGATCAAGATCTTGGCGCTTCATTAGAATCTACTTCAGTTTATTGAAACTTTCTTGTTGTTTATCGGTCCACACATACGATACTTCCTTCCACAACAGCTTAGTTAGGGGTGCAAGAATCAATGAAAACCCTCAACAAAGCATCTATAATAACCACCAAACCCAAGAAACTTTGAATCTCATTCATCGACTTGACGGTTTCCAATCTAACACTGCCTCTACCTTTCGAGGGTCAACTCTTATTCTTTCAACTAACACTACATGACCCAAGAAAGTCACTTCCTTCAACCAAAATTCACACTTACTGAATTTGACATATAGTTGCTTATCTCGCAAAATTTGCAACACAGTGCGCAAATGAGAGTCATGCTCTTCTTCATTCCTCGAATATACCAAGATGTCATATATGAACACTACTACGAACCGGTCTAAATAGGGTTGAAAGACTCAGTTCATCATGTCCATAAATGCAGCTGGTGCATTAGTCAAACCAAACGGCATCACCAAAAACTCATAATGTCCATAGCGAGTTCGAAATACCGTCTTATGAATATCTGCCTCTTTCACCTTGAGTTGATGATAACCCGATCTCAAATCAATCTAGAAGACTAAAACTCCTCTTAATTGATCAAATAGGTCATCGATTCTCAGTAATGGATACCTATTCTTGATCATCAATTTATTCAACTGCCTATAATCAATGCACATACGCATCGACCCATCCTTCTTCTTGACGAATAAAACTAATGCTCCCCACGGAGACACAGTTGGTCGAATAAATCCCCGATCTAGCAGTTCTTGAATTTGAGCTTTAAGCTTTGCTAACTTTGGTGCCATTCTATAAGGAGCAATGGACACCGGAGCAGTTCCCTGCAAAAGCTCAATGCCAAACTCTACTTCTCGATCTGGTGGTAGACCTGGAAGTTCTTCGGGAAAGACATCTAAAAATTCTTTCACCGTTCTCACACCTTCTACCGATAATTCCTTGGCATCCAAAGCACTGATGAATGCTAGGAATGTTCTATTCCCTTTCCGCACCAATTTTCTACCTTCAAAGCGGATATCACATTTGCCAAAAAGTTTCTTCGCTCGCCTATCATTATTATCTCCTTATCATCCACAGTCCTTATTGACATCCGCTTTTCGGCACAATCCAATTGCGCCCAATTTTTCACCAACCAATCCATACCCAAAATAAGATCAAACTCACCGAAAGGTAATTTCATCAAGTCTGCTAGAAATACCTCTCTTTGAATCTCCAAGGGCACATCTCTAAATAATTTATTCACTATTATCGACTGTCCTAAAGGACTAATTACCGTCATCTCTCTATCGGTAATCTCAGATCTAATATTTAGGTTTCCAGATATAGCACTAGCAACATATGAGTGGGTAGATCCGATATCTAACAAAGCAGTAACAGGTACATCAGAGATGAAGAACGTACCAGTTATCACATCAGGTGCATAACCGTCCTCACGACGCCTGACAGTATAGACCAATCCTGGTGGTCTTACCTCCGTGTTACCTCTAACACCATTACCTTGACCCAGTGCACCTTGTCCACGTCCATTACCATTACCACCACAACCTGGTCCACGACCTCTTGGTGGCTGCTGAGTACCTCTAGCTGGCTGAGCCTTAGAGTTACGAGCTTTCTGAGTCGTTTCAGTCCGTCGAGGACAATTCTTAAACTGATGATCCTTGGATCCACATTTAAAATAGGCTCCAGTTTTCCTCCAACATTCTCCCGGATGTCGTCTTCCATAGTCGGCACATTCTCGGATCGATTAGTAGTCTTAGGTGCCCTAACTTGGGCGGCTCATCATTAGTGGCCTCTTTTGAAACTTTTAGAAAAACTAGAGTACTTAAAATCCCTTTTGCCTCTTACTTTTTCCCAATCATGCGTTCTAAATTCTTAGCCTCTTGGCTATCTTAGCTTTCTACAAGCGAGGTAAAAGTTCAGTACTTGTTGTGGGGCTACCGAAGACCAGAACTCATCATTCGATCCATCCTCAAAGCGTACATGTGCTCATGATTAGTCTGACTATAGTATGAGCATAGCGACTCAAATGAAGAAATTCTGCCTCGTAGGCTGCCACAGTCTTACTTCCTTGAACCAAATTCAGGAATTCCTTCCTCCGGGCATCTACATAACTTGTCCCCACGTACTTCCCATGGAAAGCAGCTTTAAAGAAATCCCAATTAACCAATGCAGCCTCGGTGCCTTCTCGAACAGTAAGCCACCATTGATAAGCCTCGTCTCTTAGTAAAGACACGGCTCCTCCCAGGTTCTGCTCGACGGTGCACTCTAAATCATTCATAATTCGTTCTACAGCCTCAAACCAATATTCTGCCACATTCGAAGCTACACCAAAGACACCTCTAAAAACCTTGGCATCATTTTGAGGCCTCTTCTGGAAACTTTTAGCAGAACTTGTGTACTTAAAATCCCTCTTGCCTCTGACTCTTTCTCGATTCTGGCGTTCTGAATTCTTAGCCTCTTCGGCTATCTTGGCTTTCTCTAAAGCGAGGTAAAATTCCATACTTGTTGTGGGGCTATCAGTACTCGTAACTCATCATTCAGCCTATCTTCAAAGCGTACACAACGCTCATGATTAGTCGGCACTATTATGCAATCATAATGGCTCAAGCGAAGAAATTCTGCCTCGTAAGCTGCCACCGTCTTACTTCCCTGAATTAGAGTCAGGAATTTCTTCCTCCGGGCATCTACATAACTTGTCCCGACGTACTTCCCTTGAAAAGTAGCTTTAAAGAAATTTCAAGTAACCAATACAGCCTCGGTGCCTTCTTGAACAGTAAGCCACCATTGATACGCCTCGTCCCTTAGCATGGACACGGTTCCTCTCAGTTTCTACTCGACGGTGCACTCCAGATCATCCATAATTCATTCTACAGGCTCAAGCCGGTATTCTGCAACATTCGGAGCTACACCGGAGACACCTCTAAAAACCTTGGCACCACTAGACTTGAGTCATTTCGATATTGATCCGCGAGCTACTGGCCCAGTTCTGGCTCCAGCTATTCTTTCTAAAACTCGCAACATTGCTTGAGTCAAAGCATTATCCTCATTCGCATGATCATGAAATCCAGTTTCGCTCTCGAATGACGCAGGTGCATCCATTTTCAGTATATGACCCGGCATTTCAGACGCAGTACCTCGCCCTCTACCACGGCCACGTCTACCGCATCAATGACCACGTCCTCTAGTGCTCATATTTACTAATTCGCTTTTAACCTGATTACAAGTTTTATGAATCAGAATATTATTTCAGTGTTTATTAACGATATTTTATGAGATATAAGAGATAGGGTTATTTTCGCCATCACATCCTATAGTCTCGATCTCTATCATTTTCAACACCTAAAACCAGAAGTTCTAGAGTGTTCCTAAGGTCTCATCACAATAATAAACATTTAATAAACAAATACTTACTTGACTTGGTGCCGGATGCTCGTGGTGCCATACTACCTTTAAAACATAAACTCTAGAAATCTAAATAGTTTTTAAAAAATCATTGTTGAACCCAAACCACAGCCGAGTTTTGAAACTGGGCTCTGATACCAAAAAATATAACACCCCAAACCCGGCCTATGCATTAAGCCTGAATTTTGGCATGCCACACTAATTAAACGTACATTCAAATCATTTAACAATGTAGAAATCAAATTCCAAAATGATTAAGAGAGTGACTTTATCGAAAAATCGAAGTTCATTGAAAACCCTAATTTAAAAACACAAGAATTTGTCGTTTGATCTATTGAGTAGTAATTGATAAAAACTTTGGATTTATTTAGTTGAAATATTTGGTCGAAAAGTTTTAAAAGACTTTTCTAAGTTTTAGTAACATTTAAGAAAAACCTTTATTTTATACGAGAGTTCTATAAAAACATTTATAAAAACTAAACTAATCCAACTTAGGAAAACTAAAACACAATAAAATCTATCCACATAATAAAATCCATAATTAAAGAGGCCTTATTACATCGCCATAAAAATAGTACTTAATAAAATTATTAAAGAAGTCTTAAAGTTTTATAAATCACCATTTGTAGTATAGCCTCCCACGAAGTCATCTCCACCCAAATCTCCATCAATTGTTACTACCGAGAGGGTAAAAAATGGGGTGAGTTACTTAGAAATCAGTGTGTAACTCACTTACCATAGTCCACTGGGCCAAAACCATTTAAGCATTTATTTGGGCCTAAGCCCATTTCAAATATAATAATTTAGCATGTATGAAATGCAAGTGATATGCAATTCCCAAAACCAAACCTAGATTTCCATCCGTTACACACCACCCGTACCAACCAGCACACCTGTGGGAGCTTTAGTCACCCACCCCACCAACACACCAAAGTAGGCTTTAAGCCCAATATAATATTTGTGGCAACGGCCATTTAAATAATTGTGGTAGAACCACCGATCTAGATTTCGGGCAGCGGCCATTGTGACAAAGTCACCTATCTATAATTTTGGCATCAAACCTTTCTTCTCTTCATCATTTATCCCAACCCATGCAATCATGTTTATGCATAACAAAATATTTGTAAAAAAGACCATATTACAATTTATCAATTTTGGCCCATTAATCAAAATAGCATTTTGGCCCATAAAATCACATATCACATATAACCCATTTATCAATTATCATAAATGGCCCAATTATCAAATATCACTCATGGCCTATTTATCGATGATCACATATGACCCAAATTCTCAAATATCACATATGGCCCAAATTCTCAAATATCACATATGGCCCAAATTCTTAAATATCACATATGGCCCAAACTGTCAAATATCACATATGGCCCAAATTATCAAATATCACATATGGCCCAAATCGTCAAATATCACAGATGGCCCAAATTATCACTTTTATCGAATTATCTCATTAAGGGCAATTTCATAATTTTCATGATCTTAATACAATTTTCAAAATCTTATCTTTAAGATGATAATTATGTTATTCTTCCCGATTTCACTAACTTGTGATTTCATCCAACAATTTATACGATATAGTCATCTAACCCATGAGATACGGTGTGAGATTACACACGATTATGTGAGAACTACACTCTCCCGCTTCGTCGATATCTAAACACACATCACGAAGGATTAGAACACTAAAATTTAATATTAAACTATTATAATATTAAGCGATCTAGATCTTACCCTCGGAATCTTGAACAACCACTATTTGAGATTTCTCTCCGATCAAAGGTTCAGAACCACGAGTAAACAATGGTTCGGGGGTACGTACGACTTCGAATAATTGATTTTTGCCGGATGAGGGTCCACAACCCGGTGGAAAGTCTCGGATTCTCGAAACAGTCCTTCTCTTGAATTTAGGGGGAATAATGGAACCACCCCTCTTCCGAACACTATTAACAACTCTTTTCGTCCCTATTTTGATTGTCTTCAAAGACAATAAATCATTAGTCCAAACTAATATTCGTTATTATAACCGATTGATCTTATGAGCGAAGTCGGCTTACCACAAAATCCTTACGTTCACGGGATGAAAATCGAGTGATAGAGTCCTATGATAAAAATCGGTTAATCAACACTATCTTTAACAAATAAAAGTAATATAGAACCTCCTAAAAATCCTTACCTTGAACGATGAATTTTCCTTTTCACACGATCTTCCTATGGCTAGAGTCGATTAGCGATGTCAAAATAATCGGCACTTCACTATACCACTACAAGAAGAAAGGTTTTGTTTGAAAGAGAAAAGATGATGATTTCGATCAAAAAGAACCTCCCAAGTCAACATATGAATTTCAGAAATAGAGGAAAAATAAAAGAATTGAAAAGAGTGTTCTTACCGATTGTTCAAAGATGACCACTCGAATGAAAAAGAGGGTTAAATGGAAGATGGAAGATTCAGCTATAGTGAAAATATTGGAGAGGATGATGATCAATAACATTCGGCCATGGTGAAATATTAAAGAGGGAGTGATGTTTGAGAGTTTTTTTGCAAGAAGAAAAGAAGAAGAAAATAGGGTGTTTATGTTTTGGGCTTTTTTTCAAGAATGGAAGATGAACAAAGAAAACAACTTGAGGCTAGTGTGTATTCGGCAAGAGAAGAAAAGAAAAGAAAAGAAAAATGCCCTTCAAGATTGTATGGTTTCGGCACAAGGAGGAAAATATTTTTGGGAGAATGAAAGATAATACCAAAATGGCCAAAATGAAATGGCCAAAACAAAACACAAATTTTACCTATTGCTCAAGACACATTCGGCTAGGGAGAAGAATTTGGAGAGAAAGATTTTGGAGAGGAAAGCTATTGATACACCAAAATGCCAAAATGAAAAATGACCAAAACTAGCACCTACCTTACCAAATGCTAACAAAAAATTCGGCCATCCCCCCTAGGCCCTAAAACCATCCAAGTGCATGGCAAATGGTCAAAGTTTAGCCACCCAAACTTTCCAAAACATCTCCCTTTGTTTTAAGCCTTATGTCCCCCTTACATGCCTTTTCCATATGATTCCTTTCCCTAAGTTATCACTTGCCTTTTTCCCATGGTCTTCTTGCCACAAAAAAAAATTAATCCAACTCATCTAATCCTTATCCATGACCGACACTTACTAAGGAAAAGCAAAAATAAAAGCTTTCAAATTGCATGCTAGGAGATTCGAACCTTTTCCCTTAAGCAAACATACATGCGCCACCACCACCTTGCTACTAGCTCATCTTATGCTAGTTTTTGACACTTAAACTTACTTAAACCTCAAAGTCACTTGATCCACTTCAATTAAGTACTCCTTACTAAAATTTATTCTAATTCTGAATAGTTCTCAAGTCTTCTCAAGGCTATACTAGACATGCAAAATTTTAATTATACACAAGTTAAGCACCAAAACATGCATCATAATAATACTCAAATTTTAGGATGGTACACCTCCATTGACAAAGGATTATTAGTCCTACAATATATCAGAAATTTTAATACTAATGGCTTAAAAGGGCGAACTTAGCTTACCTTAAAATCCCGAGTGATTTCCAAAGGATTCCTATACATGAAAACTTTCAGTTATAACAAATCCCAATGATAGTCATTGATAAAAACGAGAGTGATCAAAAATCCTTGAAGAGTTCCTTCTTACCTTGCTAAATTTGATCCGAACTTGAATAACTTTCAAGATGACTTGACAAGATGGTGGCTTGGCCCTCCACTATCTTACGATTATCCAAAGCTTAATGAAAGAAATGATTGAGAACAAGGTCAAAGAAGAATAAGAGATTTGACTATGATATAATAGATAGGAAAATAAATTTCGGCTATGGGGATGGTTACAAGCATTCGGCCATGGAAGGAAAATGAAGGAAGGATGTGTTTGAATGGTAAATAAAATGGAGAGGAAAAGAGAATAGGGAGAAGAGAAAAGAAAATGGAGATGAGAGGTTTGTATTTCGGTTCTCAAGGATGGAAGATGAATGCATTCGGCAATGAAGAGGAAAAAGAGAAGAAAAGAAATGGTCCTTAATGGCTATGTGGTTTCGGTCACAAAGAGAAGAAAAAGGATTGGAGAGAATAAACAACCTAAGACCGAAATGGTCAAAAGAAATGGCAAAAAGAAACAATTGCTTACTCAAAGTTTATGGCACATTAATTTAGAGAGAGGAAAATTAGAGAGAAAAATTTGATAAAAGCACCAAATGACCAAATGGAAAATGTACTCATCAAGCACCTAATCCTACCAAACTAACACCAAAAATCGGCCATCCTGTAACACCCTAAACCCGACCTATGCATTAAGCCCGGATTTCGACATGCCACACAAATTTAACGAACATTCAAATCATTTAACGAAGTAGAAATCAAAATTTCAAAACGATTAAGAAAATTGCTTTATCGAAAAAAATCAAGTTTATCGAAAACCATAATTAAAAACACAAGAATTTGTTGTTTGATATATAAAGAAGTATTTGATAAAAACTTTGGACTTATTTAGTCGAAATATTTCATCAAAAAGTTTTAAAAGAATTTCCTAAGTTTCTAGTTAAGAAAAACTTTTATTTTATACGAGAGTTATAGAAAACATTTAAAAAAACTAAATCAATCCAACTTAATAAAACTAAAACATAATAGATCCATCCATATAATAAAATCCATAATTAAAAGGCCTTATTACATCGCCATTAAAATAGCACTTAATAAAAATCATAAAAGAAGTCTTAAAGTTTTATAAACAACCATTTGTAATATAGCCTCCCCACGAAGTCATCTCCGACCCAAGTCTCCATCAATTGTTACTACCTGAGAGGGGTAAAAAAAATGGGGTAAGTTACTTAGAACTCAGTGTGTAACTCACTTACCATAGTCCACTGGCCCAAGACCATTTAAACATTTATTTGGGCCTAAGCCCATTTCAAAATATAATATTTTAGCATTTAAAAATAATAATGCAAATGATATGCAATTCCCAAAACCAAACCTACATTTCCATCCCCCACACCCCCGTACCCAACCAGCACACCTGTGGGGAGCTTTAGTCACCCATCCCACCAACACACCAAAGTAGGCTTTAAGCCCAATATCATATTTGTGGCAACGGCCATTTAAATAATTGTGGTAGAACCACCGATCTAGATTTCAGGCAACGACCATTGTGACAGAGTCACCTATCTAGAATTTTGGCATTAAGCCTTTCTTCTCTTCATCATTGATCCCAACCCATGCAATTTTGTTTATGCATTACAAAATATTTGTAAAGAAAACCATATTATAATTTATGAATTTTGGCCTATTAAAACACATTTCACATATAGCACACTTATCCATTATCATAATTGGCCCAATTATCAATTTTCACTTAAGGCCCATTTATCGATTATCACATATGGCCCAAATTCTCAATTATCACATATGGCCCAAATTGCCAAATATCATATATATGGCCCAAATTTATCAATTATCACATATATGGCCAAAATTTATCAAATATCACATATATGGCCCAAATTTTCCAAATATCACATATATGGCCCAAATTTATCAAATATCACATATGGCCCAAATTTGCCAAATATCACATATATGGCCCAAATTTATCAAATATCACATATGGCCCAAGTTTGCCAAATATCACATATATGACCCAAATTTATCAAATATCACATATATTGTAACACCCCAAACCCGGTCAATACACCACGACCGAATCTGGTATGTTACGGGGAAAAAGGTATTTGAGAGGTTTAGGTTTCCGTTTTAAGAGTTTGATAAAATCGTTTCGCTAAATCTTGTACTTGAAGAAAATCTTGAGGTTGATTGATTTAAAATCGATGATGCATTTGAAAACCCGAAAATTTTAAAAAAAAACTTAATCAGTTATGTAAGTAAAACAAGTTTATCTTGTTTAGAAATTCAAGTAATCCTTGTTGTTGCTTAAAAACATTTTTTGACCTAGTACGAGAATGCATTCAAGTTGGAGAACATTTGAGTTTCGTTTACCTTAAATTATGGTGTGATACCCGATGGTAAAGTTTAAAACATATCGCTTGTAGTTTGAAAACCTTATCTTTACAAATTTTAGCCAAATTTTAACCCAATTAATTATTAAGGCATACTTGAAATCCAATCCACGCATATAAATAGTAAAATATAGGTTTAAAAGGCCTTTTACAATCCAAATAAACCAAATGAAAAAAAAAAATAGTAAAATAAGGTACCAAGTTTAAATCAATGCAACTCTGAATTTATCCATGGCATGGGCACCTTGAGTCCATCCTGGCTCCAAGTCCGCGATCTATGTGTCACCTGAAATGATAAGGAAGAAGGTGAGTCACAAGACTCAGTGCATAAATCCTCTCCCGATATATGCAACATGCTAACACACATCATAACAAAGCAATACAATTAATGCACCGACCCTAACCATCCGTAACACCTTTTCTACCCGTGTGGTACCAAACCATTGGTGGTGCCAAACCCTTTGGTGACCCAAAGTCACGATATCCATAGATGTGGTGCCAAACCACTTTGGTGACCCAAAGTCACGAAAGATCCATCGTGGGGCCAACCCGTGTGATACCAAATCACTGGCGACAATCTCGTATCTCAAAAGTGGGGCCAACCCACGGTGGTGTTAACCACGAGGGACGAGTCGTATGAGGTGCCAAACCTACGGTGTCCCAAAGACACAAGTGTGATACCAAATCACTTTGGTGGCCGTAGTCACGATTAAAATGATGGGGCCAACCCATCGTGTGATACCAAATCACTAGCGTCAATCTCAGATAATCAACCGTGGGGCCAACCCTTTGTGGTGCTAAGCCCTTTGGGGCGAGACGCGGAGGTGCCAAACCTCCGTGACCCAAAGTCACAATAATCAATCATGGTACCAAACCTTTGGAGGTGCCAAACCTCCGGTGTCCCAAAGACACGGATATCATATCCCCCTCCTCTCATATCACCCAATAACATATCATACTAATGCAAGTCGTGCAATCATGCTATCATGCTCACATGCTTAATATGACATCTCAAAATACATACACCATAAATCATGATATCACATATCATCACAGATCTCGTAATGAAACGGACTTACCCGAATCCGTATCCATACCTCATTGGGTATTATCTCAGTCAACCATACTGTTTCACTTACACAAATAGGTTATTAACATATTACTCAGTAAAAAGGTGTGTTAGTTTACACACCTGATAGAACGCACGCTCAATCCCAAAGAACCGGTTAAATCCCTCGATTATCTTGCTCCTAAAATCGGCCAAACACAAGATTAATCACTTAAAACCATTCGGCCAGAATGGATAAACCAAAGGGGTTTGCGTTAAACCTTTACCTCGCAAATGGTTTGGTTTCCTACCAAACCCGAACCAACAATGGTTCCTTCGATAATCGGCCTCCCCTAAAACACAAACAATTTAGTCTCATAAGTCTTTGGCTTAACAACTCTAAAGAAAACCATTAAAGCAATCTCTTACCACCACTTACCCAACGATTACACTCCTCTTGCTTGCTTAGAGATCCAAAGGCCCTATAATGAAATCGATTATCAAAACCGGGTTAACTCCTTCCAACCAAAGTGAAATCCTTAAACACACTCAAAATCGGCAAAGCACAAGAGAGGGGAAATGGCCATTCACCAAACACTTACCTCTTACTAGACCGATTGAAACAAGAATCCAACAAGGTCAACCCTCCTCGATATCTGACAATAAATGAGCTAATAGGAGAGAAAAGGTTCGCTAACACCCTTAACAAAAGGAGAAAAGTTTCGACTTCACACAAAGGAAGGTTAGGCTAGAGTCTTTGAAGTACCAAGTAAAAAAATGTGGTTCCAAAGGAGAAAAGAAATCGGCAAAGGTTGAAGAAAGATTGACTAAGAGGTTTTGGAAAAGAAAGGAATCAAGATGAAAAGAGGAGAGTGTTTTTGGTTTAAAGAAAAAGAAAATGGAGGATGATGTTTTTGGAGGATGGTGTTTGGTCAAGAAGATATTGAGAGAGGAAAAAAGAGTATGAGAGGAAGAGAAGCTAGTTTAGCTCAAGCTTTAAGAGAAAGGTAATAACGTATGAGAAGAAGGGTTACTAGTTTGGTTTACACAAGATGCAAATAAGAATAAAATGGGAACAAACATTAGGCTACCAAGAGAATCAAGAGAAAACAAAGTAATTTTTTGCAAGAAGAAGCTTGGACTTTTCGGTTTAAGGAGGAAAAAGAAGAAATATACTTGACGTTTTGGCTAGATTTTTTACTAAAGGAGAATTGGCTTACAAATGGTTTTGACCGAAAATGCACAATTTGCCAAAATGAAAATTAACACACTCCCCACTACACTTACCAACCGGCCACTCCCCAAAATCTCTCCAAAATCCGCCACAACTCCCCAAACACTCAGGGCCACCAATTCAAACTAGTTTGAACTAGTCTCCCTCCTACATTCACTCTCCACCCATCATTTGAACTTTTGACTTGGTCCAAGCGAGTTTGAGCGCCTACAACTCCTCCCTCCATGCCGTCAAAATAGAAACCAAAATGGAGCACTCTGCGGCTTGAACACAGGACCTCTTCCCTCCGCAAGTGGCGCTAATCCAAACTCTTAGTGGCGCCTTGCTTGCCACTCCACCGACTCCTTTCTTATGCTAAAAATACCACTCAGGCTTATACCTAGCTTATAACTAAGCCCCAACAACATCAAAATAACAATATAGCACACCATGCACATGCAACAAAGCCAAAAAAAAAATAAAATAGCCCTTAACCCGATATATTATAGTTCTACCCCCTTAAAAATAATTTCGGCCTCGAAATTACCTGATCAAAAGAGTTGCGGGTATTACTGTCTCATCATATCCTCGGGTTCCCATGTAGCTTCTTCCACGCCATGATTCCGCCATAGTACCTTAACCAAAGGCACAGACTTCCTATGCAGGACCTTCACATCCCGATCTAAAATCTGTACAGGCTCTTCCTCCATGGTCAAATCTGGGTTTACCTCGATCTCTTCCACTGCCACCACGTGCGATGGATCTGAGCGATATCGCCTAAGCATCGAAACGTGGAACACGTCGTGAATTTGACTTAGCTCTGCTGGCAACTCAAGCTGATATCTACTGGTCCCACTCGTCTCCGCACCTTATACGGCCCAATAAACCTCAGACTTAGCTTGCCTTTCCTTTCGAACCTTAACACTTTCTTCCACGGTGAGACCTTCAGGAAAACTTGATCTCCCACAACAAATTCAATATCTCTCCGCTTAAGATCGGCATAAGACTTCTGCCAGTCCGAAGCTTCCTTCAATCGAGCCTGTGTTAACTTAACCTTGTCTTCGGTCTCAGCAACCAGCTTTGGTCCCAACAACTGACGTTCACCCAACTCAGTCCAGCACGTAGGTGAGCGACACTTCCTACCCCTAACGCCTCATATGGTGCCATCTTAATGCTTGCTTGGTAACTATTGTTGTGGCGAACTTCATTAATGGTAGAAACTCCTCCCAACTACCCTCGAAGTCGAACACAACCTCGCAACATGTCTTCCAAGATCAGATAACCCTTTCGACTACCCGTCGGTTGCGGGTGAAATGTCGTCTTGAAATCTAACAGCGTGCCAGAGCACGATGCAACACTTTCCGAACCTTGGCGTAAATGGGATCCCTATCCGAGATGATCGATCTTGGCACACCGTGCGACCTCACTATCTCGACACATACTGACTTCACTAACCTCAAGTGAGTAATCCACCCTCACCGGGATAAAGTGGTGATTTAGTCGATCGATCCTGATTACCCAAAGCGAATCCTTCTTGCTAGGCGTAAGAGGTAATCTCTTGACGAAATCCATAGTTATCCTTTCCCACTTCCTTTGTGGAATCTTCCTTTGGTGAAGCAACCACGACAACAAGCGATGCTCGACTTTGACTCACCGACATGTCAAGCACTTCCTACAAACTCATCACTTCCTCTTGGACCGGCCACAGGCGCTCTCTCGAGATCCCTATACATTTTGCTACCTCCGGGATGCATAACGTAGAAATTGCTATGTGCATCTGAAGAATCTTACGCCTTAACTCAATATCCCTCGGCATACAAGCTCTCCCAAAAACACGGCACTCCATCACTAGACAAGCGTAACCTCCAAACCATCATTACGCACTTGTGACCTCTGCGCACTCAAAACCTCGTCCATCAACTATTTTTCTCGATCTGCTCAACCCAAGTAAGCAACTTGCGGCTGCGCGGAATACTTCGTGTCAGTACAAACTCAAATGGACAAACATCGCTCTTAAGTGCGAAATAACCTTACGGCTCAATGCATACGCCACCACGTTAGCCTTGCGGATGATACTCAATCGAGCGATCGTAGTCTTTCGGCAACTCAATCCATCTGTCTTTGCCTCGATTCAAATCTTTCTGAGTCAAAAGGTACTTCAGACTCTTATGATCTGTGTAGACTATCGATCTCTCTCCGTACAAGTAATGCCTCCAAATCTTCAAAGCGAAAACTACAGCCGCTAACTCCAGATCGTGCGTCGAATAATTGACCTCATGTGGCCTCAATTTGCCAGAGATCGTAAGCCACAACCTTTCCTTCTGCATCAAGACACAACCCAAACCCGTATGTGATGCATCGCAATAAACTGTGAATTCTTTCTCGGCCTCAGGTTGAATTAGAACCGGAGCTTCAGTCAAAATCTTCTTCAACTTATCGAAGCTCTCCTGCCGCTCCTCATTGAAAGCAGAACCCCTTTCTTAACAATTTGGTCATCGGTCGCGATCAATGAAAATCCTCTACAAATCTTGGTAGTATCTGCCAAACCCGAAAACTCGAATCTCAACTACTGACCTAGGCGGCTTCCAATCCAAAACCGCCTCAATCTTTCGAGGATCCACTCTAATCCCCTCAGCCGACACTACATGACCTAAGAACGTCACCTCTCTAAGGCAAAACTTCGCATTTACTAAACTTTGCATAAAGTCGTTTCTCCTCGAATCGTAATACCACCCATAAATCGCATCATGTTCCTCCTCGGTCCTTGAATATACCAAGATGTCGTCGATAAAAACCACTACTGATGATCCAAATCTTGCTGGAACACCCTTTTCACCATATCCATGAATCTTTGCGTGCGTTAGTCAACCCAAAGCGGTATTACTAAGAATTCATAGTGCCCATCTTGAGTCTGAAATGCCGTCTTGCGGATATCGCCTCCTTCACCTTTAGCGGTGGTACCCGGACCTTAAATCGATCTTGAGAATACTGCCGCACCCTTCGGTGATCAAACAAGTCATCTATCAAGGCGCGGATACTTGTTTTTGATCGTCGACTTATTCAATTGGCGGTAGTCTATACACATCCGCATAATACCGTCTTTCTTCTTGACAAAAGTCTGGCGCTCCCAAGGTGAAACACTTGGCACGATGAAACCTCGGTCCAACAACTCCGGATCGAGCCTTAAGCTTTACTAACTCTTTAGGCACCATCCTATCACGGACAATAGACACTAAGCGTAGTTCCGTAACAAATCTATCTCGAACTCTACCTCACGATCGGTGGCAAACCCAAAGCTCCTCGGGAACACATCGGCAAATTCCTAATCGTAAAACAGTCTACAATGACTCTTTAGCCTCCAAGGCACACACATGAACCACATATGCTTCACGGCCCTTCACGACCATCTTCTTAGCTTTCGGGCAGACACCACGTTGGACAAGTAATTTCTTCTATTACCGTCGGGACTACCTCATCACCCTTAGCTATTTTTAGAACCATGCGCTTTGCAGCGTTAATCGAACCTCGCTGGTACTTAACGGCCGGTCCATCTCGAGAATCGGATCAAACTCCCCAAGCGGCGGTTTCATCGGATCGACCACAAACGCTACCCCTTGGAGTTCTAGAGGTACATCTCTCTGACTTATCTACAACTACTGAGTGACTTAGAGGGCTTATTACGGTGCGATGCGCTAGAAGATATCTCGAGTCTAGATCCATGGTCTTCACTATGCTACTTGCAACATATGAATCGTCGAACCCACATCAATCAAAGCGATAAATGGAGAACCAAAGATTAAAAGCGTCTGGGTTATGACGTGCAGTGCGTCGCCCTCCTCTCGGTGCCTCATTGCATACACTAGCCCCTATGCGGCCTCGAACTACTGCACCTCTGTCAGGTGCTCCACGGCCCGACCGAACCATTACCTCTCTGCCATTACCTCGGCCCTCTGCGGTGGTGGTCCATTATTCTGTCTTGAGTACGTACGACTCTCGGTGAATCCCGGCCAACTTACGCGGACAGTCCCTCACACGATGGTCCGGTGAGCCACACTCAAAATATCCTCTACCACCGGTCCAACATCCTCCCCAATGAGCTTTCCCTAGCGGTTACATCTGCGGCGGTCACGACTAGCGGCAACAAACCTACCAGGCCGATTATTTTCGGTCTAGCCCTTTACGAGATTACACGATGACCCGAAGACCCAAAATTCCTCTTATGTCGGTTCCTATCCATGCCTTGACTCACAGACTCCTTAATACCCTCGGCTACCTTAGCCTTTTCAACCAGGACCTACGGGTTCAGAAACTGTCATCCTACCTCGACCACGTCCACGACCACGTCCACCTCGTGTACTCATGACTAAAAATCTTGTCTGATTTAAAGAATTTTATGCATCAGTAGTTATTCCACTATTTAAAAGCAAAGTCTTATGATTATTAAAGAAGCTTGTTTTCGTAAGTCCACAGAGTCCTATCAGTTTCAGTTTCTAAGGTAATCCACTATTGCTAGTCATCCACTCACATCAACATCAAAATCACAAGCAATAGTAAGGGTACTTACGTGGGCGGACTGATGCCGAAGACTCGGTTCCATGCCCTTCAAACCATATTCTTTAAAGCCAAAACACTTTAAAAACTAGAATTTAAAACATTTTGGGCCTCAGGCCCACAGCCGAGCCTTTGAACTTGGCTCTGATACCACAATTGTAACACCCCAAACCCGATCAATACACCACGACCGAATCTGGTATGTTACGGGGAAAAAGGTATTTGAGAGGTTTAGGTTTCCGTTTTAAGAGTTTGATAAAATCATTTCGCCAAATCTTGTACTTGAAGAAAATCTTAAGGTTGACTGATTTAAAATCGATGATGCATTTGAAAACCCAAAAATTTTAAAAAAACTTAATCAGTTATGTAAGTAAAACAAGTTTATCTCGTTTAGAAATTCAAGTAATCCTTGTTGTTGCTTAAAAACATTTTTTGACCTAGTACGAGAATGCATTCAAGTTGGAGAACATTTGAGTTTCGTTTACCTTAAATTATGGTGTGATACCCGATGGTAAAGTTTAAAACATATCGCTTGTAGTTTGAAAACCTTATCTTTACAAATTTTAGCCAAATTTTAACCCAATTAATTATTAAGGCATACTTGAAATCCAATCCACGCATATAAATAGTAAAACATAGGTTTAAAAAGGCCTTTTACAATCCAAATAAACCAAATGAAAAAAAAAATAGTCAAATAAGGTACCAAGTTTAAATCAATGCAACTCTGAATTTATCCATGGCATGGGCACCTCGAGTCCATCCTAGCTCCAAGTCCGCGATCTATGTGTCACCTAAAATGATAAGGGAGAAGGTGAGTCACAAGACTCAGTGCATAAATCCCTCTCCCGATATATGCAACATGCTAACACACATCATAACAAAGCAATACAATTAATGCACCCGACCCTAACCATCCGTAACACCTTTTCTACCCCGTGTGGTACCAAACCACTGGTGACCCAAAGTTACGATATCCATAGATGTGGTGCCAAACCACTGGTGACCCAAAGTCACGAAAGATCCATCTGTGGGGCCAACCCACGTGTGATACCAAATCACTGGCGACAATCTCGTATCTCAAAAGTGGGGCCAACCCACGGTGGTGTTAACCACGAGGGACGAGTCGCTATGAGGTGCCGACCTCGGTGTCCCAAAGACACAAGTGTGATACCAAATCACTGGTGACCGTAGTCACGATTAAAATGATGGGGCCAACCCATCGTGTGATACCAAATCACTAGCGTCAATCCGTATAATCAACCGTGGGGCCAACCCATCGTGGTGCTAAGCCCTTTGGACGAGATGCGGAGGTGCCAAAACTACGGTGACCCAAAGTCACAATAATCAATCGTGGTACCAAACCACCGGAGGTGCCAAACCTCCGGTGTCCGAAAGACACGGATATCATATCCCCCTTCTCTCATATCACCCAATAACATATCATACTAATGCAAGTCGTGCAATCATGCTATCATGCTCACATGCTTAATGTGACATCTCAAAATACATACACCATAAATCATGATATCACATATCATCACGGATCTCGTAATGAAAGCGGACTTACGAATCCGTATCCATACCTCATTGGGTATTATCTCAGTCAACCATACTGTTTCACTTACACAAATAGGTTATTAACATATTACTCAGTAAAAAGGTGTGTTAGTTTACACACCTGATAGAACGCACGCTCAATCCCAAAGAACCGGTTAAATCCCTCGATTATCTTGCTCCTAAAATCGGCCAAACACAAGATTAATCACTTAAAACCATTCGGCCAGAACAGATAAACCAAAGGGGTTTGCGTTAAACCTTTACCTCGCAAATGGTTTGGTTTCCTACCAAACCCGAACCAACAATGGTTCCTTCTGATAATCGGCCTCCCCCCTAAAACACAAACAATTTAGTCTCATAAGTCTTTGGCTTAACAACTCTAAAGAAAACCATTAAAGCAATCTCTTACCACCACTTACCCAACGATTACACTCCTCTTGCTTGCTTCCGAGATCCAAAGGCCCTATAATGAAATCGATTATCAAAACCCCGGGTTAACTCCTTCCAACCAAAGTCGAAATCGGCCCTTAAACACACTCAAAATCGACAAAGCACAAGAGAGGGGAGAAATGGCCATTCGGCCAAACACTTACCTCTTACTAGACCGATTGAAACAAGAATCCAACAAGGTCAACCTCCTCCGATATCTGACAATAAAGGAACTAATAGAGAGAAAAGGTTGGCTAACACCCTTAACAAAAGGAGAAAAGTTTTGACTTCACATAAAAGAAGGTTCAGCTAGAGTCTTTGAAGTACCAAGCAAAAGAAATGTGGTTCCAAAAGGAGAAAAGAAATCGGCAATGGTTGAAGAAAGATTCGGCTAAGAGGTTTTGGAAAAGAAAGGAATCAAGATGAAAAGAGGGAGGGTGTTTTTGGTTTAAAGAAAAAGAAAATGGAGGATGATGTTTTTGGAGGATGGTGTTTCGGTCAAGAAGATATTGAGAGAGGAAAAGAGAGTATGAGAGGAAGAGAAGCTAGTTTCGACTCAAGCTTTAAGAGAAAGGTAATAACGTATGAGAAGAAGGGTTACTAGTTTCGGTTTACACAAGATGCAAATAAGAATAAAAATGGGAACAAACATTCTACTACCAAGAGAATCAAGAGAAAAACAAAGCAATTTTTTTACAAGAAGAAACTTGGACTTTTCAGTTTAAGGAGAAAAAAGAAGAAATATACTTGAAGTTTTGGCTAGTTTTTTTAACTAAAGGAGAATTGGCTTACAAACGGTTTTTGATCGAAAATGCACAATTTGCCAAAATGAAAATTCGGCACACTCCCCCACTACACTTACCAACCGGCCACTCCCCCAAAATCTCTCCAAAATCCGGCCACAACTCCCCTAAACACTCCAAGCCACCAATTCAAACTAGTTTGAACTAGTCTCCCTCCTACATTCACTCTCCACCCATCATTTGAACTTTTGACTTGGTCCAAGGCAGAGTTTGAACTGCCTACAACTCCTCCCCTCTATTCCGTCAAAATAGAAACCAAAATGGAGCACTCTGCAGCTTGAACAGGACCTCTTCCCTCCGCAAATTCGCCTAATCAAACTCTTAGTGGCGCCTTGCTTGCCACTCCACCAGCTCCTTTCTTATGCTAAAATTCCCTAAAATATTTATAAACCCCAGCTCCTCTCACCTAAGCCTAAAAACAAAGATTTTTCCTACCACTCAGGCTTATACCTAGCTTATAACTAAGCCCCAACAACATCAAAATAACAACATAGCACACCATGCACATGCAACAAAGCCAAAAAAAAAAATAAAATAGCCCTTAACCCGGGATATTACATATATGGCCCAAATTTATCAAATATCACATATATGGCCCAAATTTATCACTTATTATTGTTTTAGCCATTAAGGGCGATTTCAAAATTTTTACGATCTTAATACCGATTTCATGATCTTAACACTAAAGTGTCCATAATACCATATTTTTCGATTTCACCAACTTTGCGATTTTTAATCCAACTTTGACTATTGTATAGTCATCTAACCCATGAGGTATAGTGTGAGATTACACACCTGATTACGGTGAGAACTACACTCTCCCGCTCGTCGATATCTAAACACACATTTCGAAGGATTAGAACACTAAAATTTAATATTAAACTATTCTAATATTGAGCGATCTAAATCTTGCCCTCGGAATCTTGAATAACCACTATTTGCGATTTTTCTCCGATCAAAGATTCTATACCACGAGCAAACAATGGTTCGGGGATACGTACGACTTCGAATAATTGATTTTCACCGGATGAAGGTCCACAACCCGGTGGAAAATCTCAGATTCCCGAAATAGTCCTTCTCTTAAACTTAGAGGGATTAATAGAACCACCCCTCTTCCGAATACTATTTATTACCCTTTTCGTCCCTATTTTGATTGTCTCTATTGACAAAAGATCATTAGTCTTAATAATAAGCTATCAAAATTTCGACTAGAGGTTTTAAAGGGTGGGATTATCTTACCACAAATACCCTCATTCCACAATATGACAATCGAGCGATAACGTCCCCTAAAAATGAAATCGGTTAATAAACCATTTATAACCATATGTTGAACAATATGAAAATCCTTAATAATCCCTTACCTTAACACCTTAAATCCGATTTCAACGATCTACGATGTTTACGAATACTTGAGTTTCGGCCCTCCACTAATTTTTGATTGATTAAAGTTTGAATAGAAGAAAAAGAATGATTAAAAATAATAGATGCTTATGGAGAATAGAAGATTCGGCTATAGAGAAATGTTAAAAGAAATAGTGCTTAGTAACATTCGGCCAAGAAGAAAAGAGAATGTTGAAAGTATGTTGAAAGGAAAATCAAAATGATGAAAGGAAGAAAATGAGGATGAGAGATTTATGATTAAATTTTTGAAATAAAGGAAAACAAGAGATGAAAGTTTGAACAATGGTGCATTTTGCTAAGAGAGAGAGAAGAAGAAAATGTTTTGTTTTTGATGTTTTAGGCACTAAATAGAAACACCAAATGGGCTACTAGAGTGATTAACAAATAAATGACCAAATGGTCAAAAGAATAACCAAAAGAAAACAAGGCAAAATGGTTTTCCTCCTATCACAAGAACATTGACCAAGAGGAAAGATGAGAGAAAAGTTTTGTTTTGGGAGAGCAAAAGCGAAAATGAAAATTCTCTCAAGCTACTAACTTTACAAAACTTACTACCAAAATTTCGACTCCTCTTTAGTCCACAAAACCGTCCATGTACATAGCTATCAAGGATCAACTTTTGCCAACCTTTCTTTCCATAGCACATTCCACAATTTAAGCCATTTGTTCCCTTACTTCCCTTATCCTATTGATTCCTTCCCTCAACTTCAATGTTTCTTTAATCCATTTAGCCACCTTACCAAAAAAATTAAAAATCTAACATACCAAAAATGAAGCTTGGCCGACACTTGATAGGAGAAAGCAAAAATAAAGGCTTTCAAGTTGCATTCTAGGAGATTCGAACCTCTCCCATAAAACAAACATACATGCGCCAACACCACCTTGCTACTAGCTCATCTTATGCTAGTTTTTAACACTAAATAATACTTAAACCTCAAGGTCACTTGATCCACTTCAATTAAATACTCCTTACTAAAATTTATTCTAATTTCAAATAGTTCTCAAGTCTTCTTAAGACTATGCTAAACATGAAAAATTTTATTATACACAAGTTAAGCACTAAAACATGCATCAATTAAATACTCAAATTTTAGGATGTTACAACTCTACCCTCCTTAAAGAAAATTTTGTCCTCAAAATTTACCTGGCTAAAAGAGATGAGGATATTGTTGTCGAATTGCATCCTTAGGCTCCCAATTAGCTTCCTCCACTCCGTGATTACACCATAAAACCTTGACCAACGGTGTAGTCTTCTTTCTTAACACCTTAACATCTCTGTCTAAGATTCTCACTGGTTCCTCCTCGAAAGACAAATCTGGCCTTAATTCCACTTCTTCTACCAGTACTATGTGCGATGGATCTGATCTATGGTGTCTGAGCATAGAAACATGGAAAACACTATGAATCTGACTCAATTTCGGAGGTAAATCAAGTTGATAGGCCACTGGTCCTACACGCTTCCACACACGGTACGGTCCAATGACCCTAAGGCTCAACTTGCCTTTCTTTCTGAATCTGAAAATCTTTTTCCACGGGGAAACTTTCAAAAAGACCTGATCTCCCACTGCAATCTCGATATCTTTACGTTTCAGATCCGCATACAACTTTTATTTATCCGAAGCTTCCTTTAACCGCGCTCGAATTACCTTTATTTTTTCTTCCGTCTATGATATCAATTTAGGACCCAAAAGTTGTCGTTCCCCTAAATTAGTACAACAAGTAGGAGTACGACACCTACAGCCATATAACACTTTATAGGGTGCCATCTGAATACTGGATTGATAACTGTTGTTAAACGCAAACTCTGTCAATGGTAGAAAATCCTCCCAACTACCTCTGAAATCAATCACACAACCTCTTAACATGTCTTCCAAAATCTGGATTACTCTTTCCAACTGACCATCTGACTGAGGGTGAAAAGTCATCTTGAAGTTTAACTTTGTACCCAGAGCCTCATGTAAAGCTTTCCAAAATCGTGATGTAAACCGAGGATCCCATGCGATATGATGAACCTTTGGTGCCCCAAGCAACCTCACGATTTGAGATACATACGGTTTAGCCAACTTCTACAACGAGTAATTGCTGTTGGTAGAAAATGAGCGGTCTTAGTTAATCGATCTACTACCACCTGCAGAATCTTTCTTAGTAGGTGTTAAGGGTAACCCACTAACAAAATCCATCGTTATCCGCTTCCATTTCCATAAAGGAATCTTTATTGGTTGCAACAATCTCGACAATAATTGATGTTCGCCTTTACTTGTTGACAAGTTAAACACTTTCCCACAAAATCAAGAACTTCCGCTTTAACTTTGGCCACCAATGTTTAAAGAGATCTCGATACATCTTATTTCCTCCGGTGCATAGCATAAGGGCTACTATCGCCTTTAGAAGAATCATTTGCCTCAAATCGAGTCCTCGGGCATACAAACCCTTCCATGAAAACACAGTACACCATCTTTGTTCAAACCAAAATCTCCTATTACACCGCTTTCAGCTTGTTGCATTAAAGGACCCAACTTTTCATCGGATAATTGCTTTTTCCTGATTTGTTCCAACCACAAAGGCTTCACGAAGTTCCACTAACAAGCGCCATCCTCGCCTAAACCGAGATGAGCAAACATTGCTCTTAACTCCGATACAACCTTTTGACTCAACGCTTCTGCCACGACGTTAGCCTTTCCAAGATGATACTCGATTGAAAAATCATAATCCTTTAACAACTCCACCCATCTTCGTTGTCTTAAATTCAACTCCTTTTGGGTAAGGAGGTACTTAAGACTCTTATGGTCCGTATAAATGATTGACTTCTCACCGTAAAGATAATGTCTCCAAATCATTAATGCAAACACTATCGCAGCCAACTCCAAATCATGAGTAGGATAATTGACTTCGTGTGGCCTCAACTGTCGAGAAGCATAAGCTACCACTTTTTCGCTTTGCATCAGTACACATCCTAAACCCGTGTGTGACGCGTCACAGTAAACAGTAAACTCTTTTTCGGCCTCTGGTTGAATCAGTACTGGCGCTTTCTTTAGAATCTTCTTCAGTTTCTCGAAACTTTCCTGTTGTTTATCGGTCCATACATACGGTACTTCCTTTCGCAACAACTTAGTTAAGGGTGCAGCAATCAATGAAAACCCCTCAATAAAGTGTCTATAATAACCAGCCAAACCCAAGAAACTTCGGATCTCAGCTACTGACTTTGGCGGTTTCCAATCCAACACAGCCTCTTTCTTTCGAGGATCAACTCTTATTCCTTCAGCTGACACTACATGACCCAAGAAAGTCACTTCATTCAACCAAAATTCACACTTACTGAATTTGGCATAAAGTTGCTTATCTCTCAAAATTTGCAGCACCGTGCGCAAATGAGAGTCATGCTCTTCTTCACTCCTCGAATATACCAAGATGTCATCTATGAACACTACTACGAACCAGTCTAAATATGGCTGAAAGACTCGGTTCATCATGTCCATAAATGCAGCTGGTGCATTAGTCAAACCAAATAGCATCACTAAAAATTCATAATGTCTATAGCGAGTTCGTAATGTCGTCTTATGAATATCTGCCTCTTTCACTTTGAGTTGATGATAACCCGATCTCAAATCAATCTTGGAAAAGACTGAAGCTCCTCTTAATTGATCAAATAGGTCATCGATTCTCGGAAATAGATACCTATTCTTGATCTTCAACTTATTCAACTGCCTATAATCAATGCACACACGTATCGACCCATCCTTCTTCTTGATGAACAAAACTGGTGCTCCCCACGAAGACACACTTGGTCGAATAAATCCTCGATCTAGCAGTTCTTGAATTTGAGCTTTAAGCTCTGCTAACTCCTTCGGTTCCATTCTATAAGGAGCAATGGACACTAGAGCAGTTCTGGGTAAAAGCTCAATGCCAAATTCTACTTCCTGATCTGGAGGTAGACCCGAAAGTTCTTAGGGAAAGACATCTGGAAATTCTTTCACCATTCTCACACCTTTTACTGATAAATCCTTGGCATCCAAAGCACTGATGAATGCTAGAAATGCTCTATTCCCCTTCCATACCAACTTTTCTGCCTTCAAAGTAGATATGATATTTGCCAAAAAGTTTCTTCGCTCACCTATTATTACTATCTCCTTATCATCCACAGTCCTAATTAACATCCGCTTTTCGGCACAATTCAATTCATACCGATGCTTCACCAACCAATCCATGCCCAAAATAAGTTCAAACTCACCGAAAGGTAATTCCATCAAGTCCGCTAGAAATACCTCTCTTTGAATCTCTAAGGCACATCTACGAATAATTTATTCACTATTCTTGATCATCTAAAGGACTAATTACGTCATCATCTCTATCGATAATCTCGATCTAATATTTAGGTTTCCGGATATAACACTAGCAACAAACAAGTAGGTAGATTCAATATCTTTCAAAGTAGTAACAGGTACATCAGAGATGAAGAACGTACCAGTTATTACATCAGGTGTATCGCCATCCTCACGACGCTTGACAGCATAGACCAATCCTGGCTGTCTCGCCTCCATGTTACCTCTAACACCATTACCTCGACCCGGTGCACCTTGTCCACGTCCGTTACCATTACCACCACGACCGGTCCACGACACATTGGTGGTCACGAAATACCTCTAGCTAGTGAGCCTCGTGGTTCTGAGCTTCTTGAGTCGTTTCGGTCCGTCGAGGACAAGTCTTAAACTGATGATCCTTGGATCCACATTTAAAACAGGCTCCAGTTTTCCTTCAACATTCTTTGGGATGTCATCTTCCACAGTCGGCACATTCTCGAATCTGATTGGTAGTCACAGGTGCCCTAACTTGAACTGGCTCATCATTCCGTGGCCTCTTTTGAGACCTTTTAGAAGAACCAGGATACTTAAAATCCCTCTTGCCTCTTACTTTTTCCCGATTCTGGCATTCTGAATTATTACTCTCTTCGGCTATCTTAGCTTTCTTTACAAGCGGGGTAAAAGTCCGCACTTGTTGTGGGGCTATCAGTACCCGTAACTCATCACTCAGTCCATCCTCAAAATGTACACATCGCTCATGATCAGTCTGCACTATAATACGAGCATAACGACTCAAACTAAGAAATTCTGCCTCGTAGGCTGCCACAGTCTTACTTCCTTGAGCCAAATTCAGGAATTCCTTCCTTCGGGCATCTACATAACTTGTCCCGACGTACTTCCCTTGGAAAGCAGCTTTAAAGAAATCCCAATTAACCAATACAGCCTCGGTGCCTTCTCGAACAGTAAGCCACCATTGATACGCCTCGTCTCTTAGCAAAGACACGGCTTCTCTCAATTTCTGGTCGACGGTACACTCCAAATCATCCATAATTCGTTCTCTGACCTCAAGCAAATATTCTGCCACATTCGAGCTACATCGAAAACACCTCTAAAAACTTCTGCACCACTAGACTTGAGTCGTTCCGATATTGATCCGTGAGCTCTTCGCCCGCCTCGCTCGGCTACTCTTTCTAAGACTCGCAACATTGCTTGAGTCAAAGCATTATCCTCATTGGCATGATCATGAGATCGGTTTAGCTCTCATATGACGCAAGTGCATCCATTTCTCGTATGTGACCCGGTGCTTCAGACGCAGCACCTCGTCCTCTACACGGCCACGTCTACCGCATCCATGACCACGTCCTCTAGTGCTCATATTGACTAATTCGCTTTAATCTGATTAGAAGTTTTATGAATCAGAATATTATTTCAGTGTTTATTAACGATATTTTATGAGATATAAGGGATAAGGTTGTTTTCGCCATCACATCCTATAGTCTCGATCTCTATCATTTTGAACACCTAAAACTAGAAGTTCTAGAGTGCTCCTTAAGTCTCATCACAATAATAAACATTTAATAAACAAATACTTACTGAACATACTTACTTGACTTGGTGTCAGATGCTCGTGGTGCCATACTACCTTTAAAACATAAAATCTAGAAATTTAAGTGGTTTTTAAACAAAATCATCGTTGAACCCAAACCACAGTCGAGTTTTGAAACTGAGCTCTGATACCATAAAATGTAACACCCCAAACCCAACACGTGCATTAAGCCCGAATTTCTACATGCCATACAAATTTAACGAACATTCAAATAATTTAACGAAGTAGAAATCAAAATTTCAAAACAATTAAGAAAATTACTTTATCAAAAAAAATTGAAGTTCATCGAAAACCATAATTAAAAACACAAGAATTTGTCGTTTGATATATAAAGAAGTATTTGATAAAAACTTTGGACTTATTTAGTGAAATATTTCATCGAAAAGTTTTAAAAGAATTTCTTAAGTTTCTAGTTAAGAAAAACTTTTATTTTATACGAGAGTTATAGAAAACATTAAAAAAAACTAAATCAATCCAACCTAATAAAACTAAAACATAATAGATCTATCCATTTAATAAAATCCATAATTAAAAAGGCCTTATTACATCGCCATTAAAAATAGCACTTAATAAAAATCATAAAAGAAGTCTTAAAGTTTTATAAACCACCATTTGTAATATAGCATCCCCAAGAAGTCATCTCCGCCAAGTCTCCATCAATTGTTATTACCGAGAGGGTAAAAAATGGGATGAGTTACTTAGAACTCAGTGTGTAACTCACTTACCATAGTCCTTTGGGCCAAGAACATTTAAGCGTTTATTTGGGCTAAGCCCATTTCAAAATATAATAATTTAGCATTTAAAATAATAATGAAAATGATATGCAATTCCCAAAACCAAACCTAGATTTTCATCCGCTACACACCCCGTACTCCAACCAAAGACACACTTGGGGAGCTTTAGTCACCCACCCCGCCAACACATCAAGTAGGCTTTAAGCCCAATATCATATTTGTGCAACGCCATTTAAATAATTGTGGTAGAACCAACGATCTAGATTTTGGGCAGCAGCCATTATGACAGAGTCACCTATCTAGAATTCGGCATTAAGCCTTTCTTCTCTTCATCATTGATCCCAACCCATGCAATCATGTTTATGCATTACAAAATATTTGTAAAGAAAACCATATTATAATTTATGAATTTTGGCCCATTAAAACACATTTCACATATAGCCCATTTATCCATTATCATAATTGGCCCAATTATCAATTTTCACTTAAGGCCCATTTATCGATTATCACATATGGCCCAACTTCTCAATTATCACATATGGTCCAAATTTTGCCAAATATCATATATATGGCCCAAATTTATCAAATATCACATATATGGACCAAATTTATCAAATATCACATATATAGCCCAGATTTACCAAATATCACATATATGGCCCAAATTTATCAAATATCACATATGGCCCAAATTTGCCAAATATCACATATATGGCCCAAATTTATCAACTGTCACATATGGCCCAAATTTGCCAAATATCACATATATGGCCCAAATTTATCAAATATCACATATATGGCCCAAATTTATCAAATATCACATATATGGCCCAAATTTATCACTTATTATCGTTTTAGCCATAAAGGGCGATTTCAAAATTTTCACGATCTTAATACTGATTTCATGATCTTAACACTAAAGTGTCGATAATACCATATTTTCTGATTTCACCAATTTTGCGATTTTTAATCCAACTTTAACTATTGTATAGTCATCTAACCCATGAGGTATAGTGTGAGATTACACACCTGATTACGGTGAGAACTACACTCTCCCGCTCGTCGATATCTAAACACACATTACGAAGGATTAGAACACTAAAATTTAATATTAAACTATTCTAATATTGAGCGATCTAAATCTTACCCTCGGAATCTCAAATAACCACTATTTGTGATTTTTCTCCGATCAAAGGTTCTGTACCACGAGTAAACAATGGTTTGGGGGTACGTACGACTTCGAATAATTGATTTTCGCCGGATGAGGGTCCACAACCCGGTGGAAAATCTCGGATTCCCGAAACAGTCCTTCTTTTAAACTTAGGGGGGTTAATAGAACCACCCCTCTTCTGAATACTATTTACTGCCCTTTTTGTCCCTATTTTGATTGTCTCTATTGACAAAAGATCATTAGTCTTAATAATAAGCTATCGAAATTTCGACTAGAGGTTTTAAAGGGTGGGATTATCTTTCCACAAATACCCTCGTTCCACAATATGACAATCGAGCGATAATGTCCCCTAAAAACGAAATCGATTAATAAACCATTTATAACCATATGTTGAACAATATGAAAATCCTTAATAATCCCTTATCTTAACACCTTAAATCCGATTTCAACGATCTACGATGTTTACGAATACTTGAGTTTCGGCCCTCCACTAATTTTCGATTGATTAAAATTTGAATAGAAGAAAAAGAATGCTTGAAAACAATAGATGCTTATGGAGAATAGAAGATTCGGCTATAGAGAAAAGTTAAAAGAAATAGTATTTAGTAACATTCGGCCAAGAAGAAAAGAGAATGTTGAAAGTATGTTGAAAAGAAAATCAAAATGATGAAAGGAAGAAAATGAGGATGAGAGATTTATGATTAAATTTTTGAAATAAAGGAAAACAAGAGATGAAAGTTTAAACAATGGTGCATTTGGCCAAGAGAGAGGGAAGAAGAAAATGTTTTGTTTTTGATGTTTTAGGCACTAAATAGAAACACCAAATGGGCTACTAGAGTGATTAACAAATAAATGACCAAATGGTCAAAAGAATAACCAAAAGAAAACAAGGCAAAGGTGGTTTTCCTCCTATCACAAGCACATTAGGCCAAGAGGAAAGATGAGAGAAAAAGTTTTGTTTTTGGGAGAGCAAAAGACCAAAATGAAAAATTCTCTCAAGCTACTAACTTTTCCAAAACTTACCACCAAAATTTTGGCTCCCTCTTTAGTCCACAAAACCGTCCATGTACATAGCTATCAAGGATCAACTTTTGCCAACCTTTCTTTCTATAGCACATTCCACAATTTAAGCCATTTGTTCCCCTCACTTGCCTTATCCTATTGATTCCTTTCCTCAACTTCAATGTTTCCTTAATCCATTTAGCTACCTTACCATAAAAATTAAAAATCTAACATACCAAAAATGAAGCTTGGCCGACACCTGATAGGAGAAAGCAAAAATAAAAGCTTTCAAGTTGCATTCTAGGAGATTCGAACCTCTCCCCTCAAACAAACATACATGCGCCAACACCACCTTGCTACTAGCTCATCTTATGCTAGTTTTTAACACTAAAGTTTACTTAAACCTCCACTTGATCCACTTCAATTAAATACTCCTTACTAAAATTTATTCTAATTCCGAATAGTTCTCAAGTCTTCTCAAGACTTTACTAAACATGAAAAAATTTTTTATACACAAGTTAAGCACTAAAACATACATCAATTCAATACTCAAATTTTAGGATGTTACACATCCCCCTAGCTCCCTATGCCGTCCACATTCATGGTCAAAAAGGCTATTCAAAAGTTTCCAAAACACCTTCCCTTATTTCAAGCCTTATGTCCCCCTTATATACCAAAACCTTTTGATTCCTTACCTTAAGTTAACACTTTCCTTTTTCCCTTAGTCTACTTTCCATAAAAGAATTAGTCCAACCTTACCATAAGTAAGGCTTGACCGACACATGCCATGTAGGTGCAAAAATAAAAGTCACCAAAATGATATCAATGGGATTCGAACCTCTCCCCTCAGGCAATCACTCATGCACCAACACCACCTTGCTACTAGTTCATCTTATGCTAGCTTTTTACACTTAAATTACCTTAAGCATCTGGATCACTTACTTTAATAAAATTCTCTTTACTAAAAATTGTTCTACTTAGAATAATTTCGTGCCTTCTCAAGGCTATATTAAACATACAAAATTTATTCATTCACAAGCTAAACACCAAAACATGCAACATATTGATACTTAGATTTTTAGGATGTTACAACTCTACCCTCCTTAAAGAAAATTTCGTCATTGAAATTTACCTGGTTAAAAGAGGTGAGGATATTATTGCCTAATTGCGTCCCCATGCTCCCACATAGCTTCCTCCGCTCAATGATTACACCAAAGAACCTTAACTAATGGCACAGTCTTCTTTCTCAGCACCTTAACATTGCGGTCTAAGATTTTCACTGGTTCTTCCTCGAAAGACAAGTCTGGCCTTAATTCCACCTCTTCTACCGGTACTATGTGAGACAGATCCGATCTATAACGCCTCAGCATAGAAACATCAAAAACACTATGAA
This sequence comes from Gossypium rotundifolium, assembly GCA_025506655.1. NCBI lineage: Eukaryota > Viridiplantae > Streptophyta > Magnoliopsida > Malvales > Malvaceae > Gossypium > Gossypium rotundifolium. The sequence continues at coordinate 147,827,478 of CP106728.1, forward strand.
TCTGACTCAACTCCGGAGGTAATTCAAGCTGATAGGCCACTGGTCCTACACGCTTCAAAGACACAGTGCGGTCCAATGAACCTGAAATTTGAACACGCCTTCCTTCCAAATCTAAAATCTTCTTCCAAGGTGAGACTTTCGAAAGACTCGATCTCCCACCGCAAACTCAATATCTTTACGCTTCAAATCAGCATACGACTTTTATTTATCTGAAGCTTCCTTTAACCGCGCTCGAATCACCTTTACCTTTTCTTTCGTCTCAGAAATCAGCTCAGGACCCATCAACTGTCGTTCTCCCAATTCAGTCCAACAAGTAGTACGACACCTACAACCGTATAACGCTTCATAGGGCACCATTTGGATACTGGATTGGTAACTGTTATTATACGCAAACTCTACCAACGGTAGAAAATCCTCCCAATTACCACTGAAGTTGATCACACAACCTCGTAACATGTCTTCCAAAATTTGAATTACTCTTTTTAACTGACCATCTGACTGAGGATGAAAAGCCATATTAAAGTTTAACTTTGTTCCCAACGCTTCATGTAAAGCTTTCCAAAATCGTGATGTAAACCTGGGATCCTTGCCCGATATAATAGACACTGGTACCCCATGCAACCTCACAATCTCAGATAGATATAGCTTAGCCAACTTTTGCAATGAGTAATCCGTACGAACTGGCAGAAAATGAGTAGTCTTCGTTAATCGATCTACTACCACCCAAACAGAATCTTTCTTTGAAACACCCCAAACCCGGCCCACGAGCCTTGACCGGATCTGGTATGTTCCCGTGTAAATCGTTTCAAATTCTTTTGTTACTTAGGAAAAACTTGTGTGATTTGGAAGAAAGATTGTTTTGGGTTGGGCTTGAGATGAAAACAGTTCATTTCATTATTAAAATCCTTTACTTTAAGTGACAAAACGTTTGGGCTTTGTTTTAAAATAGATTTACTTAATCTTTTAATAAGTAAAAGTTTGTAAGCTTAATAAATAAAAGCAGAATAAAATATTCCTACAAGGCCTTATTACATCAAATAATTCCCAAAATTTAAATTCAAAATACCTAAAGTAAAATAGTCTAAATAAAAGAAATTTGAACTTCACATGGCCTCCACTAAGCATCTGCCATTTTGGTCCATCTTTGGTCGTCACACCAAAAGTAATCCTACAACGGGGTGAGTCAAGCAGACTCAATGTGTACACAAACACTAAGTCTTAACAAATTCGGGCATAAAAATCATATTCATACGTATCATAATTCCACATTTAATGATTCAAGATAATGATGCAACCCAAACCCAAACCTAGATGCCATCTCGCTACACATCCCGTACCAACACACTGCACAGTGGGGACTATTAAGTCAACCCTCCATCCGCTACACACTATCGAAGGCGATCCTTTGCGATCAACGTGCTCATCGACCATATAAAATTCGTGGCATAGCCACTCGATAATTGTGTCATGAGACACCACATTCGAATAATGTAACCGAAGTTACCACATTCGGATAATGTGACCAAGTCACCATATTGAGATAATGTGACCAAGTCACCACATTAGGATAGTGAGACCAAGTCATCACATTCACTTCCCTTTCTCAAATAACCCGAATGCCCCATATTATTCATATCATGCATATCATACTTAAATTCACATTCATGTCACTTTTCACATGTTATGTATAACATATTTCGTAATCCTAGTAGGAGTAGGAAAACGCGTGCGAGTACTTTGTACCATAACATGGTACTTTAGCCACATTCTTACACTTTCATATTAACACATATATCAAGTTTAAGCCATAAATCTATTAAGATTAGTGTGGGGTACACACGGTACCTTAGCCATATTCTTACACTTTCATATTAACACATTTAATTTAAAACATAGCCATGAACATATTGAAACTTAGGGTAGGGTACACACCTGATTCGCTTAACGATTTCACTTGAAATCCCGAATTCCGATCTTAGATATTTAACTCCCTACATTCGGCCCATATTAAATATTTAATGAAAAACTTATTCGGCCATAAAACCAAATCCTAGTAGGATTTGTGTACTAAAACTTGCCTTAATATCGATTTGCTTATTACTCAAATCCCGAAAACTTTGTTATTCTTCTCCTTGTATTCGGCCAAACACTGGATCTCTACATAAGTTAGTTTCGGCTTTTCAACAATTATGAAATAGATCTAGATATCCAAAATAGGCCTTGACCGAACATACCTATGTGCTTACCTTGTGGATTTTAAATCACGAAATTCACTTAGAATAACTAGGGAACACGCGACCTATGGTGTACCTTCTGAAAAGAACTTCTCCTTCTTGTAGTTGGCTTAAACAAATCCCAAAAAGATCTCTTCAAAGTTTTGACAACAAGATATTAATGGGGTTAGTCCTAGATTTCGGCAAATCTTAAAAGAAAAAGGATGAAACCGAATGAGATCTTATCCTTACTTGAAGAAATCGATTGCACCTTCACTTCAACCTTGAGAGATTCGGTTATGGCTAGATGATGATTTCACAACTTTTGGCTTTTGGAGGATTAGAAAGAAAGAGAAGGAAGAATAAAGATGGAGGATTATGCTAGAACACAAGGTATTTGACTTGGAAAAATAAAGAAGAAGAAGATTTGGTGAAGAGAATTCAACAGAGGCTTTCAAAGAACAAAAATAATGCAAACATGGCCTCTCTTTTCCTTTTATAGCGAAATTACTAACTTAGAATCCCTTACTTGGCCATCACTCTTCTATTTTGATAGCTTTATCTCTTTAATTATCACCTAAAATAAAAGATAATTCAAAGAACTATCATTACTTAGCCAAAATTATTAAACTCAAAGTCCCTTACTTGGCTATCACTTCTCCTTATTTTCCTAATTAAAGAATAATTCCTCATTTATCTCTTGAAAATAATCTAAATAAATCCATTATTTATCTCCTAATTAGCCGAATTTAAAAGAGAATGAAACTCCTCGTTTGCAAGCCTTGTGCCGCCCACCTCTGTGCTTCTAGAAGCAAAAATAAAACTTCTTTTATTTGCTTCCTAAGTGACTCGATCCACGCCCAAATACACTTGCATGTGGCGCCATTTCCGGAAGCCCTAAGTGGCATCTTCAAGCCACTTTTCCAAGCTGTTTGTGTGTCAAATTTCACATACTTTTTCTCTTAAGGCCACCTTGCCTTAGTTTCCTCTTTTAAACTTTAAAACTTGATATTTCTAAGTCATTTCTAAGTTTCCAAAAATTTTCGTTTGGCTCTTTAAACTTGACATTTCCTTACATTTCCAAGTTTTCAGAAATGTTCACTTTCCTCTTTTGAATCATTTCTAAATTATTTCCTCATATTTCGTAGTTTCCAAAAATGTTCACTTTGAACTTAACATTTCCTTACATTTCCATACATTTCCTTACATTTCCATACATTTCCTTACATTTCCATACATTTCCATACATTTCCAAGGTTCTAAAAATGCACACCATATATCACAGTAAACATACTATTTCATAAAATTAAGCAAAAATGCACACAATGGGATTTGAACCTCTTCCCTCAAAGTACTTCACTTGATGCCATAACCCTTGCACCTTAGGTGGTGTCTCTTGCCACTTTTCCACATCACTTCTTGTTTTTAACTTAAAAACCAATAATTGTCCAAAGCTTTCTCTTCCATCCTAGGATTTTAAAAACCCTTAATTCACTTCCAAACACTGCCAAAACCTACTACTCATGAATTATGCACAAACGCATAACCCCTAATCTAGGATGTTACATTCTTAGTAGGTGTTAAGGGTAACCCACTAACAAAATCCATCGTTATCCGCTCCCATTTCCATAGAGGAATCTTTACCGGTTGCAATAAACCCGATGGTAATTGATGTTCTGCCTTCACTTGTTGACAAGTCAAGCATTTTCCCACAAAATCAGTAACCTCCCGCTTCAACCACGCCACCAATCACGCTCACGGAGATCCCGATACATCTTATTTCCTCCGTGTGCATAGCATAAGGGCTACTATGCGCCTCTCGAAGAATTATTTGTCTCAAATCTGAATCTGTGGGCATACAAACTCTTCCACGAAAACATAGCACGCCATCCTTGTTCAATCCAAAGTCCCCTATTATACCACTTTCAACTTGTTGCACTAAAGAACCCAACTTCTCATCTGATAACTGCTTTTCCTTAATCTATTCTAACCACAATGGCTTCACCTAAAGTTTCGCTAGCAGACTGCCATCCTTATACAAACTAAGATGAGCAAACATTGGCCTTTCCAGGATGGTACTCGATTGAGAAGTCATAATCTTTTAACAACTCCACCCATCTTCGTTGTCTCAAGTTCAACTCCTTTTGAGTAAGGAGGTACTTAAGACTCTTATGCTCCGTATAAATGATTGACTTCTCACCGTAGAGATAGTGCCTCCAAATCTTTAAAGCAAACACCACCGCAACCAACTCCAAGTCATGAGCAAGATAGTTGGCCTCGTGCGGCCTCAGCTGACGAGAAGCATAAGCCACCACTTTTCCACTTTTCATCAGTACACATCCTAAACCCGTGTGTGACGCATCACAGTAAACGATAAATTCTTTTCCAGTCTCAGGTTGAATCAAAATTGGCGCTTCCGTCAAAATCTTCTTCAGTTTCTCGAAACTTTCTTGTTGTTTAACAGTCCACACATACAGTACTCCTTTACGCAACAGCTTAGTTAGGGGTGCAATAATCAACGAAAACCCCTCAACAAAGCGTTTATAGTAACCAGTCAAACCCAAGAAACTCTGAATTTCAGCCACTGACTTCGGTGGTTTCCAATCCAACACAGCCTCTACCTTTCGAGGATCAACTCTTATTCCTTCGGCTGACACCACATGACCCAAGAAAATCACTTCCTTCAACCAAAATTCACACTTACTGAATTTGGCATAAAGTTGCTTATTTCGTAAAATTTATAACACGATGCGCAAATGTGAATCATGCTCTTTCTCATTCCTCGAATATACCAAGATATCATCTATGAACACCACCACGAACCGGTTTAGATAAGGTTGAAAGACTCGGTTGGTCATGTCCATAAATGCAGCTGGTGCATTGGTCAAACCAAACGGCATAACCAAAAACTTATAATGTCCATAACGAGTCTGAAATATCGTCTTATGAATGTCAGCCTCTTTCACATTGAGTTGATGATAACCCGACCTCAAATCAATCTTGGAGAAAATTGAAGCTCCACTCAATTGATCAAACAGATCATCAATTCTCGGCAATGGATATCTATTCTTGATCGTCAATTTATTCAAATACCTATAATCAATGTACATACGCATCGACCCATCCTTCTTCTTGACAAACAAAACTGGTGCTCCTCACAAAGACACACTTGATCGAATAAATCCCCGATCTAGGAGTTCTTGAATTTGAGCTTTAAGCTCTGCTAACTCCTTCGACGCCATTCTATAAGGAGCAATGGACACCGGAGCCATTCCGGGCAAAAGCTCAATGCCAAATTCTACTTTCCGATCTGGAGGTAGACCAGGAAGTTCTTCGGGAAAGACATCTGAAAATTCTTTCACCGTTCTCACACCTTCCACCAATAATTCCTTGGCATCCAAAGCACTAACAAAGGTTAGGAATGCTCCATACCTTTTTCGCACCAACTTTTACGCCTTGAGCGAAACCACATTTGCAAAAAGTTTCTTCGCTCACCAATCATAACTACCTCCTCATCATCCACAGTCCTTATTGACATTCGCCGACACAATCCAATTGCTTGGGTGCTTCACCAACCAATCCATGCCCAAAATAAGATCAAATTCACCGAAAGGCAATTCCATCAAGTCCGCTAGAAATATCTCTTTGAATTTCCAAGGCACGTCTCTAAACAGCTTTATTCACTATTCGGTATCTAAAGGACTAATTCACATCATCTCTCTATCGTAATCTCGAGATCTAATATTCGAGGTTTCAGATATGGCACTAGCAACATACGAGTGAGTAGACCCAATATCTATCAAAGCGATAATAGGTACATCAAAGATGAAAATGTACCGATTATCACATCAGTGCATCGCCATCTTCACGACGTCAGACCGCATAAACCAATCCCGGCTGTCTTACCTCCGCGTTACCTCTTAAGCCATTACCTCGACCCGGTGCACCTTGACCATGACCAATACCATTACCACCACGACTGCCCACGACCTCTCGGTGGGTGGCGAGTGCCTCTAGTGGTGAGCATCGTGGTTACAAGCTTCTTGAATCGTATCAGTCCGTCGAGGGCAATTTTTATACTGATGATCCTTGGAACCACATTTATAGCAGGCACCAATTTTTCTCCAATATTCCCCAGGGTGTTGCTTCCCACAGTCGGCACAGTCTCGACTCTAATTGGTAGTCACAGGTGCTCTAGCTTGAGCTGGCTCATCATTTTGAGGCCTCTTCTGGAAAGTTTTAGCAGAACTTGTGTACTTAAAATCATTCTTTCCTCTGACTCTTTCCCGATTCTGGCGTTCTGAATTCTTTGCCTCTTTAGCTATCTTGGCTTTCTCTACCAGCGAGGTAAAATTTCATACTTGTTGTGGGGCTATCAGTACCCGCAACTCATCATTCAGCCTATCTTCAAAGCGTACACAATGCTCATGATCAGTCGGCACTATTGTGCAAACATAACGGCTTAAGCGAAGAAATTTTGCCTCATAAACTACCACCGTCTTACTTCCTTGAACTAGATTTAGGAATTCCTTCCTCCGGGCATCTACAGAACTTGTCCCGACGTACTTCCCTTGAAAAGTAGCTTTAAAGAAATCGTAAGTAACCAATGCAGCCTCAGTGCCTTCTCGAACAGTAAGCAACCATTGATACGCCTCGTCCCTTAGCAAGGACACGGCTCCTCTCAGTTTCTACTCGACGGTGCACTCCAAATCATCCATAATTCATTCTACCGTCTCGAGCCAGTATTCCACAACATTCGGAGCTACACCGGAGACACCTCTAAAAACCTTGGCACCACTTGCCTTGAGTCATTTCGATATTAATCCATGAGCTACTGGCCCAGTTCTAGTCCCAGCAACCCTCTCTAGGACTCGCAACATTGCTTGAGTCAAAGCATTGTCCTCTCTCGAATGGTCATGTGATCCAGTCTCACTCCCGGGTGACGCAGATGCATCCATTCATTATATAACCAGTAGCAGACCTTGACACCTAGTCCTCTACCAAGGCCACATCTACCGCGTCCACGACCACGTCCTCTAGTGCTCATAATGACTAATTCGATTTTATCTGATTACAAGTTTTATGAATCAAAATACTATTTCAATGTTTATTAATGATATTTTATGAGATATAAGAGATAAATTTGTTTTCGTAATCACATCCTACAGTCTCAATCTCTAACATTTTCAACACCTAAAACTAGAAGTTCTAGAGTGTTCCTATGATCATGTCACAATAATAAATATTTAATATACAAATACTTACTTGACTTGGTGCCGGATGCTCGTGGTGACATACTACCTTTAAAACATAAAATCTAGAAGTTTAAGCGGTTTTAAACAAAATTATTGTTGAACCCAAATCGCAAATAGAGTTTTGAAAGCGGCTCGATATCATAAAATGTAACACCCCAAACCCGGACTATGCGTTTAAGACCAAACTTGGCATGCCACACAATTGAACTTCGTCCGGTCATCAATGCTTTTAATGAAAACAATTCTTCAAAACGATTTTGAAGATGGAGTTTATCAAAATCGAGATTTATTTGAAAACCATGATTTTAAAACATAAGAGTTTACAATTTGATTTTCGGAGAAATAACTGGTTAAAACTTAAATAATTGGTTGAAATAAATTTATAAAAGAGTTTTCACAAAATTTTACGAGTGAGTGATATTTAAGAAAAAACCCCTTTTTACGCATAAGTTTAAGAAAACATTTATAAAAAAAATTAAACAACCCCATTTAAGTAACTAAAACATATTAAAATCCATCCACGCATAAAAATCCATAAAAATAATACGGAGGCCTTATTACAACGCATAATTGAAATAGTACTTAAATAAAAATACTTAAAGAGGTTTAAAGTTTTATAACTCATCATTCGTAGTATGGCCTCCACGAAGTCATCCCCACCAAGCCTCCATCAATTATTATTACCGAGAAGGGTAAGAAAAATGGGGTGAGTTACTTAGAACTCGATGTGTAACCCACTTACCGTGTTCCTTGGGCCAAAACCATTTAAGCAATTAGTTGGGCTTGGGCCCATTTACAAATGTACAATATAAAAATAATGCATGTGATATGCAATTCCCAACCAAGCCTAATTTTCATCCGCTACACACCACCGTAACAACCAACACACCTGTGGGGGTCAAGTCAACCCACCCCGCCAACACACCAATAGCAGGCATTAAGCCAATTATAATATTTGTGGCAGAGCCACCGAACTAAATTTTGGCAACAGGCCTTTCTTCTCTTCGTCAATTACCCTGACCCATGCAGTCATGTATATTATAGATAATGCATAACAATATATTCATAAGGTAAATTTCAACAAAAAGCCCATATTACAAGTTATCAATTTGGCCCATTAAATAGAAATTTTGGCCCATTTAACGATCTAGCAAATTTTGCCCATTAAACATATGAGGCCCTTTACGAAATTTTCTCACTTGGCCAGCTTATCAAAATAATCAATAAGGCTCAAAATGTCATTTTTTTACAATATAGCCCATTAAGGGCAAATCCATAATTTTTCCACAACTTTAATACTGTTTTCATGCATTCACACAAAAAGTGCTAATATGTTGTATTTTCCAATTTTACTGATTTTACGATTTTTATTCTATGCTTACGATATAATATAACCCATGAGATAAGTGTGAATTTACACACCTGATTACGGTGAGAACTATACCTTCCCTCGTCGATACCTAAATATTTATCACGCTTGATTAGAACACTAATATTTAATAAAACTATACTATTGATAAACGATCTAGATCTTTACCTCAAAATCTCGAATGACAATTATTTGTCGGTTCTCCCGGTTTGATTCACAACCCAATGGGAAATCTCAAACCGCTAATGGCTCGAACTACGAACAACTTTGAATAATCGATTCTCCTCGAATGAGGGTCCACAACCCGATGGAAAGTCTCGGATTCCCGAAATAGCCTTTCGCTTGAATTTAGGGGGAATAGCGGAACCACCCCTCTTCCAAACGCTATTAACAACTATTTTCGTCCCTATCTTGCTTGCCTCCATTGACAAAGGATTATTAGTCCTACAATATATCGAAATTTTAATACTAATGGCTTAAAAGGCGAACTAAACTTACCTTAAAATCTGAGTGATTTCAAAGGATTCCTATCACGTGAAAACTTTCGGTTATAACAAATTCCAATGATAGTCATTGATAAAAACGAGAGTGATCAAAAATTCTTGAAGAGTTCCTTCTTACCTTGCTAAATATGATCCGAACTTGAATAGCTTTCAAGATGACTTGACAAGATGGTGGTTCGGCCCTCCACTATCTTATGATTATCCAAAGCTTAATGAAAGAAATGATTGAGAACAAGGTCAAAGAAGAATAAGAGATTCGGCTATGATATAATAGATAGGAAAATAAATTTTGGCTATGGGGATGGTTACAAGCATTCGGCCATGGAAGGAAAATGAAGGAAGGATGTGTTTGAATGGTAAATAAAATGGAGAGGAAAAGAGAATAGAGAGAAGAGAAAAGAAAATTGAGATGAGAGGTTTGTATTTCAATTCTCAAGGATGGAAGATGAATCAAAAAGAAACTTTGAGACCAAAATGCAATGAAGTGGAAAAAGAGAAGAAAAGAAATGGTCCTTGATAGCTATGTGATTTCGATCACAAAGAGAAGAAAAAGGTTTGGAGAGAATGAACAACCTAAGACCGAAACGGTCAAAAGAAATGGCAAAAAGAAACAATTGCTTACTCAAAGTTTATGGCACATTCGACTAGGGAGAGGGAAAATTAGAGAGAAAAAATTTGATAAAAGCACCAAATGACCAAATGGAAAATGTGCTCATCAAGCACCTAATCCTACCAAACTAACACCAAAAACCAGCCATCCCCCCTAGCCCCCTATGTCGTCCACATTCATGGTCAAAAAGGCCATTCAAAAGTTTCCAAAACACCTTCCCTTATTTCAAGCCTTATGTCCCCCTTACATACCAAAACCTTTTGATTCCTTACCTTAAGTTAACACTTGCCTTTTTTCCCTTAGTCTACTTTCCATAAAAGAATTAGTCCAACCTTCCCATAAGTAAAGCTTGACCGACACATGCCATATAGGTGTAAAAATAAAAGTCACCAAAATGCTATCCATGGGATTCGAACCTCTCCCCTCAAGCAATCACTCATGCGCCAACACCACCTTGCTACTAGTTCATCTTATGCTAGCTTTTTACACTTAAATTACATTAAGCATCAGGATCACTTATTCCACTTCAATAAAATTCTCATTACTAAAAATTATTCTACTTCCGAATAATTCCGTGCCTTCTCAATGCTATATTAAACACACAAAATTTATTCATTCACAAGCTAAACACCAAAACATGCAACATATCGATACTCAGATTTTTAGGATGTTACATTTGACCTTTCTTCACTAAAATTTAATTATCTCTTAGTACGAGATTTGGATGATGTTTCCGTTTATTTCTATTGAAAATAGACTCATTAAGAATTTAAAAATATAAATTAAAACCTCTAATTATTTTTTAAAATATTTTATGATTTTCCAAAGTCAGAACAGGGGAACCATAAATCATTCTGACCTTATCTCACAAAATTTATTATATCTCATAATTTACAATTCCTTTACTTACACCATTTCTTCTATGAAAAACTAGACTCAATAAAATTTAATTTAATGTATTATTAAACTGCTAATTCAATTTCCACAATTTTTGGTGATTTTTCAAAGTTGAACCATTGTTGCTGTCCAGAAACTATTTTAATGCTAATTTTACTCTTTCATGATTCTTTATATTAACTTTTATTTAGACATACATAATCATTATACTTTTAGGCACCTCTTATGCATATTCGACTATTATTTTACCTCTCATCATTCAATCACATCAACATTATAAGGCAAATCATGCAAATACCACAATACCAAAATGCAAATTAAACAAATGACTAATATCTACATAACGCCTATAGACTAACATTTAATCAAAATATCCTATACATGCTATTATAACCAGAATCAAGTTATCCATAATTACCAATAGAACCAATGGATAGTGTGATATGGCTCCGATAAGGTTCCAACCCGTTTGAGCTTCCGATAATCTGTAAGATAGATAAATAAAACAAACATGTAAGCAATGAATGCCTAGTAAACTCGTATAATTTTTATTCATACTAATTTATTTCAATTATAAAACTTTAAATATAAAAAATAACCCATTATTGTTACTGTAATACTTATAAACTGTTCTCACTAATTCACAAGGTAAACTAATCCATAGTATCACTCATAGACATATACCCTCAAGCTTAGTAAAATTTTATATAAGTTTAACTCTTCTACACTTATTTCATATGCATGTCATTCAGCCATAGTTATAATTTAGTGCATTTAACCAAGCCTTTTTCATATTGGACACATAATAAGTCATTTTATAAGAAATTTCATAATTTAAGCCTTACCATTCTTTCATGAGGACCAACTTACTTTCACTTAAATACTTACCTTTTCAGTGCTTCAAATAAATAAATATACTACTATTCAATCAATAGCTTGTCACTTGCCTAATCATCAAGCAACAACAATAGTTAGCATACTTACACATCTTTTATATAAATTCAATATTGATAAACTTATTTTCTCGACATATCACACTTGGGTTTAATACTCATCATCATATACATAATCTTCTTATATCAACATATTAAAGTTAAACACATATTTATATGTCACTTTTCAATATATATTAAATAAATATCATTCCCATGTCACATTTCAATATATATATCAAGTAAATATCATTTTCCAATATACTTTTCAATGTATCAATTATATATCAATACCGAGTTTTTTTATATAATTTCATAAATATACCATTCATAACACTTTTAATTCTTATATCATACTATTTCAATCTCATAATTGCTATTCGATAGCTTTTCTCATTATGATACACAATTCAATTTCAATATCAATATCCATTTCATGAATCCATGATTCATGCAATTTCATGCATTTCAATTGCATATTTCATTTTGTTGTCCATTCCAGTCTATACTCAATATTAATCAATTGGCCAAATCATTTGTTTACCCCTATTAACCCGGCTCGGACTCGGACGGATACACGGATCCAACCAAAACACACCAGTACGACACTCAGTGCCTCATTGGATAGTTCAAAACAATAAGTTGACATCCAGTGTCTCATCGGCCATGCCGAAGTAAGTTGGTACCCAGTACCTCATCGACTCAAAGTCGAAGTAACCCTGAACACTTTCAATCCTATGGCATGCCAACTATATCCGACTTAGCCCGCTAGTTAATAGGGTTTCTAAATCACTTTTCAATTTCCAATCAATACATATTTGAATTAATCAAATATATTTATAATTCAATACAATTCAATTCACTTTTCACTAACAATCAATATTTATTTCAATTCAGTCAGTCAATATAATCAATATATATATATATATACCAACTCAATCAATATAATTTCAATAAATTATTCACTTATTAAATCTATTCGTTTCAATATATCCAATATTCAAATATTACTATTCCACATACATTCAATTCAATAACAATCAATATTTCTGTCATAGTTATTCTCATGAATTTCGTATGTATTTATTTCGTTAACCATTCATATTTATAAATTTTCCATGTTTTTAACAAATAATATAAATAAATACATAATATCATACATCAATTCAATCTAAATATCAAAATTTCGATCATACGAACTTACCTGGGCCTATTTGTAGAATTTGTAGAAATTTGGGGACTAGTTTGTTAATTTCTCTTTTCCTCGTTTATCTTCAGTTTCTTGATCTATAATATAAAATTACCCATTCATTAGCATCTATTCCATTTCTAATTCACTTTACAATTTATACCCTTTAATTTTTGAAATTAAACTTTTACCCAAATTTTACAGTTTTTACAATTTAGTTCCTGTGTAATTAACCCATCAATTGAGCTAATTTTTCTCAATTGAAAATTTACCTAATTATTTTAGGCTACCATATAGCCATTAAAATTCAAAATTTTAATACCAAACCCTAATTCTTAACTTTTTCATAACTAGGTCCTAAAATTAATTTTTATTGAAATTACTTGATAAAATCATCATATAATGAAATTAAAGCTTCAAATCCATGATAATTCATCATAAACTTCCAGAACTCATTCATGGTAACTTTCAAAGTCACTCATGGAATCAAAAACAAATGAATTCAATAGTTGGAGCTAATTATAAAAGTCCAAAAACATAAAAATTTCAAGGAAAAAGCAAGAATTGAACTTACTTGAAGCTAAAAAATGAAAGACCAGCTCAAACCCTCTTCAATGGTTGTTTTTGACAGAAAATTGATGAAGAAAATGTCTAGAAACTATTAAAATAACATTTGTCCATATAAACTTTATTTTAATTTCAATTTTGTCCCTAGACACATTTTCCCTTTTAGTCCTCCTTTATTTATCATTAGGCTATTTAATCACTTTAGCAAGTTTTGTACCTTTTTCAATTTAGTCCTTTCTAATTAATTGACCACCGAAACGTTAAAATTTTCTGAGGAAACTTTAATACTAACCCAATGACACTCTATAAATATTTCTAAAAATATTTATAGCTTAGTTTATAAATTCGACGTCTAAATACCTCATTTTCGACCCAATTTACCTAATAAATTCATTTAAATTACAAAATGTTTGAATTCACTTGTCGAATTTAGTGATCCCAAATCACTATTTTCGACACCACTGAAAATCAGGTTGTTACACTGGCTCTATCTTTAGAGAGTTGTAGTTAAACTCTAAGTGAAAGGAAGATTCTATAGACTTATGCGCTTGGAGGGATGTGGCCTCTTACATCTGGTAGAGCTTAGCCAGTTCTTAATCCTTTGAAGCTTGGATCGTCTCAAATTGGGTATGTTCAACTTTGATTTCAATGCATCACTCGTAAAGAGCCCAACCAAGAAAATTTTTTCCTTCATCCAGATATGATGAGAGTCCATCAAATCCTGAAAAGTGGTTTTACGAGCTTCTAAAGAAGGGAGAGCATATTACTTCAGTGCTTGGGATAGGTTCCTCTCTTATCGTTGGTTAACCTTTTTAGGAGAGAAAGGAGGCTGACCCACAGCAAAATGGTCCCTCAAAGGAAGCAAACCTAATGTCTCAATGGAAGGAGTAGGAGGATGTTTTGGTCAAGTAGCAAGAGAGAGAGGCACATAAGGGTCAGAGTATGGAGTAAGCATAACAGGTGGACTCAGCTTGAGTCTTGAAGTGAGCTAAGGGGATAGGCAGAGTAGGCTCCCTCTTAGAAGTAACTAGTCTCTTGCCTCTTGTACGATGAATTAATTACGACGAATCAATTTATTGCCACTACTCTCCTCTATACTATGAGAGCCCCTATCAATCCTTACTCTCTTACAGGTGTTATCACCCACTTACATCCCTGCATCTGTATCATCAATGGACTTTAGAGCACTCTCCATAATGGCGTCCACATTCATGTTGTTTGAAGTTCGAGAATGACTTGACGGTTGAGCAAAACTTGCAAAAGAAAATCAAGATCAGCTAAACGAGGAACAAAATTCTTTATCTATGGGATTCACCCGCAAACATCGTAGGAGGAATAGACTAGGGGCATATGCGTAGCCTGTAGTAAGAATAAAAGAAGTTCGGATGTTCCTCCTTCCTTCCAACCAAAATAGTAGCTAAGTCATCAAAAGCCTTGTAGGGCCACACTACATCTGAAGGGCATACAACCCGAGAAATGGCCTCAGGAGCATTTACTGAAGGCCTGTAACCATTGGGGCTATGATTATCTAAGAAGAAATGAAGAATGTTTCTAGCAGTAATAAGATCCTCCAACACGATAGAACACCCCAACTTCAATCAGTTGAACTAATCCTCCATGGCTTCATTATCTAGTTGCTGAATGCGGGTACAAACATGTTCTAGGAATGGACCATGGGGTCGAGAACCCAAACCTACCCCTTAGTTTACACCTCACCTGGATAAATGTTTCTCTATTAAGGTGAAGGTTGGAGGCCAAATTTTTAATTGTAACACCCCAAACCCGATCAATACACCACGACCGAATCTAGCATGTTACGGGTGAAAATGATTGAATAAACCAGTTCCAATAAAATTTTATTGAAAACTCTTTTATCATTCTTTTAAAGAAGCTCTACACATAGTGATATTAAAAACGTTTTTGTGTTGCTTAAAAAAAATCCAGAGAACTCATGCTTGAAAATTCGTTTGTTGTTACTAGATGGTTTGAAAATTCAGGTTTGAAATCCTCTTTATTAACTTTGTCATTACCTTGTGAATAATGTCACCCGATGGTAACGTTGAAAAAAACCCGATATAGAGTATAATTTTATAAACTTCAATTTGATTCCGGTTAATAAAGCAATTCAAGTTATAAAACATATGCATAAAATAATTAAAATATAATCTAGAAATTAAAACCCAAATTAATACTTAGCGGCCTTATTACAAAACCAAAACCAAATTGAAGGAAATAAATAAAACCAAAATAGTAATTTAAAATCAAAACCCAAAACTAGCATGCATGGCCGCCTCGAGTCCTCCCCGGCTCTATATCCACAATCTATGCCTCATCTGCAAAATATAAGGGAAGGAGTGAGCCATCGAGACTCAGTGTATAAATCCCTAACTCGATTGTACAAGCACTTACATAGATCATCAGTATAACATGCAAATCATGCAACCTATAACCTAACCATCCAATCTCCTTTATCTACCCCGTGTGGTCAAAACCACTGGTGGTCAAAACCACTGGTGACCGTAGTCACAAATATATATCGGTGTGGTCAAAACCACTGGTGACCGTAGTCACAAATCAAGTGATGGGTGCGTGGTCAAAACCACTGATGACAATCCCGTAATTAATCATATGGGGCCAACCCACTGTGGTACCAAACCACTGGGACGAGTCACAATATTCATATGTGGTCAAAACCATTGGGACTTAGTCACAAATTATAATATCAAAGACGGGGCCAACCCGTCGTGTGGTCAAAACCACTGGTGATAGTCCAAATAATTCTTCCCCCTCCTCTCAACAATCCCACCATCATGTCCATAACAATCGTGACATAATAACACATGATGATGCAAATAACACATGGCATAACATTGAACAATGACATGATAGCATATAACGAGATCCATAATCAGGGGACTTACCCGGAGTCCATGCTCATGCTCACAAGGCATGGCTACCGATTTTAATGGCTACAACAGTTAACACAATAACAAATCATACTAACGAAGTGTGTAAGCGTTACACACCTGACTATTTGAGAATCTAGTGAAATCTCGAAACTACGATCTATTCTCAAACCAATAGAACCCGAAAATCTCGAAACTTTTACTTCTTCCCTTCCTGTATTTGGCCAAAACCTTGTTAGTAACCGAGAGCCCATTCGGCTCATCAAGCAATCCTGAAGGATGAAATAACGCACCATAAAACCCTTACCAAGATCGATTACACCCGAGCCTTTAGGCTTAAATTGCAAGCCAACAAATCCCGAAGATCCACCTCCTTCCTACAATCGGTTAGACATATCATTAGGAATCTAAAGGCCATTCGGCCATAGCATGAATTCCGAAACCAAAAGAGATTGACACTCCCTTACCTTAGTTGACGAATCCCGAAGATCTAGATTTTCTAGATCCAAACCACGATCCAAACGAAACCCGAGAACCTACACATTGGCATCACCCCTTCCTCAACACAAGAGATCCTCTCGGCTCTTAAAAAGATTTGGCCCTAGCACCAAAGATGAGGGAATCGGTAATTAGAAAGAGATAAAGGGAAAAGAAGAGATGGAGTAACGAAAACTTACCACACCAAGGATTGAGGTTTGGCTATGAGAACCAATGAAAGAAATAGATTCGGCACTTAAGATGATAAAGAGAACCGCAAGAAGAGAAGAAGAAGACTTCACAAGGTTTCGGCTTTTGAAGAGAGTAAAGATGGAGGAAGAAAATGAAATAGAAAAGAGAGATTCGGCAAAGAAAAAGAAAGAACTTTCGGCACAAGAGACTTGAAGGAAGAAAAAGATGTCAACTAAAGAATGGGTGTTGGTTTTGGCTTTTTACTGAAACAACAAAGTGGTTCGACCAACAAGCAGCAAAGGCCAAATGAAAAAGGTCACCTAGAAAATGTTTCGGTTTTGACACTAACCAAAGAAAAGAGACTCTCCCAACTAGTTGAAATATTCCCTAACCTACCATAAACATTCGGCACATCCCCTTCCCAAGTACCAAAATCGATCACTCCTCCTCCCCACAGTCCAACTTTCGGCCAACACCTCAAGACTCCCATCCACTCATACTCAAACACTTGCCGTCCCCCTCATCCCTCCTTGAATTCCTCTTATCCACTCATTCAAACAAGTTTGAATGAGTCCTACACCTATCACTTAAAGTTAGCTTAATCCATATCCTTCCAATGAGTCCTACTGAGCACACCGCTTCCCACTTTGGCGTCAAAAATAATAAGCAGAAAAGGGATTTCTAGCTCGAACCGAGCTCCCCTTCCCCGCATGTGGCGCCACCAACCAAGCACCTTGTGGTGCCTCCCTTGCCACTTTGCCACTAGGTTGTTTGTATCACAACCTTCCAATATATTCTTTTAACCCCTAACTCTCCTAGCTCCCTCTTCCTATGCACTAAAACAAATTTTTTGGCCATGACCCAGGCCTAACCCGAGGTCATGCCTAGACCCCAAAATATACTAAACTAGTATAGTAGCATACTGTCACATGCAAACACATGCAAAATGCAGAGACCTCATTTTAAGGATGTTACATTAATTATGGATTTATACCCTTGATGAGCATAAAAATGGGCTAACCTAACCGAGGCTTCCCGTGAAGTTGCCTTTAACTAGTATAATCACTGAAAAATACCAATAAAGGGTTTCTTGCACCTTAGGCTACAATTGATGAAATAGGCAACTAGGGTTCACCAAGAAAAGACAATAAGTTGCCCAAGTGCAACCCATACTCATCAAGAACACAACAAAAAAAAAAAGAATTAAGGGAGAGATGAAACCCAACTTTGAATAAATGAAGTGAAAGAAAGATGTCGTCAGAAGTCTTACTTAGTCGACAGTGGCCTTGAATAAAGCTAAAATCATAAGCGAAATTAGGAAGCTGAATTCCTAGAACGCTCAAGTAGCGGACCATTTCCACTTAAGATGTGGCACAATGGAAGGGAATGGTCTTCATTGGGTGTGTATCCCACTGGCACTAGGCCTAACCCTATCGCCCTCATTATTACCACCACAACTTTTCTTACTACCACTGTTGTGGTGCTAACCCCCTTGCAAAAACTATGTTTAATATTAACCATTTTGGGGATAACAAAAAAAAGCCTCGAGAAATTACCTAAAAGGTTACAAAAGACAGTCAATGAGAGAAGGAAAGCGAACCCAATTGTAAGAAATAGAGAAGAGAGGGAGAATTTTAATCAAGACACTTCCTTACTTGTCACCTCACTTTAAATAGTCAAACGTACAAAGAAAGTTTGGTTGAATTAAATTAAACGATTCAAATTCCTCAACTCTATGGGTGAAACACCCTAAACCCGACCCACAAGCCCTGACCGGATCTGGCATGCTCCTTAAGCAAAACGTAGTCAAGTCTCATATGACATTTTTAAGATCGTGGTGGTTTCAAAGAAAGTAGATTTGGGTTGTTCTCAAGTTAAAAATTGAGTTGTAATTTAATTTTGTACTAAATCGATAATTTCATATTTCAAAAGTTATAAGTTAAAGAAATACCAAACTTTAGAGTTTAATATTTTTGTTAACTTGAAAATACCATAGGTGTTTGAGTTTCAAAACAATTGATGTTGTTCATAACATAATAGAAATTTAAAGAGCAAAGAAAATAAAACAGTTAAGTAATAATGGCTTTATTACATCAAAATATATATCAAAATAAACCAAAGTAAACTTAGTAAGAAAACTGAAGAAAAATTCAGCTGTGCATGGCCACCACTAAGTTCCTGCCGATCCGGTCCATCTATTGAGTGCCATCTACAAAAAGTTAGCCCACGAAGGGTGAGTCAACAGACTCAGTGTGTAACTAGCATCACAGATTCCCAAATCATACAAGGCATAATAAATCACATAAAATAATTATAAACCATGATGCAACCCAAACCACCTAGATCTAACCTCTACACATCACCCGTACCTACCGATCACACCGTAGGGATTACTAAATTGACCCTCCATCCGCTACACACCATCGAAGGCAGTCGCTGCAGTCAATTGCACATCGCCCTTATAATTATGGCATAGCCACCAGATAATGTGACAGAGTAACCATATTCATATTATGTGACATAGTCACCATATTCATATTATGTGACATAGTCATTAGATAATGTGACAGAGTCACCAGATATTGTGGTAGGAACCACCAGATCACTTCCCCTTTCACATAATCACCCATATGCCCATGCAACATACAAAACATGCTATTTTTCATGCAATTTAACTTACCCCAAAATTATAATGGGATTCCACATATTTCACATCAATGTTATTAAACATTATTTACAAGTGTTAAGGGGTAACGTACCTGAATGCACTCGTACCATTGAATGGTACCCTTAGCCATATTTTATATTTTCATTAACACATATCTAATATTATCAACCTAGGGGGAATTAGTGTAGGGCTACACACCTGATTATTCGTAGATCTAATCGAAATCCTGAAAATATCACTTGTCCTTGAAGATGTTGAAATCCCTACGTGGTATATGTTAGATTCGATTCTAACATTTGATGAACAAAGTAAATGGCCTTTGGCCTAAGATCACACTTCACTTACCTTGGATATTCAAATCCCGAATGATCTCCCCTTATAGACGGCTACAATGAATCCCGAAATCCCCTTTCAAGGTTTCAGCCAAAGAGAATAAGAGGGATTAGAGCCTTGCTTTTTTACAGTCAAAGAAAGAAAAGAATAGGAAATCAACAAAGAAGAGATCCCTACCGAATAGAGTGACCAAAACACAAATGGTTCACTAGCTCTAAATGTCGACAAGAGGAGAAGGATATTTTGGTTTTCGACTCTTAGTGCTTAAGATCAATCGGCTATAGCCTGGAAATACCTTCGGCTTTTGATGATAGAAGGAATGGTGAGAAGAAAAAGATGAGGGAAAGAAGGTTGCGGCTATGGTGTTTTGGCTTTTGGAGTTTGCGGAAAAAAAAAGAGAGAATGAGGGACAATAAGATTCGGCTGAGACTCTCAAATGGAGATGGAATGTTCATCCACCAAAAGAATAGGTATAGAATTGAGTTTGAGAGGAAGAAAAGTAGTATAGGAGGAGGCTAAGAGAATTCGGCAATGGTATGCTTTGAGAGAGAAAAAAGAAAAAGAAAAGTGTTGGTGAGGCATAACCAAGAATTCACTTAAGGGATTTTGGTGACCAAATTTGTCATCCAAGAAGTCCCTTGGCTGGCCAACTCTCCCTCTTTCCACTCAATCCCCCTTTTCACTTTACCTTAGCCAAATTTTTAAGCTGTCAGACCCAATCTATACCTCTTCTATCAGAGTCCCTGTGCCGTCCACCACTGCCATTCCTTGCTAAAAAATAAAACTCTAAAACGCTTCCCTTGCTGCTCGAACCTAGGCCATTCTCACTCCCTATGGTGTCACCTTACAAGGCCCTAAGTGGCACCTCCTTGCCACCTTACCACTGGGTTATTTGTGTTCTAAACTACACAATAATCTTCTTAAGGCCTAGCTCCCTTAGTTCCCCTTTTTAAGCATAAAAACCAATAACTTCTAAGGCTCCTACCTACATCCCAAGGTTCTTGAAGCCTCTAAATCACATTCAAATCATACTCAAGCATGCAATTACATACATTAAGTAAAAATCCATAACCCCTAAATCTCGGATATTATAATGGGTGACACTTGAAAAAGATGGACAGAGTTTCTCATTGAAACCCTTGATAATTGGGAAAGCAAGAATGTCCGCCAGAGCCAAACATTTATTAAGTATCCGCCAGAAGTAGTACACGCTCAAATAGGCCCAGTTCCATGACTTAGATGCAATGTATGCTAAATACTCTACTAAAAAGGCAAAGAAGTCACTTGTCGATGGATGACCTCCTCTCATGAAAAGTTTGGACTCACCACTTGGACGGAGTGGTTTAAAATGTTGGGAACAGGCTAAACTACTCAGGTGAATAAAGATGTCTGCCTCTAAGTTAAGAGTGGGTTGTCCTTTTACCTAAAGATCGCTCCAGATTTACCCTGAACGAAAATTTCAAGGACAAAATATTCTTTAAGGGTGAAGGAGTTATCACACATGAATTTCCAAAATACCCGAACATAAGTAGGAGTCGGGGAGCTGGTTGAATAGTAATAGAAAATTATGGGTACTAGCGAGAAATTTAAAAAATTAAGTAGCTGTTGGGAGAAAGCTAGACTCCAAATCAAGTTTGGTTAGATTGGGACCTTCTAGTTACATAGTAGGAAACATAATAATTAGGATTGTATGATGGTAATGGTCTGTGAATATTGCTTCATAAGGATATATATATATATATATATATAGGTATGAGGACGAGAGAAGGGGACTCCTTTAATCCTATTTATACATTCTTCTCTTCAAAGTCATCATCTATTTCTTCATTCGTCTTGAAGAAGAAGAGGCTGTAACCATAGGAGGCTTTGCATATTGCAGCAATCATAGACATGGATATATAGTAAAATTAAATCGGTTCTTATAGCATTTGGTACTCAAACCAAACACTCGGGTCGAGTATGCGGTGTCACAGTTAAGGCCATTATCTCAAACTCTCCCAACATTATCTTCTTAGAAAGGATATTCATGAATTTGATGTAGTTAGGCATCTGCTCCAAAGCTTCTACCAATGGGATGTTGATATGCAATTTCTTGAGTACGTCTAAGAATATCTTAAATTGTACTTCTTTCTATTTCTTCTAGAGTCTTTGAGGATATGGCGGTGGTGGAATTTTGGGTTTCACTCGACAAATCCGCTGCGATGATGACTTCTCCTTAGGTGTAGAAACTTTTGACTCATCTGGTTGAGGTCGCTCTTAAAAAGATGTTACAGGAACAAACTTCTGTGGTGGTTAACTTTTAAATGCTGGTTGAACCTTCTCCTTATTTTGAACTTCTACAACCTTATTTTCTATTTCAACCACCTTGGGCTCCAACGTCTTTTCGCTTCTCAAAATAATAGCTTGACATTGTTCTTTACCTATGGTCCTCAAATTTACCGTGTCACTAGGAAAAACACCTTGTGGTCTACTTTGTAGCTCGTTGGCTAATTGTCCTATCTAGTTCTCCAAATTTCTCAAAGTTATATTGTTCTTGGTCATGTACGCCTTTAATAGATTCTCAAAACTATTAGATGATTTAGCTGGCTGAGGTTTCTAAGGTTGTTAAGAAATACTTGGCGGATGATTTGGTCGTGATTGCATATATGAATGCAAAAATCAATGTAATAATAAGCAATACAAATGGGATATTTGTCACATCCTAAAATCCAGCCTAGTGGTTTCGGGTTAGTAAACCGGGTTTGAGTTAGGTATTGAAAATTAGGGTCATAAGTGAATTATTAAATAATTAAAGTTACATATTTGGGTTTTTATTTTTTAACTAGCTAAAAAAATCAATTTTGAGGTCTAATTTGAAAAAATATATATTTTAATTTATTTAGGAACTATTTGGAAAATGGAAGAATTAAGAGTGACCTAAAGTGCAAATTGTCCAATTTTTGAAAATTGGTCTCCTACATAAAGCCATTCACGTCTTCCCCTTCTTTTCAAAAACCCCAAGTCATTCAAAAGTTTTCCAAAACTTCAAATTAGAGAGTTCTTTCAAATTCAATTTATTACTTCAGATTTATTAACTTTCCAAACACCAAAACAACCTCAAATTTCAAAGGAAAATCACATTTTCTTCCCTAATTTTTTTATTGTTCTTCTTGAGTTCAATTCCTGAATTAAAGTTGTAGATCATCATTTTCAACAAATTAATGGTTTAAATATGAAATTAGATGATATTTAGGATGTTTGAAATCGAAATTGAGGATTAGAAATGAGTTTAGAAGGTTGAAACTTCAATTTTGGCAACATTATCTAGTTTTTAGTAGTGAGAAATGAGAGGCTTAAATTGTGCTTTCCTTGTTGTTTGGTCATGTTCAAGGCTGTTTTTGATGAGTTTGGAATGTGTTTGTTATGTGTGTAAAGTTTCAGATCAATCGGGAGCCACTACGAGCAAGTCTAAAGGTAAAGAAAAGATTGTTTGAGCTTTAGACTAAATGGAAACATGATCGCTGAGTGTTCAGAGTCGTTACTAGTATGCATGATTCGTAGTGTTATTTGGGAGCTTATTATGATCCTAAACCCTATCCTAAGTTTCGAGAGTAATCCTTTTTTTCGAGAGTAATCCTTTTTTTATACTTTTTTCCTTGTTGTGAGTTTATGAGTAATCCTTTTTTTATACTTTTTGCCTTGCTGTGAGTTTATGTCTAATGTGTGATGAATCATCATATGTGATGATATTATGATAGGTAATATGTGACAGTACTTATAAGTGATATGTGATAAATTGATTTTAATGCACACATATATGGTTGATATATGATGGCTCAATAAGCATTATTGTGGCACTTAAAGTGCAATTAAATGTGAAACTGATAAGCATGCATTGTGTATGAGATTGTGATATGAATTAATGAGTATGAACAAAGGTTATGTGCATTAAAATGGTAATTAAAGATGTGTAATTATGGATATTTTGGCCTTGTGATCTCTTGAAACCATTGGACATAGTAGGCATGCCATAGGATTGTGAGTACTTACATTTGTGTTTTTTGATTTGGTCGTTGAGGCCCAGGACAGGTTGGAGAGATAAGAGAATGTCGAGCTAAGCTCCATTCATTGGGACATGTTGGTTTGGTGGAGAGTGTTCAACTTAATGCTACACTTATGGGACATGTTAGACTCTTTGAATCATTGGTGTGATGAAGATTCGTTTATCCAATATGTAATGATAGAGTCCACTTTTTACGTTTCATAATCTCAAGTTGCCAAATTATCATTAAATGATTTATATATGAAATATGTTATGTGTAAATGCATGTGAGAGTATATACTAGCCTTGTGAGATAATGAAACATGATTGCATTGAGGAATATATGGTTGTGAATGTGCCTTAGTATGCTCTTGCTTAACTTATGTTGTTGTGTATACTTTGCAGTTATTCCAAACATTCACTAGGCTTATTTAATCTCACACAATCCACATTAAAATTTTATAGATAAGTAGCATTTTCAGTGTGAGTGGAGTGGCAAAGGAAGTGATCTAAAACAAGACATAATTTTTGAGTAGGTGGTTTTGCAATTTTTTTAAACACACTGGATAAAGGCAATGTGGGTTATAGTTTATAGTTATCATTATCATTATTATTATTTTGGGATTAAGCTTATGAACTGTTGATGTTGTTTTCGGACTTTGGATGTGGACAATTTTTTATTCTTGAGATTGATATTAGTAATGTATTATATAGTTGCTTGACGAATATGTGTTAATGTAGCATGAAAAATGGTTGAAAGATGATAGTAGCTTGGTTGAAGTAGACATTATTTGTATGTTGAGTAGGAATATGCTTTGAGCATGAAAAACATTTCAACTTGTAAATTTTTAGCATTTGGGTAAAAGTAGCAATACTCACATTGGATTTCAAAAAATTTCAAAATGGTCCTTACTTATCAAATAATTCTATTTCTAATATTACGAATTAAATGTTTAATTAATCATGATTACATCTCTAAAGGTTGACAGTGGTAGTCGTTGCTCTTATTTGAAACTGTGCATGCATGTTTATAAGTTTCGGTTGTTTTTGTAACATGTTGTAACTCGGGTCCAGTGACTGGACTGGGTCAAGGGTGTTACAATATTCCAATATCATAAATTACTGGAATAGTTAATCCTTTTTAACGTTGATGAAAATTATTACGAATAAATTGTGGCATAATTGGTGAGTTACTAACCTTTAATTTTAACTTACCTTCTCAGGAATCATTTCTATAGAATCATGTGAGGTAATAGTATAAATCTAACATGGAACAATTTAATCACTAATAGGTTTATCTCGAAGTCACTACGTTTAGCCTTGTAGGTTCATCGCATATCTTTATGGAAAATGCAACTCTAAAGACTATGTGAAGTAACAAAATTAAGTCTATATTGAAACAAATTAAATCACACATTCCTGAGGTTATGTATAGTAGGTACCTCTCGACATAACTACAAAATTAACTAGTCTTCCTTAATTAATTAAACAAACACCAATTAAGCATCGTGTCAGTTAGCAACAATCTTCTTAGCTAAATATACTAACTCTATTATTTATTTAACATCACGTAGCGTCAATAAACATAAGTATGATTTTACTTAACTGCATAACACAACTAGATACACAGAATAATTTCATCAAGATATTATTGAATATAAACTAAAAGTTCATAACAATTCTAGCATTAACAAGATTAGAACATGGTAATTAACAATAACACAAACTAATCATGCTTTCAGTAGCATGAACACAATAGAACAAATTTAAGGAAAAAAGAACTCTTGGTTGTTCACGGTGATTGCACGTGGTGGAGCACATGTCTCTTCCTCTTTTCCTCCTTTGGAACGCTACAAGAAAAGCTTAAAAAAGCTAGTGTTGAACTACTCTCACTTGAAGAATGCATTCTACTCTTGAAGAAAATGAGAAAATGCTTGAGAGAATGGAAATGTTTGATGAATGAAAGATGAGAGGAATGATGCTTGAGTTATAAAGTGAATGGCAACTTGATCCCCTTTTTACACTTGAAGCCTTCCAACGTCCATGGCTAAAAATAGCATAGAATTCCTCCTTTTGCTCCATGTGGTTGTTGTCCGTGCATGTATCAAAGAAAAAGTTTGAATGGTTTCTTTGAATTAAGTAAGAGGTTGAGGATGTTGAGATTTTCTTTGATTTTTTCTTCCCTCCTTCTAAATGTAAATAAATGGCACTGGTAAGCTTTAAAACGCACCAACAAAAAGAGAAAAACATTCATTTCTATGAAGTTTTCAATATTCCTATTCTAACAAAAAATAATGGTAATTTATTTTAAGAATAAATTCTATTTTCTGGGAATTACAATTTTACCGGTTTCTATTTAAAGAGATTTACTTTGTAATATTCAAGATTCGGGGGTTGAGCATATTTTAATTTGTATCTGTGTGTTAATACGCTCTACATGTTGGTTGGAAGTGTTTGGGGTTTTGGGAAACCTTGGGCTTTGGTAGAGGTCATAGGAAAAATTTTTGTTCTAACCTGAGTTAGGGGGAGCTAGGGGAGCTAAGCCTTAAGGACATTAGTGTGGGATTTATGACACAAGAAGTGAGGTGGTGGAGTGGCATGGGATGCTACCTAAGGTGCAGGGAGGTTGCGTCAACAAGGGGTTTCAGGGAAGGAGGTTCGAGTCACGCAGACAACAAGGGAGTGTTGTTTATTTTGCTTTTTGCATCAAGAGAGGGGGAAGGTGTTGGACGGTATTTGGACTTTGAAGGGATGAGGGTGGACTTGGTCTAAGTGTTTGGATTGAAGGAAGAAAGATTTTTGAGGAGTTTGACTCATTCAAATGAGTTTGGATGAGTGGTGATGAGGGAAAATAGGAGGAAAATAAGGGATAGGGGGTGAGGTTGAAGAGTTGGCCAAATGTGGGGCTTTGTGGGGTGGCAAATTTGGTTATGTAGGGGGAAGTAGGTGCCGAAAGTGTCTTTGAGTGTATGCCCATCTTTTTGTTTCTCCTTTAGTTCTACTTGCTGAAATTGTTAGTCAAAAGAATTCTCCCTTTTTCCTCTCTTTTTTATTGAAGCAAGAAACCGAAAATTGAAGTAACCATTTGGGCATTTTTGTGCGTTTTGGGTGATTGCCAAATTTTTCTAGTCTCCTTCTAGTCTCCTTTTCTTTCTCTCTTCTTTTCCTAATTCTTAAAGGCCGAAATACTTCTTGTTAGTAGCCAAAAGTGGCCGAACCTATAAGGGTAGTGCCGTCGACTACTTTCTTTTAGTCTCTTCAAGCAAGCGTTGGTGGTAAGTACATTTCTCTTAGCAATCGATTTTATCTCTTCTTCATTGGTGGCCGAAACCAAATGGTTGGCCTTGGTTATTTGGGATGGCCGAACCTTAGTAGGGCCTTAATTTTGTGTTTCTTTCATGTGTAGCCAAAGGAAGGAAGCGCTAATGATCTCTTGGGATTGATTGCATAAGGTAAGGGGGGTCTAGATGTTCGGCCAAAGGCCATATTATCTATTAAGGTTGGTCGATTCTGACTATGGCCTTTTAGGGGCAGTTCGACAAGTGGGAAGTAAAGCAAAAGCCTTCGGGTTATCAAGTGTGTGATTAATTCGTGATTTTCGGTTATATAAAACATTTGTATGTGTTATAAGTGTGATGACTAATGCAGTGGCAGTAATGAGATGGATACCCCTAATAGGTATGTGGATAATCAGGTCAGTGTTAAATGACGATAAAACTGTGGTTATTGCTATATATATGTGATGTATGATTGACTAACATGTTCATGCATTATTTCATCATATCACTATCGTATGTTGCATAATCATGGGGCGGGATTTGTATATTTGAAAGAAAGATAGGGTGTGCATTTATGTACGTGGTTTAGTGATGGCTACGAGCCTCACATGGATTGATGATTGGCTCAGTGCCTCATCATGGTTGGTATCGGCTCTGTGCCATATCGTGGTTGGTGATGGCTATGTGCCTCATGGTGGATTGACGTTGACTACGATCACGTTGTGGATTATTTTGTGACTTGATCACGTGGATCAGTGGCTCAACCACTTGGTGGATGGCATGACTTGCCGAACTGGTGTTTAGAGGTTGGAGGATCGATTTAGTAATCCCCTGGTGTGTGGTGGTTGGATACGGGGGTGTGTAGAGGATGGACCCTAGGCTGGGTTGGGTACATTTTGCATTATTCTCTATTATGTGGATTGGTGTGGTTTTGGGCTAAGCCCATACGTGGAAAATGTGGACTAATTACACATCGAGTGGTTGACTCACCCAAATTTTACCAAACAATGTAGGTGATTCGTGAAGTTTGGACCGGGCTTGGATGGGATTCAAGATGGCCATGCAGACGCAGTTTTTATATTTAGAAACATATCCTTTTAATTTCGGTTTAATTGGGTTTTTTTATTGTAATATGGCCGTTTAACTATGTTGGGTTTTCATTATGGTTTATGCTAGACTAGACATGAATTAGTAATTGCAAACAATTTCAAATAATGACATTTGATGATTTTAAAAACTTAACTAAGGTTTTCTAATTGAGATTCTCGTAATTACTCGGATTCTTTTAAAGATTTCAAAAGGACCCGTTTCTAACTAACCTTGAACTTCAAATTGTTTTTCAAATGAAACGTCACTCTAAGAAATTGAATCCTATTTTAAAACCTAATCATTAGGGATTTAGTTTAGCACTTGTTTTCATGCCGACCCTAACACTGCTACAAGCAAGTTTTATCATCACTTAGTCGATTTCAACTTAAGGCTTTTCAGTAGCATTTCGAATTCGGTCGTAGTGTTTTGGGCCGGGTTTATGGTGTTACAAATTGGTATCAGAGCCTAGTTTCTGCACTCGGCCTATGATTTTTGAAGCCCATAAACATTTTTATTTTGTGTTTTAGTGGGTCAAAGAAAAATTTTCAGGAAAAATGGTTTTGTGAAGCATGGCACTCGAATCGTCTGGCCCGAAGTCCACCAGGTAAGTACCCCTAATTATTGTATGATTGTATGTGGGTATTACGGGATCGTAGATTAGTAGATTAGGAGTTAATGAACCCTAGGATTAGCTTACCCCAACAAAGAGGTACATAAAATTTAAAGCCTAATCAAACAAACCTGTGAGTAAGACGTCGAGTTAAGGGTGTGGCAACCGTTGTGCGCATGTCTAGGATTAGATTCAGAGGGGAGCTTGGTATTTAAGCAGTCTTAGTAACTCACCTCCTCGTCGCTCGAATCCTACCTGGTGCGTAGTGACGGTTCACCCTAACCAAGAGGACTTATTCACCGGCTAAACTGGATAACTAAAACCCGGAAGGGATTAACTACACTATTTTATAAAACCTTAGTTTTGAAAAACACCGAACTATCCCTTTGATTTGTAAAAGCAATTTTGGGTTTGAAAAAAAAATTCAAAATATTCCTAGTTTGTAAAATTATTAAAATACCCTCCGTTTACAAAACTGTCATATTACCCTCAACTTTTATCAAAATATTCTTGTTTTGTAAAAATACCAAAAACCCCTATTTTGCTAAATATCAGGATACCCTGATTTGGAAGATTACCAAAATACCCCTATAGGACAAATTATGAAAATACCCCTGGGCTGGAATGGATGAAAATGTTTGAGTGGTGAATGTGTGTAGTAGGTACTACTGAATGGATGAGATTCTCTGAATTAGGGTAGAAAACTTGAAACGAAAACCCTGAAATGATCAAAAGAACTACCACTAAACTTCTTCACATGAAACTTGTTTGTGGGTAATCAGTGGAACAATAACTAATGCATAAAACTTTTTAAAGCAAATTAAATCATAAACATAGACATGAGTTCTAGGGGACTTGGTCGTAATGTGCGAGGGCGTGGTAGAGGCGAGAATGATCGTGTTGGAACCAGCTTGTGCAGTCGGGGTTCCAATAATAAAGTACCGCCACCGATCGTAGAGGCAGAATTTCAAGAGCAGACAGGAGGAAATGACGCAGTATCACAAGCTATGCTACGAGTTTTAGAGTGAGTGGCTGGTGCAAGTATGGGAAATGGGGCTCGAAAGTCAGTATCTGAGAGACTTAGAGTGAATGGAGCTGAGGTTTTTAGAGGAGTGTCGGGAGTAGCTTCGAATGTGGTGGAGTACTGGTTAGAGGCAGTCAAAAGGATCATGGACGATTTGGATTTCACTGCTGAGGAAAAGCTAAAGGGTGTTGTTTCGTTGCTCCGGGACGAGGCTTACCAATGGTGGCTCACAATCAGGGAAGGAACCCCTACGGACCGAGTGGACTGGGGTTATTTTAAAATCAAGTTTGAGGGAAAGTATGCAGGAGCTAGTTATGTGGACGCACAGAGGAAGGCGTTCCTTAATCTAATGCAAGGTGGCAAGTCGGTAGCTGAGTACGAGGCAGAATTTCTACGACTGAGTCGGTATGCTCTGGGCATCGTGGCTACTGATTATGAGAGGTGCGTCCGATTCGAAGATGGACTAAGAGATGAGCTGCGAGTGCTGATTGCTCCTCAGAGTGAGAGGGACTTTGCTGTTCTAGTAGAGAAAGCTCGGATAGTTGAGGGGGTCAAGAGGACTGAGAGACAGAACAGGGATAGAGATAGAAACTGAAATAAGAGGAGTTTTGGACCGTCAAGATCATCCTGGGGTTTTAGAAAAGACCAAGGGTTAAGAATTCTATTCGTGCCCCATTTAGTTCTTCGGAATCGAGTCGTCCATGTGCTAAATACAAGAGAGCTCATGTAGGAGAGTGCTGGGGACAGAGTAAGGAATGTTTTCGGTATGGGTCCAAGGCTCATTTGGTTAGGAATTGTCCTTAGGAGATGGAAAGGGCTCGACAAGAGGCCGTGGATATGTGCGGCCAGCAGGAGGTGGTCAAGAAGCGACAAGGGTCGTGGTTCGAACCATATAGGGAATAGTTTCGGCCGAGGTCGTGGAGCACCAAGCAGAGGTGCTGGGGGGTCAGGTGCAAGACAGCCTGGGTTGGTTTATGCAACCAGGCATCGCGAGGAGGGGAATGCGCCAGATGTAATCATGGGTACGTTCCTTATTGCTGGATTACCCTTTATTGCTTTAATAGACATCGGGTCAACTTATTCTTATATTGCTAGTGAAGTATCTAGAACTCTGAATGTAAACTTTGAGGTTGTACCTAGGAAGATGACTGTACTTAGTCCTTTAGGGCAAGTAGTAATAGTAGACAAACTCTTTAAGGAAGTGCCTTTAGAGGTTCAGGGAGTGAAGCTTCTGGCTGATTTAATGAAACTACCATTCAGGGAGTTTGACCTAATATTAGGCATGGACTGGCCGGTGAGGTATCATACGAATCAGGATTGTACTGCTAAGCGCATGTCGTTGAAAATTTTTGGTGACAAAGAGATTGTAGTGATAGGGGAACGGAGAAACTACTTGTCAAATGTAGTGTCTGGTCTTAAGGCAGAGAAGATCGTGAAGAACGGATGTGTGGCTTTTCTGATGCTTGTTAGTGCCTTGGAGGCTAAGGGAGCAGCGGTAGGTGAGGTCAAGACAGTGAAAGAGTTTGGGGATGTTTTTCTGGAGGAACTACCGGGGATGCCTCCAGATTGCGAGGTGGAATTTGGGATTGATTTGTTGCCAGGTACAGCGCCAATATCTATCGCTCCGTACAGAATGGCACCAAAGGAGTTGGTTGAGCTCAAGCCTCAGATCTAGGAGTTACTTGATCGTGGGTTTATCCGACCCAGTGTGTCTCCGTGGGGAGCACCGGTCTTATTCGTAAAGAAGAAGGATGGGTCTATGCGGCTGTGCATAGACTATCTGCAGCTGAATAAGCTGATGATCAAAAACAAGTGCCCACTGCCGAGGATAGATGACTTGTTTGATCAGCATAAAGGGGCTGCGGTATTTTCAAAAATAGATCTAAGGTCAGGATACCACCAACTCAAGGTAAAGGAAGCGGATATCCATAAAATAGCTTTTCAGACTCGATACGGGCATTATGAATTCCTAGTGATGCCATTCGAGTTGACGAACACCCCATCTACGTTCATAGATATGATGAATCGGGTTTTCCAACCCTACCTGGATCGATTCGTTGTTGTGTTTATAGACGACATCCTGGTGTATTCCAAGTCTGAGGAGGAACATGATGAGCATCTCCGGGTGGTGTTGCAAGTGTTAAGGAAAAAAGTCAGTATGCCAAATTCAGCAAGTGTGAATTCGGCCGAGGAGGTTACTTTTTTGGGTCATGTGATGTCTGCGGAAGGATAAGGGTAGATCCCAAGAAGATTGAGGCGGTGTTAGATTGGAAACCACCTAGGTCGGTGGCGAGGTTCGCAGCTTGGGATTAGCAGCTACTACAGAGATTTGTAGAAGGGTTCTCATCTATAGCAGCACCTTTGACGAAATTGTTGAGAAATGAGGTACATTTCGTGTGGATGGACAAGCAGCAGGGAAGTTTTGAGAGATTGAAGAAGGTTTTGACTGAAGCTTTGGTTTTAATTCAGCCTGAGGCAAGAAAAGACTTTGTGGTGTATTGTGATGCTTCTCACACGGGATTGGGATGCATTCTGATGCAAGAAGGGAAGGTTGTTGCCTATGCGTCTTGGCAGTTAAGGCCTCATGAGGTTAATTACCCAACGCATGACCTGGAGTTGGCTGCTGTGGTTTTTGCGCTAAAGGTGTGGAGAAACTACTTCTATGGAGAGAAGTCGGTGATCTATATGGACCACAAGAGTCTTAAGTATCTGTTGACCCGTATGAGCTGAATCGAGGCAATGAAGGTGGGTGAAGTTATTGAAAGATTATGATTGTTCTATAGAGTATCACCCGGGCAAGGCGAATGTGGTAGCAGATGCCCTAAGTCGGAAAGTAGTGTCGGATCTGAGGGCGATGTTTGCACATCTTAGCCTGTATGACGACGGAAGTTTGCTAGCTGAGTTACAAGCAAAGCTGACATGGTTGAGTCAGGTGAAAGAAAGACAGTTGGTAGACGATGATCTAAGTGCTAAGCTACGACAAGTGTAGGATGGGGAATTAAAAAGTTATGGTGTGAACAGTGATGGAGTGTTGTGTTTCAAGGGTAAGGTCTCAGATGTCAAGGATGAAGAGCTTAGGCAAGAGGATTCTTCAGAATCGCATGGTAGCCCTTATGCTATGCATCCTGGAGGAAGCAAGTTATACAGAGATCTACGGGATCAGTTTTGGTGGCCTGGTCTTAAGCGGGAAGTTACAGAGTTGGCAGGGAAGTGTTTAACATGTCAGCAAATCAAGGCTAAACACCAGGTACCTTCGGGGTTACTTTAGCTGGTAAAGATTTTGCAGTGGAAGTGGGAGATAATCACGATGGACTTCGTTAGTGGGCTTCCCCTTACGCCTACTAAGAAAGACTCGGTATGGGTGGTAGTAGATCGGTTGACAAAGTCTGCACATTTCATCCCAGTGCGGGTTGATTATTCTTTGCAGAAGTTGGCGAAACTGTATGTGGCAGAAATTGTGAGACTGCATGGAGTGCCAGTGTCGATCATCTCGGATAGGGACCCGAGGTTTACGTCTCAATTTTGGAAGGCACTACATCAGGCATTAGGCACTAGGTTAGACTTCAGTACGGCATTTCATCCACAGTCGGACGGCCAGTCTGAGTGAGTAATCCAAGTATTAGAGGATATGTTGAGGGGATGAGTGATAGATTTCAGAGGAAGCTGGGAGGAGTTTTTGCCTTTAGCAGAATTTGCATATAATAATAGATATCAAGCGAGTATTCAGATGGTACCATATAAAGCTACAGATGGACGGAAGTGTCGCACACCTTCATGTTGGATGTAATTGGGGAACATCGGTGTTGGGTCCGAGATTGTAGCAGAATCAGAAGAAAAGGTCAAGGTAATTGAGACGCAGTTGAAGGAGGCATCGATAGGTAAAAGTCATACGCAAATCTTAAGAGAAAAGAGATAGAGTTTGCGAGAGGTGACTATGTGTTTTAAAGGTTTCACCGTGGAAGAAGGTAATGAGATTTGGTCGCAAGGGAAAGTCGAGTCCTGTGTTTATAGGGCCTTATCGTGTTTTGAAAGCAGGTTGGACCGCTTGTAACATCCTAAATTTTTGGGCCTATGCGTTTAATGGGTGAATATGTGGAATGAGTTAATTTAAGTATTAGGGGTCCAAATTGGGCTCAGGCGTAGGCAGAGGCCTTGATTAAAACTATCTGTTTGGGCACTATAGGGTTTAAAAGGTAATATCTATGTTTAAAATACCAAAGTGGGCTTGTGGCCCAATCTTAGGAGGTGACGCCACACAAGGGAGTAAGGGGCACAAATTTAAGTTTCATGGAGCCCAATTCTTTTAATTTAAGTTAGCTAAATTTTGGGCATTAGGATTAGGTGGAGTGGATGGCAACAAGGCTAAAATTTAGAGGTTTTAATGTTTAAAATATGTGGATAATAAGCAGATAAAGTCTATTATTTAGGAATTTATTTTATGTGGATAATAAGTAGATAAAGGCTAAGATTTAGGGATTTTAATGATTAAAATATGTGGATAATATGTTGATAAAAGAGAGAGGAGTTAGAGATAATTAAGTCTCTTTTAGATGAGCTAGTAGATTAAGATAATATATTATGGCCAAGATTTCCTATAAATAAAGGGCTATCTCCTTGTTGCCAAACATTAAATCTTCTCCTTGTTTGTGACCGAAATTCCTAGCTTCTTTTCTCCAAATTTCTTTTCTATTTCTTTAAAAGCCGAAACTTTTCCTCACTTTCTTTTCCCTTGTACCGATTTCTCTAAAAAGCTAAAGCATCCATCGCTTTTTCTTTTTTTCATCCTATTTGAGAAATTGTTCTACACTTTCAGCATTTAAATCCTCCATTGATATTGTTGAATTCTCTCTCTAGTACTAGCCGAATCTCCTAAGCTAAGGAGGCTTAGTCGACTAGATCTAAAAGTCGAAAATCATAAGTCTCTAATTTTGAGATTTTAAGGCAAAAGAAAGAATCTCTAAGTTTAAGAAACGAGCAATATCTATTGTTCGAGATTGGCCAATTGGTTGTGGACCGCTTCCGAACAACACCTTAGGCAGATAGCAAGTTGTGTCGACTAAGGATAGCGTCGATATAGAAAGCCTCATTTTATCGGTAATCAGGTGTGTAGATTCTTGACACATAAGCTTTGTTATATTATATGTATGCTATGGGCTAAAAGCCAGAAAAGGTGTGTAGATCTCTATCACACTAGTTAATCTGAATTATATGTATGTTATGGGCTAAAAGCCGAAAAATGAGGCTATATGAATAGTCCTATTACCCAGAAAGGGTAGGCAAGGGATGCCAGGTACGTAATCATAGAAACTTCTCTATGTGTATCGAAGTATGTAAAAATATGTGATCTGTTTAGATAGTTTAATGTTCGATTCTTCATGTATGCATAGGATGGGAATGATTGGTTTATGGAGCAGTGATTCGGTGGTTTTGCCACATAGGTCACATAGTGATCGGTCTTTATGAGACACAATTGTTGATATATTATTAAGGTCGATAGCGATCTTTCGCCACATAGGTCACATAGTGATCGGTCTTTATGACAGGCAGCACAGCTGTCGATATTGTGTGTAGCGGATGGAGGGTTGAATGTAGAAATCCCCACGGTGTGATGGTTGGTATGGGGGTGTGTAGAGGATGGACTCATATGTTTGGGATGGGCCATGTTGCATATTTTGTTACCCTTGTCTACGGGACAAGGCTCATAATGTGTTTGTGGGCCTCAAGCCTTTTTATGTGTTCTCGGGATTTGCACACTGAGTCTTGGTGACTCAGCCTTTTATTTTTCCCGATATTTCAGGTGAGCAGTAGATCGTGGACATGGGAGCCGAGGAAGACTCGAGGGGCCATCAAGTTTTATTTCTACAAATTATTTTTGGGATTTCTTTAAATTTTATTTTATTTTATTTAAGAATATTTATGTAATAAGGCCCCTAGTTTTATTCAACTAAGTAGTTTTAATGTTAAGCAACTTGTGAATTTTATGATAAGGTTTATTTATACTTGTAATACTAATATAAGGTTTTATTTTTAAAATGCCGCTTATTTACTTAAATATTGTCCAATTAACTCACAAATTTCAAGTACCATCAAAGCAAAGGTTTTCAAAGTACAAGCCGTGACATGCCAGATCAGGTCAGAACGCATGGGCCAGGTTTGGGGTGTTACACCAGTGGCATATCAATTGGAGTTGCCTTCGGAGTTAAAACAGTTGCACGATGTATTCCACGTCTCGATGCTACGTCATTATCGATCGGATCCATCTCATGTGGTTCCAGTTGAAGAAGTGGAGTTGAGACCAGACTTGTCCTACGAGGAAGAACCAATTCAGATTTTGGAGTGGGATGTGAAAGTCTTGCATAGGAAATCAGTTCCTTTAGTTAAGGTGTTATGGCGTAACCATGGATCGAAGGAAGCTTTGTGGGAGCCAGAGGAAGTGATGCGGCAGCAATACCCTCACTTCTTTTGATCAGGTAATTTTGAGGCTGAAATTATTTTTAAGGGAGGTAGAACTGTAATATCCGAGATTCAGGGGTTGAGCATATTTTAATTTGTATAGGTTTGTTAATGCGCTCTGCATGTTGGTTGAAGTGTTTGGGGTTTGAAACCTTGGGCTTTGGTAGAGGTCATAGGAAAAATTTTTGTTCTAACCTGAGTTAGGGGGAGCTAGGGGAGCTAAGCCTTAAGGACATTAGTGTGGGATTTATGACACAAGAAGTGAGGTGGTGGAGTGGCATCGGATGCTACCTAAGGTGCAGGTGAGGTTGCGTCAACAAGGGGTTTCAGGGAAGGAGGTTCGAGTCACGTAGACAGCAAGGGAGTGTTGTTTATTTTGCTTTTTATGTCAAGAGAGGGGGAAAGTGTTGGACGGCATTTGGACTTTGAAGGGATGAGGGTGGACTTGGTCTAAGTGTTTGGATTGAAGGAAGAAAGCTTTTTGAGGAGTTTGACTCATTCAAATGAGTTTGAATGAGTGGTGATGAGGGAAAATAGGAGGAAAATAAGGGAGAGGGGTGAGGTTGAAGAGTTGGCGAATGTGGGGCTTTGTGGGTGGCAAATTCAGTTATGTAGGGGAAGTAGGTGTGAAAGTGTCTTTGAGTGTGTGTCCATCTTTTATTTCTCCTTTAGTTCTACTTGTCGAAATTGTTAGTCAAAAGAATTCTCCTTTTCCTCTCTTTTCTTTGAAGCAAGAAACGAAAATTGAAGTAACCATTTGGGCATTTTGTGCGTTTTGGGTGATTGCGTATTCTTCTAGTCTCCTTCTATTCTCCTTTTCTTTTCTCTTCTTTTCTCAATTCTTAAAGGTGAAATACTTCTTGTTAGTAGCTGAAAGTGGCCAAACCTACAAGGGTAGTGCCGTCGACTACTTTCTTTTAGTCTCTTCAAGCAAGCGTTGGTAGTAAGTACCTTTCTCTTAGCAATCGATTTTATCTCTTCTTCATTGGTGGCCGAAACCGAATGGTTGGCCTTGGTTATTTGGGATGGCTGAACCTTAGTAGGGCCTTGATTTTGCGTTTCTTTCATGTGTAGCCAAAGGAAGGAAGCGCTAAGGATCTCTTAGGTTCGATTGCATAAAGTTAGGGGGGTCTAGATGTTCGGCCAAAGGCCATATTGTCTATTAAGGTTGGCCGATTCTGACTATGGTCTTTTAGGGGCAGTTTGACAAGTGGGAAGTAAAGCAAAAGCCTTCGGGTTATCAGATGTGTGATTAATTTGTGATTTCCTGGTTATATAAAACATTTGTATGTGTTATACGTGTGATGACTAATGCAGTGGCAGTAATGAGATGGATACCCTTAATGGGTTGTCGATAATCAGGTCAGTGTTAAATGATGATAAAACTGTGGTTATTAATGTATATATGTGATGTATGATTGACTAACATGTTCATACATTATTTCATCATATCACTATCGTATGTTGCATAATCATGGGGCGGGATTTGTATATTTGAAAGAAGGACAGGGTGTGCATTTATGTATGTGGTTTAGTGATGGCTACGAGCCTCACATGGATTGATGATGGCTCAGTGCCTCGTCATGGTTTGTATCGGCTCTGTGCCATATTGTGGTTGGTGATGGCTATGTGCCTCATCGTGGATTGACATTGACTACGGTCATGTTGTGGATTATTTTGTGACTTGATCACATGGATCAGTGGCTCGACCACTTGGTGGATGGCATGACTTGCCGAATTGGTGTGTAGAGGTTGGAGGGTCGATTTAGTAATCCCCTGGTGTGTGGTGGTTGGATACGGGGGTGTGTTGTAACACCCCAAACCAGGCCCAAACATTATGACCGAATTTGGTTTGCTACCAAGAAAACATTTTAAGATCTTTTTAAAACCGTTATAAGTTTTGTCGAAAACCTTGTGTTTTCAAGTCTCTTGTTAAAACCATACTTAGTGTTGTTTAGAAATATTTATTAAGTCGGGTTGTTTATAGATTTGAATGTGCCCGATGACACTTAAAACATTTTACGCTTAATTTGAGAAAACATGTGAACCCGTTTTAACATCATTAAATAATTTAAACAAAATATTCTAAACATGTAACAATAATAAAATAATTCTAGGAGGCCTTATTACAACTTGATTAAAATCAAACCAATAATAAAATAAAATAAGCCAAAGTTTAGAGTTCATTTATATCAAATATCCTTTGATGGCCACCTCGAGTCCATCCGACTCCACATCCGCGATCTACATGTCACCGAAAATATTAAAGGAAAAGGTGAGTCACCAAGACTCGGTGTGTAACCCTTTTCGGTTTAGTACAACAACATACACAATTTATAACCAATAAACATGCACAAAATATAATACCCAACCTAGCCATCCAAACGCCTTTCTACCGTGTGGTACCAAACCCTTGTTGGTGCCAAACCTTTGGTGACCTAAGTCACAATAATCGTCATTAAATGTGGTGCCAAACCCTTTGGTGGGGCCAACCCGTGTGATACCTAATCACCGCATCGATCCCATAATTTAATCAGTGGGGCCAACCCACCGTGGTGCTAAGCCATTGGGACAAGATGCTATGAGGTGCCAAACCTCGGAGGTGCTAAACCTCCGTGACAGAGTCACAAAATGTGGTATCGAACCACGGTGTCCGTCAACACAAATATTACTTCCCTACACTCATTTATCCCATGTCAACCAAGAATTGATATTTTAATAGAAATCATGCCAACATGCTCATTTAGCAACACATATAGAGTTTACTATCAACCATAACCACATATACCAAATATGTCATATTATGTCATGCTTTCCAAAAGCATCGTAAAGTAAGTCATAACGACAAGGACTTACTCGAATCCTCGCTATACCATTATGGTATTAAATCCCAAATATACACAAGTCGATTTAGCATATACAACACGTAGCATTTTAATTAGTTATAAGTGTATGTACACACCGATTCTAATGATGATTCTAAATCCTCAAAGAGACAATCGGCCACCCTAGCTTTTCTTCCCTATATTCGCCAAATACAAAGGTTAGTGCTATTGACCATTGGCCAAACCCACATATATCCGAAGGATTAATATTTGAACCAAACCTTACCCAAACGCCTTCGAGTTCAATTATAGCATACGATTTGCGACACTGTTTCACTTCCCTATAATTGGCAATCATTAGTATCACAAAAAGTGCCTTTCAAAAACCGAATAAATGATTTACTGCATCCTTACCATCACTTACCAAAATTGCTAACAAATGGAGGCTTCACATGACTATTTCTAAAAATCCCGGAGTACCTTCCTTTATGACCGATTGAGACTCACTAAAAAGGACCACCTTGCTTTGATATCCGCCAAAATTTCTCACGGTAGGGAGAAGGAATTGCTATTGTTGGTTAAAACAAGGTTCGCTTATGTGAAAAAAGAGGAAGAACAAGAAGTAGGAAAAGATGTGGAATTTTATCAATAACAAAGCAGAAGAAATTCGGCAGATTTGTCTAAGAAATTCTAGCAAAGAAGGTGGTGGATATTCCGCCAATGGTGAAAGAAAGAAAAGGAGACTTAGTAGGAGAGATCAAAGGTGGTTTTGGCTAGATAAAAGAAGAGAAAGCTGAATTTTTTTGAAGAATTCTAGGAATTTTAAGAAGATAACAGGGGAAAAAGGTTTTGGAATTTTGCTACTACTTTGTACAAAAAGATTAATTTTGAACAGCCCCAAGAGTCCCAAAGCTGGCCAATTCTCCCCTCTATGCTGATAATTGCTATAAATTATCACTTAAGATAATAGCACTTATCTTCTATCCTATCTTAAACAATTTAAACAAAATTAAACCACTAATACAATCCCCTTCCGGTGAATATATGCAAAATAATGAGCTTTATCTCATTAAATTAAAAGTCCATTGTGCACCAACTCTCCTATCCTTCACATGTAGATAGCAAAAAGAGAAGAGAAAAAATAACCTGTCTGCTCCTTGGATTCAACACAGCACCCCAAGCAAAGACCCCCATAACATGCCCTGTGCCACTACTCCTCACTTGACTTTCTTGTCAAATCCCCTTTGCATTTATTTATAAACCCTTCCTCTTGGCCCTTTCCTTATAACGCAAAAAGCCCAAAATATCACTCCTTGCGTCTCTTGCGTTTCGAACCCGAGACCATGCACCAAGGTCTTTTAAGTGGCGCCCCAAGCCACTCCACCAGCCCGACTTTCATGCCATACAACCCCATTATTTAATCTTAAGACCTTCCTTCTGGCCCCTTCCCTTTAACGCCTAAAATAGAAACAAAATGAATTCTCCCTTCCAAGATTCAACCCAAGACCTCCTTGCAAGCCCTTAATTCACCAAGCCAACACGCCAATAACAATCTTGTGTCAAGTTTCTCCTAAATTTTATTTAAGCCCTATCTTTACCTTAGCTCCTTCCTTGTACACACTTAAAAGAAATTTTTAATACTGGGTCAGGCCTAGCTCGGGTTATTTTAGACCCTTAAACGTGTCAAATAAAATTATATTTATTTATTTCTTGAAGCCCACATGGAAATTTTTTTTTAGAATTACAAATAACCCCTAATTTAGGGTGTTACAATTCTACCCCCCTTAAAATAATTTTGCCCTCGAAATTACTTACTATCGTCCAATCGTGTATCCTTAACTCATCACCCTACGCTACTGTTGCGCACTCTGATCTTAAAGATCTATCATACTTTCTAGAAACATTCCCTATGTCCATAATCCAAGTTCCATACACTTTGCTAGCTACATAAGAGCAAACTAACGTAACCACAAACAAGACAATTGAGGTATTTGAAAATAAGAAGCTTACCCATTGTCGATCCGCACATCTTCCTCCTCGATGGCCAATCGCATAAACCAACCTTGGTTGCCTCGCCTCTGCACCTTTAGCACCTCTGCCACGCCTGCTACCATTATCATTACCTCTAATCGCACCTCGACCCCTACGTGGTGGTCCTTCATTTCTAACCCGAGCACGATTTTGACCTCTGGTTGATTCTTAGCTAACTTTTGAGGAAGTCCCTTACACGGTGATCCAACGATCCACACTCAAAGCACCCTCTACTTCCCGCCAAACATTCTCCCGAGTGAGATTTCTTGCATCTAGCACACTAAGGTGGCCATTGAGTAGGCTTTGTGGCTCTTTCGATTCCCCAAATCTAGCCCTCTTCTCCACATTCTTGCCCGATCCAAAGCGATCCAAAGCCTCTCTCTCATTTATTCTTTTCGTGATTACATCTTACGGACTCCTTGATCCCTTCGCTACCTTAGCCTTTTCCACTAGGACCGAAAACTCACTCTCTTGTTGTGGAGCAATCAGTAACCTTAGATCATCCCTAAGTCTATCCTCAAAGCGGACACAGCGTTCGTGCTCCATTGACACAATTCCCCGAGCATAGCGGCTCAACCTTAAAAATTCTGCCTCATATTCCGACACTGACTTATTTCCTTGTACTAACCCTAGAAAAGCTTTCCTCTGAGCATCGGTGTGGTGGTGCCCACATACTTCTTCCAAAGCGACTTTGAAGTAATCCCATGTAAGATCATCTGTCGTGGCACCATCTCGGACCGTGAGCCACCATCGATACGCTTCATCCTTCGAGTTTACACCGCTCCTTTAACTTCTCCTCATTAGTCGGTCAAGATCGTCCATAATCCTTTCATCGATTCTAACCAAGATTCCGTCAGACCGGGTGCCACTCCCGATACACCCCGAATACCTACGCCTGCTGGATCAAGTCGCCTGCATGACTTTCGAGCTCCCATACCTCCACTCGCCTCACCACCATCTCAAGGACTCGCAACACAGCTTGCGTTACGGCCTCACCTCCCATCCGATCCTCGCTCCTCACTCTAAAATTGGCGGTGGTGGTGGCGGTGGTACCCCATTCTCGATTCTTGACCGACCTCACGGGTTACGACACGATTATCCTCGCCTCTGGCGTCCCACGACGGCCACGTC
Source organism: Gossypium rotundifolium (assembly GCA_025506655.1). Lineage (NCBI taxonomy): Eukaryota > Viridiplantae > Streptophyta > Magnoliopsida > Malvales > Malvaceae > Gossypium > Gossypium rotundifolium. The sequence continues at coordinate 147,870,051 of CP106728.1, forward strand.
CTCTAGAGCTTATTCTAACTATTGCGCTTTAATCTGTTTAAAAATTTTTTATGCATTAGTACTTGTTCCATTGGATTACCCGTGAAAGAATTTTATGATAAGAGTTTAGGAGTGGTTCTTTCGTAACATACTTACAAACAGTCTTTTATTCATTCATTCAAAGAGACGTTGTTGATTTCATGGTGATTGTTTTCCCACTACCCAGGGGTATTTTCGTAATTTTTTTTCAAAATATAGGTTCTCGGATGATTTTGTCAAAAATTATTTTAAAACTCTTAATTTCCTGGGTATTTTGAAAAATTTTGAAATTTGGGGGTCTTCCGGTGAATTTTAAAACTCAGGGGCATTGTGGTAATTTTCCACAAATCAGGATGAATTTATAAGATTTGATGAATCGGGGATATTTCAAAAATTGTAAAAACTTTGAGGGCTCTTTTGACAATTACACTTTCCTAAAATAGTGATGTTGCAAAATTTTAAAAGTTAGGGGTATTCTGATAATTTTGTAGGTTAGGGGCAATTTTATAATTTTACAAAATCATAACGTTTTTGAATTTTACGATTTTTGGGCACTTTTCATGTGATGAAATTTTTGGATTAAAATCGTGGGTATTTTGGAAATTTCATAACTCAAGGGCGTTTTCATAATTTTACCCCTAAGGGTATTTTAGTAATTTTTCCATAATTAGGGTATTTTCACAAAATAATTTCCAAAAATTGGGTTCTAAGAGATTTCACAAAAAGAAAGATGTTTTTGAAAATTTCTCTTTGAAAATTTTCCATATGAAGGTATTTTACAACCCGAGGTATTTTGGTCATTTTTCAAACCGAGGGTATTTTGGTCTTTTTTTTACTAAAGTTTTAATTATTCCAAAACAACACGGCTAGTCCCTTTCGGGTTTTAATTATCCAATTTAGCTTTGTGAGTATGTCGTCTCGGCTAGGATGAAGCAGATTACTACGCAGGTAGGATTCAAGTGAGTAGGAGGTGAGTCACGAGGGCTCGCTAAATACCAAGCCCCAAGAATCCAATCCTAGACATGCGTATAATGATTGCCACATCTTTTGTAGTGACAACTCACGAGGTTGTTTAGGTAATTATTAAGTCTTATGCGTAGTTTGTTGGGGTATGCTAACCCAAGGTTCAACAGTTTCTATTCTAATAGTCTACGTTCCCATTTTACCCTTCTACCCCACATCAAAAGAATTCACAAAATTGATAGAGGTACTTACAGGCGAGATAGGTGCTGGGAGACTCGGTGCCATCTTGATCAAGCCAAAATAATTTCTCAAACATTATAATAAGGCCTACTATCCAAAAACCAAATATTTTGGGCCTTGGGCCCCACACCGAAGTTCGAACACAGCTCGATACCAATTTGTAACACCCCAAACCCGCCCAAACATTACGTAATCGAATTTGGTTTGCTACCAAGAAAACATTTTGAGATCTTTTTAAAACCGTTATAAGTTTTGTCGAAAACCTTGTGTTTTCAAGTCTCTTGTTAAAACCATACTTAGTGTTGTTTAGAAATATTTATTAAGTCGGGTTGTTTATAGATTTGAATGTGCGATGACACTTAAAACATTTTACGTTTAATTTGAGAAAACATGTGAACCCGTTTTAACATCATTAAATAATTTAAACAAAATATTCTAAACATGTAACAATAATAAAATAATTCTAGGGGCCTTATTACAACTTGATTAAAATCAAACCAATAATAAAATAAAATAAGCCAAAGTTTAGAGTTCGTTTATATCAAATATCCTTTGCATGGCCACCTTGAGTCCATCCGACTCCACATCCATGATCTACATGTCACTTGAAAATATTAAAGGAAAAGGTGAGTCACCAAGACTCGATGTGTAACCCTTTTCAGGTTTAGTACAACAACATACACAATTTATAACCAATAAACATGCACAAAATATAATACCCAACCTAGCCATCCAAACGCCTTTCTCTACCCCGTGTGGTACCAAACCACTGGTGGTGCCAAACCACTGGTGACCTAAGTCACAATAATCATCATTAAATGTGGTGCCAAACCACTAGTGGGGCCAACCCACGTGTGATACCAAATCACTGGCGTCGATCCCATAATATAATCCGTGGGGCCAACCCACTATGGTGCTAAGCCACTGGGACAAGACTCTATGAGGTGCCAAACCTCTGGTGACCGTAGTCACAAAATGTGGTACCAAACCACTGGTGTCCGTCAACACAAATATTACTTCCCCCTCCACTCATTTATCCCATGTCAACCAAGAATTGATATTTTAATAGAAATCATGCCAACATGCTCATTTAGCAACACATATAGAGTTTACTATCAACCATAACCACATATACCAAATATGTCATATTATGTCATGCTTTCCAAAAGCATCGTAAAGTAAGTCATAACGACAAGGACTTACCTGAATCCTCGCTTATACCATTATGGTATTAAATCCCAAATATACACAAGTCAGATTTAGCATATACAACACGTAGCATTTTAATTAGTTATAAGTGTGTATGTACACACCTGATTCTAATGATGATTCTAAATCCTCAAAGAGACAATCGGCCACCCTAGCTTTTCTTCCCCTATATTCGGCCAAATACAAAGGTTAGTGCATTTGACCATTCGACCAAACCCACATATATCCGAAGGATTAATATTTGAACGAAACCTTACCCAAACGCCTTGAGTTCAATTATAGCACACGATTTGCGACTGCTTCACTTCCTATAATTGGCAATCATTAGTATCACAAAATATGCCTTTCAAAAACCGAATAAATGATTTTCTGCATCCTTACCATCACTTACCAAAATTGCTAACAAATGGAGGCTTCACGTGACTATTTCTAAAATCCGGAGTATCTTCCTTTATGACCGATTGAGACTCACTAAAAGGGACCACCCTTGCTTTGATATTCGCCAAGATTTCTCACGGTAGGAGAAGGAATTGACTATTGTTGGTTAAAACAAGGTTCGCTTATGTGAAAAGAGGAAGAACAAGAAGTAGGAAAAGATGCTGGAATTTTATCAATAACAATGAGAGGAAATTCGGCGGTTTGTCTAAGAAATTCAAAGACAAGGTGGTGGATATTGACCAATGGTGTAAGAAAGAAAAAGGAGACTTAGTAGGAGAGATCAAAGGTGGTTTTGGCTAGATAAAAGAAGAGAAAGCTGGAATTTTTTGAAGAATTCCCTAGGGAATTTTAAGAGTAACAGGGAAAAAGGTTCTTTGGAATTTTGCTCTACTTGCTGTACAAAAAGATTAATTTTGAACAGCCCCCAAGAGTCCCAAAGCTGGCCAATTCTCCCCCCTCTATGCTGATAATTAAGCTATAAATTATCACTTAAGATAATAGCACTTATCTTCTATCCTATCTTAAATAATTTAAACAAAATTAAACCACTAATACAATCCCCCTTCCAGCCGAATATATGCAAAAATAATGAGCTTTATCTCATTAAATTAAAAGTCCATTGTGCAGCCAACTCTCCTATCCTTCACGCCAGCAGCAGCAAAAAGAGAAGAGAAAAATAACCTGTCTTGCTCCTTGGATTGAACACAGCACCCCAAGCAAGCCCCCTTAACACGCCCCAGGCCACTACTCCTCACTTGACTTTCTTGTCAAATCCCCTTTGCATTTATTTATAAACCCTTCCTATTGGCCCTTTCCTTATAACGCAAAAAGCCCAAAATATCACTCCTTGCGTCTCTTACGTTTCGAACCCGAGACCATGCACCAAGGTCTTTTAAGTGGCGCCCCAAGCCACTCCACCAACCGACTTTCATGCCATACAACCCCATTATTTAATCTTAAGACCTTCCTTCTGCCCCCTTCCTTTAACGCCCCAAAATAGAAACAAAATGAATTCTCCCTTTCCAAGATTGAACCCAAGACCTCCCTTGCAAGCCCTTAATTCACCAAGCCAACACGCCAATAACAATCTTGTGTCAAGTTTCTCCTAAATTTTATTTAAGCCTATCTTTACCTTAGCTCCTTCCTTGTACACACTTAAAAGAAATTTTAATCTTGGGTGGGGCCTAGCTCGGGTTAGTTTTAGACCTTAAGCGTGTCAAATAAAATTATATTTATTTATTTCTTGAAGCCCACATGGAAATTTTTTTAGAATTACAAATAACCCTAATTTAGGGTGTTACATGTGTAGAGAGATGGACCCTAAGGTGGGTTGGGTGTATTTTGCATTATTCTCTATTATGTGGATTGGTGTGGTTTTGGGCTAAGCCCATACGTGGAAATTTGTGGACTAATTACACACCGAGTTGGTTGACTCACCCAAATTTTACCAAACAATGCGGTGATTTGTGAAGTTTGGACCGGGCTTGGATGGGATTCGAGATGGCCATGCAGAATGGTTTTTATATTTAGAAACATATACTTTTAATTTGGTTTAATTGGGTTGTTTTATTGTAATATGGCCATTTAACTATTTTGGGTTTTCATTATGGTTTATGCTAGACTAGACATGAATTAGTAATTGCAAACAATTTCAAATAATGACATTTGATGATTTTAAAACTTAACTAAGGTTTTCTAATTGAGATTCTCGTAATTACTCGGATTCTTTTAAAGATTTCAAAAGGACCCATTTCCAACTAACCTTGAACTTCAAATTATTTTTCAAATGAAGCGTCACTCTAAGAAATTGAATCTTATTTTAAAACCTAATCATTAGGGATTTAGTTTAGCACTTGTTTTCATGCCTACCCTAACACTGCTACAAGCAAGTTTTATCATCACTTAGCCGATTTCAACCTAAGGCTTTTCAGTAGCATTTCGAATTTGGCCATAGTGTTTTGGGCCGGGTTTGGAGTGTTACATACTTCCCCACTGAAAGTAAAGAAAATATTTTTGGTTCTGCATTTGATTCGATTTGTTCGAGTCCACTCTCAAAGAAGTTCATGCTATGATAATAACAAAGAAGATCATTTTATTAAAAACCGAGAATGACAAGGATCCATCTATCCAAAAATACATGTATGATTTTGATCTAGGGTTTATTGCTATAAATATCACAAACCGAGTCGATTTTCAAAATTTTTATTTTCTGCTGTGTAAGAAATTTTTTTTCAAACTAGATTTTTTTCAACAAGTACATGCTAGAAATCTTGTACCATTTCCATCTTTGATTTTCCAAGTTCTAACTCTACAAAATCCAAAGATTGTGAACATCACTATAATATGTGAGAGGGCAGTTTCTGAGCTTAAGTTTTCTCTTAAGTGGTTGAAGTTGAAGCATGTTAGTTTAGAGCCAGCAAAGCAAGTAATTGGAGAGGATGCTAAGCATATAGAACAAGTAGACCATGAAGCAATAACTGCTGCAGTGGACACAGAAATGCCCACTTCCACTGGCCCTTTGAGCAATGATGAAGGATCCAACATAAAGATGATTGATCATCTAACATCATCCATTAAAGCTCATAATAGAGTGATAACCATAATGAGGGCTAAGATTGGGATCATACTATAGATAATGGATAAAAGCACTAAGGAAGGATTTATAAAGCAAGTGATCCTTGCACAATTGTTTGCTGAATCTAGTGATTTGTACTCATGATTAGGTGAACTGACTTACTCCTACCTAGTTATATTGTTTTAATCCTCATGTTCTTCAACATTTTTTTTACCTTGGTCCAGTTAAGAGAGTAAGGATCTTTAGTATTCTGATTGGCAAGTTTGTTGAACAAAAAGGGAAGTAAAGTATAGATGATGGGAGTAGTTAAGAATCTTTAGCATTCTAATTAGTAATTTTGTTGATGTGTTGTAAGTGTTGTATGGAAAGTAAATATCCTTTTGTTGTAGGATGAAGCTGCTTACATTTTCTGAAGGTGTTGTTGATTTTGAAGATGCATAAAACTTTATGGGGGTTAATTCTTTTTTACTTTAGAATTCTTATCGATCTGTATATAAGTGAGATGATGATATATATTTGATGATTCTAATAATGTGGATGTTGCGACATTTATTATTTTAAGCAAACAAACAACTTAAGGTAGGACCAAGCACTTTTAATTGCGGGTATTGTACTTAATAATAATAATAATAATAATATATCAAATATGGTCAAGAGAATATGCATAGATTAGTTTGGCTAATCGCTAACAGCACTTGGTAGGGCTCCACACCACCATCTTTCTAAGTTAGTTATGACATGAAATATATCCTTTAAGATGTTGAAAAGATAGCTCACCATATTCTATACTAAATTAATTTAGATGTTTAAAATTGATAAAGGTTATACTATTTTTTTAATTATAATTAATTTTGATTTTTAAAAGATATTTATTTGATTGTTTAAATGGATAAAGAAAAGTTATGCAAGTGTAGCAGAAGTATATTTGTATGTCATTAATCGTTGGCAGTGTATGGATTCAAATATATTCAACTTAATATGATTTTTAAATTTTGTTATTCTAGTTTAAACTTGAGAAAAAATTTAAGGCTACGTTTGGTTGGATGGAATTGCTATTTCATTCCCCCCTAATTCCACGCGCTATAGTAAATCATCCGTTTGGTTCACTATTTAGGTGATTCCATGGAATAGCTATTACAACCTCATTCCCTCATCTCACCATTTACCTATTTAAGGGTTGGGGGTCTAAATACCTATTCAACACCATGCCGTTTACCTTTTAGGACCAAAATAGCCTGCCTCATCCCCAAAATTCTTTCCAAATTTCTTCCTCCCCAAATCAAGCTTCCATTCGCCCTTCATCTTTATCTCCCCAAAGATTGTAAAGGGTACGTTTTCTTTTTCTTTTTTTTTCCTGATTCCTTTTCACCTCTTTCAACTTTTCTTTTCCCCTTTCAATCCTTCGATTGAGACTTTTTTGCTCAATCCTCTTTAATTTCTTTTTTCCTCTTTTGTGTTTTTTAAGCATGCTAGCAAGTCGACACCGACAACCGGAGGCTTGAAGAAGCCTCACTGATATCTCCCTGGAAATGTAGCCTGCGGTTAGTCATCAAATCACATTTTCTTATTCTTGTTTACACGAATTGAACTTATGATGTTTCCATTGGATGCAGTGAAATCCGGAAGTACCAGAACTCCTCATCAGGAAACTGCCTTTCCAAAGGCTCGTTCGTGAAATTGCCCAAGATTTTAAGGTAGTAAGTACCATTAAATTCCAAATCGATTTTACCATAAAAGTATAATTTTACCTTAGCACACCCTTGCTACTTTACGTTTTATTATTCTTGTTTACCTTAGCACACCCTTAGCAAAGTTTTTGTAAATTTGATTTAGGGGTTTTTTTTAAGGTTACTATTTTGGCAAGAAAGGTTACTTAAATTTCATTTTTGTTGATAATTAGGTCATTTCTTATTTCTTTTATTTATTAAAGATATGAATATATGAGATGGCTTTTGTAACAACCTAAATTTATGGGCCTATGCATTTAGTGTGGGGATATGTTTAATTTGTTAACTTAGGTGAAAGGGGTTTAAATTTGGGCTTAGAATTAGGCAAAGGCCCAGATTAAATTATTTTAAGGTGGCATCATTAACAATTAAAAAAAGAACAAGTATTGGGTCGCAAAGAGCCCATGTTTTTAGGCCAATTTTGGCACTTTATGTAACACCCCAAACCCGACCCAAACACTACAACCGGATCTGATATGTCACTAAGGAAATTTTCAAAACATATCGCATTTTCAGAAAAACATTTTGGTAAAGTTTAACCTTTTATTCGGGAAAAATTTATAATTTATAGTTTTAAATAAAATATGCCTTTATGAATTAAAAACCCAAACTTAAATACATGCCTTAGTTCAATTAAAAATAAAAATTTAAATAACTTAAACTAATAAAAGCCCGTAATAAAACAAAATATAAACTGGTGGCACATGGCCTTATTACAACGAGATTTAAAATCCATTAAATAACAATATAAAATAATAACTATAGTCTTTTTGCTAGATCCAAATGTTCTTTTGCATGGCCACCTTGCGCTCCTTTCCAGCCCGGTCCGATGCATTAAATGTTACCTGAAATGTTAATTAATTGGTTGAGTCACGAGACTCAGTGTGCAACCCTCATGCACCATTAGATTTGGACTTTAGCCCCATAAAACTAAAATAATCAGAATTAATATACATAATAAAAATAATATGCAAGCCCACCCAAATCCAAGGTTTCCATCCGCTACACGACCCGCATTAGCTATTCACACCATTGGGGATTTCTACAATCAACCCACACCGCTACTGCGCCTTGATGGGTCGTCTGTCGCTCATCATCGATCATGGTCGTAGCTACTACAACAGATCACGGCAAAAGCCGCTACAACAGATCACGGTAAAAATCGCTACAACAGATCACGATAAAAACCACTACAACAGATCATGGTGAAAACTGCTACAACATATAACTTCCTCCTTTCATCAAACCCAACCCATGCAATCACATAAAATCAATATTCTTATATTGTTTAATTAAAACATTCACTAACCTGGTGATTTGCCTTTACCCTCTTTGGGTTTCCGTCATTATACCAAAATTTTGGCATATATCAAAACATATAAGACTTATAATCATATATTAATCAAACAGATCTAGATGGTGTGGAGAATTACACACCTGATATCGTGAAATCCAATATTCTTAGTTGATATCCTTGTTATCCAGATCTACAACTTTGCTCAAAAAGATGGAAAGATGTGAAAATAGGGCCTCTCCTATATTCGGCCATGGTTAGTGTTCTACTCGATTTCATATATTTATAAATAAACCAATCTCCTTACCTTGAAATCCCGAAAATAACACGACTAGAGTGTTACTGATCTTGGACTTAGAGATCTAAGCATTGGACTCCTCTTCAGATCTTGAAATGCCGAAAATAAGAAAAACCCTTGATTCCTAAATATGGGCCTGTGCATCTATATGTTGGTTTAACATGTTGGTTCAAGAATTTAAGGCTCGGGCTGAGACCTTGAATAAATATATGGATTAGAGTTTAATTTAATGTTCTGAGAAGTTTAAGTGATATTTTGGGCTTTAAAACTTGGGTTAGAATGATTAAAAATAGTGTTAGTAGTAATTAATTTAAATAGTTATGTTTGGTAGCAAGCTGGGCATGTGGCCCAAAATTTTGGAGTGCTTTGAGTGGGCCTTAAGGTGGCGCCACTTAGGGAGGTTATTGGGCCATGTGTGGCCACTTGAGGCCCAAGAGTTTGGGCCAAATTTTGGCTTACCAAGGATGGAGAGTGGAAGGCACACTCGTTATCATTTAGGAGTGTTTATTTCTTTTATTTTAGGTGATAAAAAGATGATAATTAGGAGGAAAGAGGTGGTTCTCAAATGGGCTCTTCTAAAGGTAAGATAAGGATCGGGTTATTAGGTGAGATGAAGGCTATCAGAGGGGAGAGTTGGCGTAAACTCCAACTCTATGTGTGTGTGCCGAATTTAGTAGGAAGAAATCATCTTTTTCTTCCATTTGCTTCTCTTTCTTTCACACTTTTTCCTCTCTAGCTGAAACTCTTCTCACCCACTTGCCTTAATTTTTCTCTTCTAGCCAAAAATCCTTAGTGTTTCTCCTCTCCTCAAAAACCCTTCTGAAGGCCGAATACTCTTGGTGTACATCTTCTTCCTCCATAGCTGAACCATTATGTGAGATCTCTGTTTCCCGAAGGTGCACCGTATGCCGAATACTCCTCTGTAATCCGGTGAGTTTTAGGATTTTTTCTACTCGATTTCACTCTTTCTTTTCCTACAATCTAACTCGAATCATGTGTACTAATACCTATCGATTTTCCTCTTTGTCCATATAAGCTGAATCTTTTCTTGCCGAGGTCTGTAGTGCCAATTTGTGAAAAGCCGAAGGTAGGTGGTCAAGGGTAGGTTCGACCGAATGGCCACTTTCCTGTTCTTTTGTTCTCGATCGAATGACATAAAGTGTTAGATGGCTTTCGATCATCGGTTTGGTTAATTATTTTTGGTGATGGCTGAATGTAGGAAAGGAGGTGACGAGTTCTTGACGACATTCGGGATTCAAATAACTAGGTAAGAATTCAATTTAAGTGTTATAGTTGTTAAGTAATTAGATCTCATCGTTTAAATGATTTAGTGATTAAGGATGGACTCGAATAACAGTCAGGCAGAAAAGGTTGGATCTATACAACTAACACCCAAATACAAGAAGCGATCTGCTTCAGTAGTGCGAGATTGGCCATCGGGGTGTGGGCCGACATCGAAGTCAGATCGTAGGCCGATAGTGGTAGTTTCGAGTGATAGTAGCATAGACGTAGAGAAAGCATTAGTATGAGAATCAGGTGTGTAATACTTCCCCACCATCTAGATCTGATTATTAATATATACATGTTCATAAGTTTTATAGAAATCTCGGATTTAAACAGCAAACCCTCAAGTTAGTAAATAATCTGATTATATGTTATAAGTAAATTGTTGTACATGTTTTTAGATTATTATACATGTTTGCATGGGTTGGTTGATGAAAGGAGGAAGTTATATGTATATGTATATGTGTAGCGGTTTCTACCGTGATTTACTGTAGCGGCTAATTCTGTGATCTATTATAAGCGCTTCGGCCAATATATGTTGATGAGCAGCATGACTGGCATCTTGGAGTGTAGCTGTGTGGGCTGATTGTAGAAATCCCCAATGGTGTGTTGGTTGGTATGGGGGCGTGTAGCGGATGGAAAACTAGGCAAATGGGTAGGGTTTTGTATATTATTTGTTATCTATGTAAATGAAATTATTATTATGTTTTATGAGGCCCAAATCTAGTGGTGCATGAGGGTTGCACACTGAGTCTCGCGACTCACCCAATTAAACTAACCTTTCAAGTGACAATTAGTGCATCGGACCGGGCCGGAGTGGAGCGCAAGTTGGCCATGCAAAGGAATATGTAGATCCGGCGAAAAGCCCTCCTTGATAGTTTTTTTAAAAAAAGTATTTTAAGTTATGGATTCAAACTACGTTGTAATAAAGCCATGGGCCATTAGTTTACATTTTAGTTTTATTATGGGCCTTTATTATTTATTCTCGTTTTAATTTCTTTCAAAGACATGTAATTTAGTTTTGGGCTTTTTGATTATTAAGGCACGTTTTATGTAATTCTTATTTGGGCTTTCTGTCGACACGATTGGTTTTACGAAAATTTTCTTAGTGATATACCAGATCCAGTTGTAGTGTTTGATCTGGGTTTGGGGTGTTACAAATTGGTATCGAGCCCGGTTAAAAACTCGGCTTTGGGATTTTAGGCCCAAAAGGTTTTCTAAAAATGGGTTTTTTTAAAAAAAAATGGATTTCTCATAGCAAAGACTTATTAGTTCAAGATGGCACTGCTGCCTCCCGCCAAGTTCGCCGGTAAGTATACTAAACTCTTGATTGTGATATAAATGTGGGCTTAATCGGCTTATGCCATAGACCATTTAGGTTAAAACTTGATGGACTCTAGGCTTAGACAAACAAACTCTTAAAAATCCATAAGACTTAACTTCATTAAACAAAACCTGTAAACAAGTCACAAGACTAAAGTGTGGTAACAGCATATGCATGTCTAGGAATAGATCCCAAGAGCTTGGTATTTAAGCGGTCAGAGTGACTCACCTCCTCTTCGTAGGAATCTTACCGGTGCATAGTGATTGTTCACTTTAGCCATGACAGGTATGGCAATAGGCATATGCATGTCAGGAGTGGATTCGTGGAAAGCTTAGTACTTAAGCAGCCCTAGTGACTCACCTCCTTTCCACTAGAATCCTACCTAGTGCGTAGTGACTATTCACCCTAGTTACGAGTACGTGTTGACAGGCCAAAACTACAATTAAAACCCGAAAGGGACGAGCCACCTATTTTTTTTCACAAAATTATTAAAATATCCTTATTTTGAAAAAAGTACCTATGATTTGCAAATATACCCCGATTTACAAAGTCAACAGAATCTTTCCATAGAAAACAAAAACAATAACAACATCAAAATATCCTTGAATTGTAAAATTACCAAATTACCCTTGAGTTGCAAATGACCAAAACACCCCTGATTTGCAAAATGATCAAAGTACCCCTGTTTGGCAAAAATTACTGAAATAACCCTGATTTTATAAATTATCGAAATATCCCGATTTGTAAAATTACCGACATACCCCAGATTTGCAAAATTACCAAATACCCTCGAGTTGAAAAAATTACCAAAATACCTTTATTTTGCAAAATCACCGAAACCATATTTTGAAAAAATTTACGAAAATACCACGTGGGATAAAATTATTAAAATACCCACAGGTAGCGAAATGACGAAAATACCCTTAGGTGATGAATGTTACTTGTATGAACGCTGTGTGTGTATAATTCCTAGAATAGAACACGAAAACCGTAGATAGGTTCAAATTTGAAAGAATCACTTTTAAAACTATGTTTCATAAGATTGTTCGGGGATAATTAGTGGAAATAACTAATGACTCATAAAATTTTTAAATCAGATAAACGCGAACTAGAAGAATGAGTATAAGAGGTCGAGGACGTCTGCCACGTGGTCACGATAGAGGTAGGATGACCTTGTCGGAACACATAGGATAGGGTCATGGGTCCGGAAGTGAGATACCGGTTCCACCAGCTGCTGAGGTGGAATTTTAGGACCAGACAGATGGAGAGGACGTGGTTTCTTAGGCTGTACTGAGGGTTTTAGAAAGAGTGGCTGAGGCTGGTATGGACATAGGAGCCAAGAAATCTGTGCCTGAGAGGATGAGAAACAATGGGGCTGAGGTATTTAGGGGAGTCTCTGGCGTATCCCGAGTTTATTTGAATATTGGTTGGAGGCGAGTGGAACGATAATGGATGACCTAGACTTCACGGTGGAGGAGAAGTGAAGGGGTCGTGTCCTTCTTCGAGACGAGGCCTACCAATGGTGGCTCACGGTGAAAGAGGGTAGTGCCGAGACCGATTGATTGGGATTTCTTTAATGAGTCATTCCAGGAAAATGCGTTGGGGCTAGTTACATGGATGCTCAAAGGAAAGCATTCTGAATTTGGTGCAGGGGAGTAAGTCTATGGCTGAGTATGAGGCTGAGTTTCTACGCCTTTGAGTCGTTACGCCGGGGAATGGTGGCAACAGAGTATGAACAATGCGTTTGGTTCGAGGATGGGCTAAGGAATGAGCTAAGGGTTCTGATTGCACCACAACGAGAGAGAATTTTTGCGGTTCTAGTGGATAAAGTTAAAATAGCTGAGGAAGTGAAACGGGTGGTGTAACATCCTAAATATTTAAAAAATCATTATGTTCCTAAATGTTAGTTCGGGTTTACTTGGAGTTAAAAAAAATATTAGTTAAGTGTACTTTAGAGTAAAGAAATTAGGTGACCTTGAAACTTAAGTTAATTAAGTACTAAAAGATGGCATAAGATGAGCTAGTGACAAGGTAGTGATGGCGCCATAAGTTGGACATGAGGGAAGGAGTTCGAATCACCTAGCATGCAATTAGGATTTTTTTTTTTTTTTGCTTTAGCTTAAGCATGTGTCGGCAAGGGATAAGGTTAGGATGAGTTGGATTGTTTTTATTTTGGTAAGGAGACTAAGGATTTGGAAAGCTAAAGAAAAGGGCTTGAATTGGGGGATTTTGTCTCTTCAAATAAGGAAAAAGGAGGAGGATAAGGCTTAAGTATAGGGAGATGTTTTGGAAACTCCCTAATGGCCTTTTTACCATTGCATTTGGATGGCATAGAGGCTAGGGGGGATGGCTGGTTTTGTAAGCTTGGATGTTAGGAGAACACATCCATTTTGGTCATTTAGGCAAAATGTATTTTCTCTCCATCTATCTTTCTTTCTAGGTGAAATTTGCCAACATACTTGAGTAAGCAATTCATTTTTTTTAGCCATTCTCTTTTGACCATTTCGATTTTTGAAACTTTTTTCTCTCCCAAAAATTTTCTTCTCATTGTGACCAAAAGCACTCTCCCAAAACTTTTCTTCTCATTGTGACCAAAAGCACTTAGGCAACCAAAGATTCCTCTTCTTTTATTTTTCTCACTTCTACTCCTCAATGCCGAATGCACTTTTCTCTTAAACTCCATTCTCTTTTCTTCTCTTTTCTTTCTCTCTTTCTCTCTAGAAACCGAACCATATCATTCCATTTGCCCATTCTTTCATTTTCTTCTTCATTAAAGTCTCTCCAATACTTTCATCCATGGCCAAATGTTAACTTGTTCTTGTGCCAAAATTTCTTTCATTTTCTTTGATCACAACCGATTTTCTTTAATCATACATAATTATTCTCACTCAATTTTCTTTCCAAGTGAGATTTTGGTGGATAAAAACACAAGGTGTTCTTGAATATTTTTTTTTTTGGAACTTTGGAATCGATTTCAAGAATTAAGGTAAGGAGATTTTCTTTTAAGGGTTATTATTTTATTCATTATATTAGTATAGTTAGTTATTAATCGATTTCGTTTTAGGGACATAATCGCTCGATCATTTCTTCGAGGAACGAAGATAATCGTGGAAAGCGAAATCTCAAATCTTATAAATCGTTAGCCATATTTCGATACTTATAAGTTGGATTAACGATCTTATGTCTTTAGAGACATTCAAGATAGGGCAGAAAAGGGCAGTCCATAGCCTTCGAAAGAAGGGCGATTCTGCTAATCCCCCTAAGTATAAACGAAGGGCTATTTCGAGAATCCGGGATTTTCCATCGGGTTGCGGACCTTCAACTGAGGAGAATCAATTCTTCGAGGTTATTCGTACTCCCGAGCCTTTGTTCGTTCGTGGATTCTCATCGGGCAACGAATCAACAATCGAGGAGGAACCAAAAAAATAGAAGTGGTTCAAAATTAAAAGGGTAAAGATTTAGATCGTTTACCAATATTGTATTTTTTTTTTATAAATGAAAGTGTTCTAATGGTTCGTGTTACGTTTAGGTGTTGACGAGTGGGAAGGTTTAGTACTCACGATATCAAGGTGTGTAACTTCACACTTATCTCGGGTTAGATGTCATACCATAGTATTAAGCAAAATTGTAAAGACGACAAAATCGGTACAATACGTAATAATTGGTATTTTTGGTGAAATTACATAAAAACGGTTAAAGTTGTGAAAATTATGAAAATGCCCTCGATGAGTTAGTTGGTAAAATGTAAATTTTATGTCTTATGTATAAATGGGCCAAAAACCCTGTTGATCGTAAAATGGGCCGAAATATATACTAGATTGTTAAATGGGCCGAAATCCCTGATAGATTGTTAATTGGGCTGAAATCTCGGATAGATCGATAAATGGGCCGAAATCTCTGTTAGATCGTTAAATGGGCCGAAATCCCTGATAGATCGTTAAATGGGCTGAAATCTCTGCTAGATTGTTAAATGGGCCGAAAACCCTGCTAGATCATTAAATGGGCCAAAGTTGCTAGATTGTTAAATGGGCTAAATGATATTTTGTATTATGGGCCTTAATAAAAACCTGAAATATTGACTCATATGTAAATTGGGCCTTTTTACTAAAATCATCATATGTATATAGATTATTTTGCATTCATGTTGCATGGGATGGGATTAATGATGAAGAGAAGAAAGGCCTGTTGCCAAAATCTAGTTCGGTGGCTTTGCCACAAAATAATTAAATGGCTTATTGCCTCTAGTTTGGTGGTTTTGCCACAAAATAATTAAATGGCTTATTGCCTCTAGTTCGGTGGCTCTGCCACAAATATTTTAATGGCTCAATGCCTCTAGTTCGGTGACTTTGTCACAATCTAGTTCGGTGGCTCTGCTACAAATATAAAAATGGCTTTATGCCTACGATTGGTGTGTTGGCGGGGTGGGTTGACTTGATCCCCACAGGTGTGATGGTTGGTACGGGTGGTGTGTAGAGGATGGAAATTAGGATTGGGTGGGAAATTTCATTTTTGCATGCATCTCATTATTTATTTTGTTAAACTTTGCTTATGGGCTCAATCCCAAAATTATGACTTGATAATCTGCCCAATGGATAAAGTAAGTGAGTTATACACTGAGTTCTAAGTAACTCACTCCCTCAAATTTTTCATCTCAGGTAATGGAAATTGACGTGGACTTGGGCCGAGGATGACTTTGTGTAGGCCATACTGCAAATATGGGTTTATAAACTTTGAACTTTTAATAAGTACTTTCTTTAAATTGCTATTTTGGGTATGATGTAATAAGGCCTCTATTAATATTTTATGGATTTTATGCATGGATGGATTTAAATAATGTTTTGGGTAATTTAATATGGATTTATGTTTATCTTATAATGTTTTCTTAAAATACTTTGGGTTTTCAAACATACGAGATTCTTTAACTATTCTTATTTTGAATCCTTTGAACTCTTATAAAATTACTTTAAGGTTTTGTTAATTAAATGTCAAATGATAAGATTTTTCAACTAATGTTTCTCAAATTCATCGAACTTAAATTATTTCTCTTGGTTTTATTAAACTCTATTTTTTTAAAAAAGGGTTTTGAAATACCGTTTCACCTAAATCATTAGATAGAAATAAAGAATGTTCGATCTATGTGACAAACCAAATCTTGTCTTGACCATGGACCGAGTTTGGGGTGTTACATTTAATGGTATCAGAGCTAGTTTCAAAACTCGGCTGTGGTTGGGTTCAACAAATAACTTCAAATTATTTCAATTATGTTTTAAAGATTAGTATGGCACCACAAGCATCCGCACCAAGTCAAGTAAGTATTCGACATCTTGAATAATTATTATGATGATGATATGATCATAGGAACACTCTAGAACTTCTAGTTTTAGATGTTGAAAATCGAGAGATTGAGACTATAGGATGTGTTTGCAAAACAACTTTATCTCTCAAATCTCATAAAAACATCGTTAATAAACAGTGAAACAATTTTCTGATTCATAAAACTTGTAATCAGATTAAATCAAATTAGTCATCATGAGCACTAGAGGACGTGGTCATGGACGCAGTAGACGTGGCCGTGGTAGAGGACGAGGTGTTAGAGGTGCAACTGAAGCACCAAATCATATGCCAGAAATGGATGCACCTGCGCCATTTGAGAGTGAGACGGGATCACATGATCATATGAAAGAAGGCAATGCTTTGACACAAGCAATGCTGCGAGTCTTGGAAAGGGTCGCTGGAACTAGAGTTGGGCCAACAACTCGGGGGTCGATTTCTGAACGACTCAAGTCTAATAATGCAGAAGTTTTTAGAGGAGTTTCCGGTGTAGCTCCTAATGTGGCTGAATATTGGCTCGAAGCTGTGGAGCAGATTATGGATGATATGGAATGCACTGTCGAACAGAAACTAAAAGGAGCTGTGTCCTCGCTAAGAGACGAGGCGATCAATGGTTGCTTATCGCTCGAGAAGGCACCGAGGTCGCAATGATTACTTGGGAATTCTTTAAAGTCGCCTTCAAGGGAAATATGTTGGAACAAGTTATGTGGATGCCGAAGGAAGGAATTCTGAATCTAATTTAAGGGAATAAGACGGTGGCAGATGAGGTCGAAGTTTTACGCTTGAGTCACTATGCTCGGACAATAGTGTCAACGGATCATGAACGTTAGTACGATTCGAGGATGGGTGAATGATGAGTTGAGGTTCCGATTGCCCTACAACAAGTTAGAACTTTTGCCACACTTGTGGAGAAGGCCAAGATAGCCAAGAGGCTAAGAACTCAGAACGTCAGAATCGAGAAAAATTTAGAAGCAAGAGAGATTTAAAGCAGTCGGGTTCTTCAAAAAGGTTTCTAAAGAGGCCTCGGAATGATGAACCAGCTCAAGGTAGAGCATCTGTAGCTAATAATCAAAGTCGAGATTGTGCTGAATGTGGAAAAAGGCATTTTGAAGAGTGCTGGAGGAAAACGGGCGCTTGTTACAAATGCGGTTCAATGGATTACCAGTATAGAAATTACCTCGACGCATTTAATACGACTCGTAAAGTTCGTAATATCGATGCACACCGTACCAGAGGTACTCAAGCAACCACCGAGAGGTTGTGGACCGGGTCGTGGTCGTAATGAGGTCGGACGTGGTCAAGGTGCATCGGGTCGAGGTAATGGTCCTAGAGGTAACACGATGCAAGACGGCCGTGATCGGTCTATGCAGTTAGACGCCGCGAGGATGGCAATGCACCTGATGTAATAACTGGTATGTTCTTCATCTTCGATGTACCTGTTACTACTTTAATAGATGTTGGTTCTACCCACTCGTATGTTTTTAGCACCATATCTGGAAATTTGAATCTAGAATCTAAAATTACCGATAGTGAGATGACAGTAATTAGTCCTTTAGGACAGTCGGTAATTGTAAATAAACTGTTTAGAGATGTGCCCTTAGAAATTCAAGAAGAAGTATTTTTGGCGAATTTGATGGAATTGCCTTTCGGTGAGTTCGATCTCATTCTGGGCATGGATTGGTTGGTTATGCATCGGGCGTATTTGGATTTTGCTAAAAAGCAGATGTCAATAAGAACCTCGGATGATAAGGAAGTAATAATGATAGGTGAATGAAGGAATTACTTGGCAAATGTGGTATCGGCATTGAAGGCAGAAAAGTTGGTGTGGAAAGGGTATGGAGCATTCCTAGCTTTTATTTATGCTTTGGATGCCAAAGAGTTATCTGTGGATGATGTGAGAACGGTGAAGGAATTTCCAGATGTATTTCCCGATGAACTTCCTGGTATACCTTCAGATCGGGAAGTAGAATTTGGCATTGAACTTTTGCCCAGAACGGCTCCAGTATCCATTGCTCCTTATAGAATGGCACCGAAGGAGTTGGCAGAGCTTAAAGCTCAAATTCAAGAATTGTTGGATCGGGGATTTATTCGACCGAGTGTGTCTCCGTGGGGAGCACCAGTTTTGTTCGTTAAGAAGAAGGATGGATCGATGCGTATGTGCATTGATTACAGACAATTGAATAAATTGACGATCAAGAATAGGTATCCTTCACCGAGAATTGATGACCTATTTGATCAATTGAAGGGAGCTTCAGTTTTCTCCAAAATTGATTTGAGATCGGGTTATCACCAGCTTAAGGTGAAAGAAACAGATATTTATAAGATGGCATTCAGAACTCGTTATGGACATTATGAGTTTTTGGTGATACTGTTTGGACTAACCAATGCACCAGCCGCATTTATGGACATGATGAACCGAGTCTTTCAACCATATTTAGACCGATTTGTGGTAGTGTTCATAGATGACATTTTGGTTTATTCAAGAAATGTTGAGGAGCATGACACGCATTTGCGTATAGTATTGTAGCTACTTCGTGATAAACAACTTTATGCCAAATTCAGTAAATGTGAATTTTTGCTAAAGGAAGTGACTTTCTTGGGTCATGTGGCATCAGCTGAAGGAATAAGGGTGGATCCTCGAAAGATTGAGGCTATTCTGATTGGAAACCACCAAAGTCGGTAAATGAAATTTGGAGTTTCTTAGGATTGGCTGGTTATTATAGACGCTTTGTTGAGGGATTTTCGTTGATTGCTGCACCCCTAACTAAATTATTGCGAAAGGGAGTACCGTATATCTGGACTGAATAACAACAAGAGAGTTTCGAGAAATTGAAGAAGATTTTGACGGAAGCACCAGTTTTGATTCAGTCGGAGGCTGGAAAAGAATTTACTATTTATTGTGATGCGTCTCACACGGGTTTGGGTTGTGTGCTGATGCAAAATGGAAAGGTGGTGGCTTATGCTTCTCGTCAATTGAGATCGCACGAAGTAAACTACGCTACTCATGATTTGGTGTTAGCAGCAGTGGTTTTTGCTTTAAAGATTTGGAGGCACTATCTCCACGGTGAGAAGTCTATCATCTACACAGATCACAAGAGTCTTAAGTACCTCCTTACCCAAAAGGAGTTGAATTTGAGACAAAGAAGATGGGTGGAATAATTAAAGGACTATGATTTCTCAATCGAATATCATCCTAGAAAGGCTAACGTGGTAGGTGACGTTAAGTCGTAAGGCAGATTCGATTTGAGAGCAATGTTTGCTCATTTGAGTTTGTATGAGGATGGTAGTCTATTAGCGTAACTTTAGGTGAAACCTCGTGGTTAGAACAAATCGGGAAAATGACATCGGATAAAAAGTTGGGACTTTATTCCCGCAGTTGAAAGGGGTGAAATAGAGGATTTTGGTATAAACATGAATGGAGTAATGTGTTTTCGTGGAAGGGTTTGTATGCCTAAAGACTGAATTGAGGCAAATGATTCTACGGAGGTGCATAGTAGCCCTTATGCTATGCACCCGGAGGAAATAAGATGTATCGAGATCTCCGTGAGCGATGATTGGTGGCGTGGTTGAAGCGTGAGATTTCGATTTTGTAGGAAAATGTTTGACTTGTCAACAAGTGAAGGCGAGCATCAATTGCCGTCAGGTTTGTTACAACCAAGAAAGATTCCTCTTTAGAAATGGGGCGAATAACAATAGATTTTGTTAGTGGGTTACCTTTAACACCTACTAAGAAAAATTTCGTATGGGTAGTAGTTGACCGATTGATTAAGACCGCTCATTTTCTTTTCGGTTCGTGCGGATTATTCATTCAAAACCGGCTAAGTCGTATGTATCCAAATCGTGAGGTTACATGGGGTACCAGGTGTCTATTATATCGATAGGGATCCCAGATTTACATCATGATTTTGGAAAGCTCGCATGAAGCCTTGGGGACAAAGTTGAACTTCAGTACGGCTTTTCATCCTCAGTCAGATGGTCAGTCGGAAAGAGTAATTCAAATATTAGAAGACATGTTAAGAGGATGTGTGATTGACTTTAGAGGTAGTTGGGAGGATTTTCTACCATTGGCGTAATTCACGTATAACAAAGAGCTATCGCCTAGCATTCGGATGGCACCCTATGAGGCGTTGTATGGTTGTAGGTGCCGTACTCTACTTGTTGGACCTGAATTGGGCTTAACGATGATTTTGGGTCCTGAATTGATATCTCAAACCAAGAAAAGTAAAAGTTATTCGAGCACGGTTAAAGGAAGCTTCAGATAGATGTAAGTCATATCACGGACTGAAGCGGAAGGATATCGAGTTCTTGTGGGAGAGCAGTCTTCTCAAGGTCTCACCTTGGAAGAAAATTTTGATTCGGAAAGAAGGGTAAGTTGAGCCCTAGGTTCATTGGGCATTATCGTAACAAGCGTGTTGGTCCAAATGGCTTATCGATTGAATTACCTCCGGAGTTGAGTCAAATTCATAATGTTTTCCACGTTTCTATGCTAAGACGCTATAGATCGGATCCATCTCACATATTACCCAGAAGGAAGTTGAATTGAAATCAAACTTGTCTTTTGAGGAAGAACCATGGAAATTTTAAACCGGATGTTAAAGTGCTAAGAAAGAAGATCGTGCGATTGGTCAAAGTTTTATGACGTAATCACGGAGCGGAGGAAGTTACGTGGGAGCCTGAGGATGCAATTCGACAACAATATCCTCACCTCTTTTAATCAGGTAAATTTCGAGGATGAAATTTTCTTTAAGGGGGGGTAGAATTGTAACATCCTAAATATTTAAAAAATCATTATGTTGCTAAATGTTAGTTCGGGTTTACTTGGAGTTAAAAAAAATATATTAGTTAAGTGTAATTTAGAGTAAAGAAATTAGGTGACCTTGAAACTTAAGTTAATTAAGTACTAAAAGATGGCATAAGATGACCTAGTAACAAGGTGGTGATGGCGCCATAAGTTGGACATGAGGAAGGAGTTCGAATCACCTAGCATGCAATTAGGAATTTTTATTTTTTTGCTTTAGCTTAAGCATGTGCGGCAAGGATAAGGTTAGGATGAGTTGGACTGTTTTTATTTTGGTAAGAAGACTAAGGATTTGGAAAGCTAAAGAAAAGGGCTTGAATTAGGGATTTTGTCTCTTCAAATAAGGAAAAAGGAGGAGGATAAAGGCGTAAGTATAGGGAGATGTTTTGAAACTCCCTAATGGCCTTTTACCATTGCATTTGACATAGAGGCTAGGGGGATGGCTTGTTTTGTAAGCTTGGATGTTAGGAGAACACATCCATTTTGGTCATTTAGGCAAAATGTATTTTCTCTCCATCTATCTTTCTTTCTAGCCGAAATTTGCCAACATACTTGAGTAAGCAATTCATTTTTTTTTTAGCCATTCTCTTTTGACCATTTCGGTTTTTGAAACTTTTTTCTCTCCCAAAACTTTTCTTCTACCAAAAGCACTTAGGCAAGCAAAGATTCTTCTTCTTTTATTTTTCTCACTTCTACTCCTCAATGCCGAATGCACTTTTCTCTTAAACTCCATTCTCTTTTCTTCTCTTTTCTTTCTCTCTTTCTCTTTAGAAACCGAACCATATCATTCCATTTGCCCATTCTTTCATTTTCTTCTTCATTAAAGTCTCTCCAATACTTTCATCCATGGCTGAATGTTAACTTGTTCTTGTGCCAAAATTTCTTTCATTTTCTTTGATCACAACCGATTTCCTTTAATCATACATAATTATTCTCACTCAATTTTCTTTCCAATCGTGAGCAATAGTGAGATTTTGGTGGATAAAAACTCAAGGTGTTCTTGAATATTTTTTTTGGAACTTTGGAATCGATTTCAAGAATTAAGGTAAGGAGATTTTATTTTAAGGGTTCTTATTTTATTCATTATATTAGTATAGTTAGTTATTAATCTATTTCGTTTTAGGGACATAATCGCTCGATCGTTTCTTTGAGGAATGAAGATAATCGTGGTAAGCCAAATCTCAAATCTTATAAATCGTTAGCCATATTTCGATACTTATAAGTTGGATTAACGATTTTATGTCTTTAGAGACATTCAAGATAGAGGCGTAAAAGGCGTCCATAGTCTTGAAAGAGGCGGTTCCGTTAATCCCTAAGTATAAACGAAGGTCATTTGTGAATCCAAGATTTTCCACCGGTTGGACCTTCAACCGAGGAGAATCAATTGTTCGAGGTTATTCGTACTCCCGAGCCTTTGTTCGTTCGTGGATTCTCATCGGGCAACGAATCAACAATCGAGGAGAAACCAAATAAATAGAAGTGGTTCAAAATCGAAAGGGTAAAGATTTAGATCGTTTACCAATAGTGTATTTTTTTTTATAAATGAAAGTGTTCTAATGGTTCGTGTTACGTTTAGGTGTTGACGAGCGGGAAGGTTTAGTACTCATGATATTAAGGTGTGTAACTTCACACTTATCTCGGGTCAGATGTCATACCATAGTATTGAGCAAAATCGTAAAGACGAAAAAATCGGTACAATACGTAATAATTGGTATTTTTGGTGAAATTACATGAAAACGATTAAAGTTGTGAAAATTATGAAAATGCCCTCGATGAGTTAGTTGGTAAAATGTAAATTTTATGTCTTATGTGTAAATGGGCCGAAACCCTTGTTAGATCATAAAATGGGCCGAAATCTATACTAGATCGTTAAATGGGCCAAAATCCCTGATAGATCGTTAATTGGGCCGAAATCTCTGATAGATCGATAAATGGGCCAAAATCTCTGTTAGATCGTTAAATGGGCCGAAATCCCTGATAGATCGTTAAATGGGCTGAAATCTCTGCTAGATCGTTAAATGGGCTGAAAACCCTGCTAGATCGTTAAATGGGCCAAAGTTGCTAGATTGTTAAATGGGCTAAATGATATTTTGTATTATGGGCCTTAATAAAAACATGAAATATTGACTCATATGTAAATTGGGCCTTTTTACTAAAATCATCATATGTATATAGATTATTTTGCATTCATGTTGCATGGAATGGGATTAATGATGAAGAGAAGAAAGGCCTGTTGCCAAAATATAGTTGGTGGCTTTGCCACAAAATAATTAAATGGCTTATTGCCTCTAGTTCGGTGGTTTTGCCACTAAAAATTAAATGGCTTATTGCCTCTAGTTCGATGGCTCGCCACAAATATTTTAATGGCTCAATGCTCTAGTTGGTGACTTTGTCACAATCTAGTTCTATGGCTCGCTACAAATATAAAAATGGCTTTATGCCTACGATTGGTGTGTTGGCGGGGTGGGTTGACTTGATCCCCACAGTGTGATGGTTGGTACGGTGGTGTGTAGCGGATGGAAATTAGGTTTGGGTGGGAAATTTCATTTTGCATGCATCTCATTATTTATATTGTTAAACTCATTTATGGGCTCAAGCCCAAAATTATGACTTGATAATCTGCCCAAAGGATAAAGTAAGTGAGTTATACACTGAGTTCGAGTAACTCACCCCTTAAATTTTTCATCTCGTAATGGAAATTGACATGGACTTGGGCCAAGGATGACTTCGTGGAGGCCATCCGCAAATATGGGTTTATAAACTTTGAACTTTTAATAAGTACTTTCTTTAAATTGCTATTTTGGGTATGATGTAATAAGGCCTCTATTAATATTTTATGGATTTTATGCGTGGATGGATTTAAATAATATTTTGGGTAATTTAATATGGATTTATGTTTATCTTATAATGTTTTCTTAAAATACTTTGGGTTTTCAAACGACGAGATTCTTTAACTATTCTTATTTTCAATCCTTTGAACTCTTATAAAATTACTTTAAGGTTTTGTTAATTAAATGTCAAATGATAAGATTTTTCAACTAATGTTTTCAAATTCATCGAACTTAAATTATTTCTCTTGGTTTTATCAAACTCTATTTTTTTTAAAAAAAAGGTTTTGAAATACTGCTTCACCTAAATCATTAGAAAGAAATAAAGAATGTTCGATCTGTGTGACAAACCAAATCTCGTCTTGACGATAGACCGGGTTTGGGGTGTTACAGGTAGAGAGACAAGAGAAGGATAAGGATAGGGGCAGGAGTAAGAGAAGTTTTGGACCTTCCAGAGTAACTGAAAATTTTTAGAAGAGGCCTAGAACTGATGGGCCAGCTCGTGCTCCAACGGGCCAGAGTCAAGCATGTTCTACATGTGGGAGAACCCATTATAGGGAGTGCAGAGTAAAAACCGGTGGATGCTTTGGGTGTAACATCCAGAATTTGGGGGCTATGCATTTTTAACTTAATTGTATGTTGTTGCATGCCTATGTGTAGTTGAGTGTACTTTGGAAGTTTTAGGAACTTCAGTATGTAAGAGAATGCCTTAGAGAAATATTAAATTTTTTTTAAGACTTAAGATGGAACTAAGCAAGATAGGCTTTAAGAAAATTTGACTTGAGGTTTTAAGCATAACAAGTCATTTGGCTAGGTGGTGTTGGCGCATGGGTGAATGCATGAGGGGAGAGGTTCGAATCTCCTTGCTAGCAATTGGAAGGATTTTAATTTTTGCTTTCTTTCCTATAGTGTCGGTCAAGCCTTATCTAGAATGGATGGACTTTCTTTTATTTTTGGATAGTAGACCAAGGGGAAAAGGCAAGTTAGTAGTTATGGTACGGAATCATGAGGTTATGGAAGGATAAGGGGACAAAGGGCTTGAAGAGTGGATTATGTTTTGGAAGCTTTTCCATGGTCATTTGACCATGAACCTAGACGGCATAAGGGGATAAGGGGGATTGATTTAATTGAGATAGGAATCAAGGGGATGATAGGGAAGAAATGAAGAGGAAAAAGGGGGATTATGTTGGCATGTGTGTTGGCTGAATTTGGGAAAGAGATTAGGGGGTGATAGTTGGCCAAAATTCTAACATTTTGTGCATCTTTTCACTTTTCTCCAAAAGCTCTCTTCTTAGTCGAATCTGTTAATGACATTAGATAAAAGTTTTGCTTTGTTTTGGCTTTCATTTTTTTGACCATTCTAGTTTAAGTGTCTATTCTCTCAAGTTCTTGTCCTCTATAGCCAAAAGCACCAAAAAGTTTGAATTACATTTCTCTTTTTCCCTTATTTCCAAAAACACCAAAGAATTTTAGAAGACAATTCTCTTTTCTTTTCTTCCTCTCTAGTGCCGAAATCATCAAGGGCATTTCTCATCTTTTTTTTTCTTTCTCTTTCTCTTTCTCTTTCTCTTCCTCTTTCTCTTTTTTTTTCTTCTTTCTCTTAACCGAAACCATCTTCCACCATAACCGAAACCACCATCTCTTTCTTTCTTCTCTTTTGTTAAAATCAAACCATTCTCCATTTTCACCATCTTCTTTCTTTTCTTTTGTTAAAAATCGAAACCACTATAGCCAAAACCACTATCTTTTTCTCTTCTCTTTTTGTCCAAACCGAAATCACCATTTCTTCTTCTAAATTGATAAGGTCAATCTTCTAATAGTTCAAGTAAGGGTGAATCAATCTACGTTACGAGTAAGGATATTCTATCAATCGTTCTCTTTATTTTCTTTCTAATAGCCGATTTTAGAAATCTAATTTTTTATTTTTCTTCTTGGTAATCTTTGAAGGGATTTTAAGGATTCTTTTGTAGCCATCGATTAAGGAGAGATCATTCGAATCATTCAAGGTAAGGATTGTCATATTATTGGTTATATTATTTTAGAAAGATTACTAATCGACTTCATTTTAGGGGACTCTATCGCCGGACATTTCCGTAAACGTAAGATTTTGGGACTAACAAAATAGGTTCAAAAGAGCGGTAAGGAGTGTTTGGAAGAGGGTGGTTCGTTATACCTCAAACTTCAAACGAAGGTCATGACGGGGATCCGAGACTTTCCACCGGTTGTGGACCCTCCGCTAATGAAGATCATTTATTTGATGTCGCACGTACACCGAGCCACTTTTTGTTCATGGTTTGTCATCGAGTTTTGATCCATCCATCGAAGAGAAACCACATATAACAGTTATCCGAGATTTCGAGGGTAAGTAATTAGATTATTCATCAATAGTGTAGATTTATAAGTATTAGTGTGTTCTAATCAAGTGTGATAAATAATTAGGTGTCGACGAGTGGGAAGGTATCGTTCTCACCGTTATAATGTGTGTAACATTATACTAAAATTTCATAGATCTAAAATAAATATGATTTGTATGAAAATATGTTTGATAATGGTTATGGGTACCATTCAGTGGTACACGATATTTTGGTATGTTTACCCCTAATACTTGTTAATATTGCTATATGCATAAATATGAAATAAGTATGACTGCTATGATTTTGGGGTAAATGGCATGAAAACCTAATAATATGTATGTGCATGGGCATATGGGTGTTATTGATAAAGGGAAGTGTTAGGTGGTTTTACCACATTATCCTAGTGACTTTGGTCACATATATGATTGGTCACATATTTTGAATCCGGTGACTTCGGTCACATATTTTGAATCCGGTGACTTGGCCACAACTCTGCGTGGCCATGCCACAACATTATAAGGGCGATGTGCATGTTGACTGCAGCAACTACCTTCGATGGTGTGTAGCAGATGGAGGGTCGATTTAGTAATCCCCACAGTGTGATTGGTAGGTACGGGTGGTGTGTAGCGGATGGATATTTAGATGGGCTTGGGTTTGCATTTCATTTTATATATCCATATGATTTTTATGTGATTTTTATTTGATTTGCTATAAAATGGGTTTATGGCTAAATATGTTTTAAATGGGCTTAATGGCCATGATCAATTGGGCTTTTAGTGTTTTGTTACACATTGAGTCTATGATTCACCCTTTTATGGGATATATTTCAGGTGACTCTTAGCGCGATGGATCGGGTCACGAGACTACGTGGTGGCCAATGCTCAACAAAGTATTTTGAGTTTATCTTAATTAAACCTATTAAGTTTATTTTTATTACTTAAGATTTATTATGGGTTTTGTTATTTTGTAATAAGGTCGCTATGAACTGCTTTAATTTTGCATTTTAGATTTTAATCGCCACTAACAATTATTACTAAATAATTAATTGATTTAAAAAATAACTTAAACTATTTTTGACACCTATGTTTTATAATAATAAAAGTTTTTCATTAAAATTGGTTTTCTTTTAACTTATAATTTTCTCTTAAAAATAACGTTTTAAGAAGATACAAAATTATTTAACAATACGATTTCAACGCGATCATTAAGTTAATCTGTTTTATACGAAACCATCATATTTTCTTAATAAACAAAATGAGATTTAATTAAAGTTTTACTCGAGGAACATATCAAATCCGGTTAGGCTTTTTGGGCCGAGTTTGGGGTGTTTCAACTTGGTATCAGAGCCCAATTTTAAACTCTCGGCCTTGGGTTTTGAAGCCCACAACGTTTTCAAAATTAGGCCCAAATGACTTTTTGAAAGTTTTCTTAAGTTAAAATGGTTTTATAGAAGCATGGCACCCGAGTTCTCAGCCTAGGTCCATCAGGTAAGTACTTTATTGATAAAGTGATGTGAATGTATGATATTTTCAAGTGATAAGCCTAAAGAAACTATACTTTAGAGACATGGACCCTAGGTGTATGTGTACTACTACGGAAAAACCACTGAATAAATATCTGTTGCATAAAACTTTCTTTTAATAAGAAGTGAAAAGACTCTAATGCATAAGACTTTTTCAGTAAAAGCAGATAAGACGCAGAGTAGACATGAGTTCTAGGGGACGTGGTCATCGTGGGACGCCAGAGAGGAAGAATGGTCGTGTTGAACCAGTTAGATCTGGTCAAGGTTTCGAAAATGAAGCTCCGCCACCGGCTATTGGGGTGGAATTTCAAGAGCAAAATGGAGGAGATGACGCAGTATCACAAGCTGTGCTGTGAGTTTTGGAACGAGTAGCAGGAGCTAGTATGGGAAATGGGTCTCGAAAGTCAGTAGCTGAGAGACTTAGATCAAATGGAGCTGAGATTTTTAGGGGAGTATCTGGAGTAGCTCCGAATGTAGCGGAGTACTGGTTAGAGGCAGTCGAGAGGATCATGGACGATTTGGACTGCACTGCTGAGGAAAAGTTGAAAGGTGCTGTTTCACTACTTCGTGATGAGGCCTACCAGTGGTGGCTCACTGTCAAGGAGAGTACCCCTGTGGATCGAGTGGATTGGGGGTATTTTAAGGTTAAATTTGAAGGGAAATATGTTGGAGCTAGCTACATCGACTCTCAAAGAAAGGCGTTTCTGAATTTAGTGCAAGGAAATAAGTCGATAGCTGAGTATGAAGCAGAGTTCTTGTGACTTAGCCGATATGCCAGAGGGATAGTAGCTACTGATTATGAGCGGTGTGTCGATTCAAGATGGACCGAGAGATGAGCTGCAGTGTTGATTGCTCAAGACGGAAAGAGACTTTGCGCCTTAGTGGATAGGCAAGGATAGTCAAGAAGTTAAGCTTGACCGAGAGCGTAACCTGACAGAGGCCGTAATAAAAATAAGAGGAGTTTTGGGTCTTTAGGTCATCGTGGAATTTTCAAAAGAAACCAAGAGTTGATGGGCATGAGGCCAAGCGAGTTGCTCTGAGGAGGACAACATCGTGACTTGTTCTCAATGTGGGAAGATGCACCCGGAGAATGTTGGAAAAGACCGAGGGATGTTTCAAGTGCGGGTCTAAAGATCATATGATTAAGGATTGCCCGATGAATTCAGATAAGAACCGCCCAGCAGGTTAGGGTGTTAATCAGGCGGGCAGAGGTGGACAAAGAATCGATAAGGGGTCGTGGTCCGAATAGAAGAAGTAATGGTTCGTAGAGGTCACGGACTCGTGTAGAGGCGGTAGCACCGAGGCGAGACACCAGTGTCAGTATATGCGCTTGTCGCAGAGAAGATAGTGACGCTTTTGATGTTATCACGAGTACGCTTCGATTTCGGGTTGGCCTTTATTGCTTTGATAGATATAGGTCAACTCACTCATACATCGCTAGTGAAGCATCGGAACTCGCATGTGACTTTGGGATCTGCATTTAGGAAGATGATCGCCCTTAGTCCTTTAGGATGACATAGAGTAATAGACAAACTCTTTAAGGTAGTGCCTTTAAGTTCAAGGGATGCGCTTTTACCGATTTAATAGAGTTTCCATTCGGGGAATTCGACCTGATCTTAGGCATGGACTGGCTAGTGAAATATCGTGCAAATGTGGATTGTGCTGCTAAGCGGATGTCCTTAAAATCTATTGATGACAAAGAAGTTGTGGTGATGGGCGAGAGATGAAATTACTTATCAAATGTAGTATCTTCCCTTAAGGCAGAAAAGATGGTTAGAAAGGGATGTGTAGCCTTTCTGATGTTGGTTAGTGCCTTGGAGGCTAAGGAAGCAACTGTTGAAGG
The DNA here is from genome assembly GCA_025506655.1 of Gossypium rotundifolium. NCBI lineage: Eukaryota > Viridiplantae > Streptophyta > Magnoliopsida > Malvales > Malvaceae > Gossypium > Gossypium rotundifolium. Next base: position 147,900,097 of record CP106728.1, read on the forward strand.
AGTCAGGACTGTAAGAGAATTTGTAGATGTTTTTTCGGAAGAACTTCCAAGATTGCCTCCGGATCAAGAGGTAGAATTTGGGATTGATTTATTACCTGGAACGGTGCCAGTTTCTATCGCTCCGTATAGAATGGCACCAAAGGAGTTAGTTGAGTTTAAGACTCAGATCCAGGAGTTGCTTGATCATGGATTTATCTGACCCAGTGTGTCTTCATGGGGAGCACCGGTCCTATTCGTGAAGAAGAAGGACGAAACAATGAGGATGTGTATAGATTACCGGCAGTTGAATAAGCAGACCATCAAGAACAAGTATCTTTTGCCGAGGATCGACGACTTGTTCGATCAGCTTAAGGAAGTTGCGGTATTTTCAAAGATAGATCTAAGGTCGAGGTATCATCAGCTTAAAGTGAAAGAAGCGGATATCCATAAGATAGCTTTCCGAACAAGATATGGGCATTATGAGTTTTTGGTAATGCCGTTCGGATTGACGAATGCCCCAGCTGCTTTCATGGATATGATGAATCAGGTTTTCCAACTCTACTTGGATCAGTTCATCTTGGTGTTCATAGATGACATCCTAGTGTATTCTAAGTCTGAGATAGAGCATGATGAGCATCTTCGGATAGTGTTACAAGTGTTAAGGGAGAAGAAGCTTTATGCCAAATTCAGCAAGTGTGAATTTTGGATAAAAGAAGTTGCATTCCTAGGCCATGTGGTGTCGACAGAAGGAATAAGGGTGGATCCTCAAAAGATTGAGGCAGTACTAGATTGGAAACCACCTAAGTCCGTATCTGAGGTTCGCAGTTTCTTGGGATTAGCAAGCTACTACAGAAGATTCGTCGAAGGATTTTCATCTATAGCTGCACCTTTAACTAAATTGTTACAAAAGGAGGTACCTTTCTTATGGGCAGATAAGCAACAAGAGAGCTTTGAGAAGCTTAAGAAGGTGTTAACTGAAGCTCCGATTTTGATTCAGCCTGAGGCAGGGAAGGATTTCGTGGTGTATTGTGACGCTTCTCACATAGGATTAGGATGTGTTCTGATGCAAGACGGAAAGGTAGTTGCATATGCGTCTCGACAGTTGAGGCCATACGAGGTTAATTACCCGACGCATGATTTGGAGTTGGCAGCAGTAGCCTTTGCTCTTAAAGTTTGGAGACATTATTTATACAGGGAAAAGTCTGTGATATACACGGACCAAAAAAGTCTAAAATATCTATTGACTCAGAAGGAACTGAATTTGAGACAGCAAAGGTGGATAGAGTTGTTGAAAGACTACGACTGTTCTATAGAGTACCACCCGGGCAAGGCGAATGTGGTGGCAGACGCTCTAAGTCGAAAAGTGGTGTCAGATTTAAGGGCGATGTTTGCACATCTTAATCTTTATGACGATGGAAGCTTGCTGGCAGAATTAAAAGTAAAGCCGACGTGGTTGAGTCAAGTGAAAGAAAGACAGATGGTAGACGATGATCTGAGTGCTAAACTATGGCAGGTACAGAATGGGGAATTAGAAGATTTTGGTATTAACAGCGATGGGGTATTGTGTTTCAAAGGTAAAATCTGTATGCCGAGGGATCAGGAGTTGAGGCAAAAGATTCTTCAGGAGTCGCAAGGTAGCCCTTATGCTATGCATCCTGGAGAAAGTAACTTATACCGAGATTTACGAGATCAGTTTTGGTGGCTTGGTCTTAAGCGGGAAGTTACAGAATTTGTAGGGAAGTGTTTAACATGTCAGCAAGTCAAGGCTAAACATCAAGTACCTTCGGGATTGCTTCAGCCGATAAAGATTTCGCAGTGGAAGTGGGAGAGAATCACCATGGACTATGTTAGTGGGCTTCCTCCTACGCCTACTAAGAAAGACTCAGTATGGGTGATAGTGGATCGATTGACAAAATCACGATTTGGGCACAGATTGATTTTAGTATGGCATTTCATCCACAATCGGATGGCCGGCCTAAACGAGTAATCCAAATTTTAGAAGATATGTTAAGCGGATGTGTGATAGATTTTAGAGGAAGTTGGGAGGAGTTCTTACCGTTAGCGAATTTATGCGTACAATAACAGATTACCAAGCCAAGATTCGGATGGCACCGTATGAAGCACTATATGGACTAAGTGTCGCACTCCACGTGTTGGATGTAACTAGGGAACGCCATATTTTGGTCCGTAAATAGTGGTGAATCCAAGAAAAGTTAAGGTAATTCGCTCGGTTAAAAGAGGCATCCGACAGCAAAAGTCATACACGATCTTAAGCGGAAAGAAATAGAGTTTGTTGTGGGGATCAAGTATTCCTAAAGGTTTCACCTTGGAAAAAGGTGATGAGATTTGGTCATAAAGGGAAGTTAAGTCCTGTGTTCATTGGACCTTATCGGGTTTTGAAGTGGGCCTGACTGTGGCATATCAGTTAGAATTACCTTCTGAGTTGAAGCAAATGCACGATGTGTTCCATGTTTCAATGTTACGTCGTTACCGGTTGGATCCATCTCATGTAGTGCCAGTTGAGGAGGTGAAATTAGACCGATTTGTCCCTGAAGAGGAGCCAATTCAAATTCTGGAGCGGGATATAAAGGTGTTACAAAGGAAATCAGTTCCTCTCGTCAAAGTGTTATGGCGTAATCATGGATCGGAAGAAGCTTCGTGGGAGTCGGAGGAAGTGATGCGACAGTAATACCCTCACTTGTTCTAGCCAGGTAATTTCGGGGTCGAAATTATTTTAAGGGGTAGAACTGTAACATCCAGAATTTAAGGGCTATGCATTTTTAACTTAATTGTATGTTGTTGCATGCCTATGTGTAGTTGAGTGTACTTTGGAAGTTTTAGGAACTTCAGTATGTAAGAGAATGCCTTTGAGAAATATTAAATTTTTTTTAAGACTTAAGATGGAACTAAACAAGATAGGCTTTAAGAAAATTTGACATGAGGTTTTAAGCATAACAAGTCATTTGGCAATGTGGTGTTGGCGCATGGGTGAATGCATGAGGGGAGAGGTTCGAATCTCCTTGCTAGCAATTGGAAGGATTTTAATTTTTGCTTTCTTTCCTATAGTGTCGGTCAAGCCTTATCTAGAATGGATGGACTTTCTTTTATTTTTGGATAGTAGACCAAGGGGAAAAGGCAAGTTAGTAGTTATGGTATGGAATCATGAGGTTATGGAAGGATAAGAGGACAAAGGGCTTGAAGAGTGGATTATGTTTTAGAAGCTTTTCCATGGTCATTTGACCATGAACCTAGACGGCATAAGGGGCAAAGGGGATTGGTTTAATTGTGATAGGAATCAAGGGATGATAGGAAGAAATGAGGAGGAAAAGGGGATTATGTTGGCATGTGTGTTACCGAATTTGGCAAAGAGATTAGGGGGTGATAGTTGGCCAAAATTCTAACATTTTGTGCATCTTTTCACTTTTCTCCAAAAGCTCTCTTCTTAGCCGAATTTTTTAATGATATTAGATAAAAGTTTTGCTTTGTTTTGGCTTTCATTTTTTTGACCATTTTGGTTTAAGTGTCTATTCTCTCAAGTTCTTGTCCTCTATAGCCAAAAGCACCAAAAAGTTTGAATTACATTTCTCTTTTTCCCTCATTGCCGAAAACACTAAAGAATTTTAGAAGACAATTCTCTTTTCTTTTCTTCCTCTCTAGTGCCGAAATCATCAAGGGCATTTCTCATCTTTTCTTTTTCTTTCTCTTTCTCTTTCTCTTTTTCTTTCTCTTCCTCTTTCTATTTTTTTCCTTCTTTCTCTTAACCGAAACCATCTTCCACCATAACCGAAACTACCATCTCTTTCATTCTTCTCTTTTGTTAAAACCGAACTATTCTCTATTTTCACCATCTTCTTTCTTTTCTTTTGTTAAAAACCGAAACCACTATAGCCAAAACCACTATCTTTTTCTCTTCTCTTTTTGCCCAAACCAAAATCACCATTTCTCTTCTTCTAAATTGATAAGGCCGAATCTTCTAATAGTTCAAGTAAGGGTGAATCAATCTCCATGTTACGAGTAAGGATATTCTATCAATCGTTCTCTTTATTTTCTTTCGGAATAGCCGATTTTATAAATCTAATTCTTTTATTTTTCTTCTTGGCCGAATCTTTGAAGGGGATTTTAAGGATTCTTTTTGTAGCCATCGATTAAGGAGAGATCATTCGGAATCATTCAAGGTAAGGATTGCCATATTATTGGTTATATTATTTTTAGAAAGATTACTAATCGACTTCATTTTAGGGGACTCTATCGCTCGGACATTTCCCGTAAACGTAAGATTTTGGGACTAACAAAATAGGTTCGAAAAGAGCGGTAAGGAGTGTTTGGAAGAGGGGTGGTTCTGTTATACCCTCAAACTTCAAACGAAGGGCTGTATCGGGGATCCGAGACTTTCCACTGGGTTGTGGATCCTCTACTAACGAAGATCGTTTATTTGATGTCGTACGTACACCCGAGCCACTTTTTGTTCGTGGTTTGTCATCGGGTTTTGATCCATCCATCGGAGAGAAACCACATATAACAGTTATCCGAGATTTCGAGGGTAAGGAATTAGATTATTCATCAATAGTGTAAATTTATAAGTATTAGTGTGTTCTAATCAAGTGTGATAAATAATTAGGTGTCGACGAGTGGGAAGGTATCGTTCTCACTGTTATAAGGTGTGTAACATTATACTAAAATTCTCATAGATCTAAAATAAATATGATTTGTATGAAAATATGTTTGATAATGGTTGCGGGTACCATTTATTGGTACACGATATTCAGGTATGTTTACCCCCAATACTTTGTTAATATTGCTATATGCATAAATATGAAATAAGTATGACTCTGCTATGATTTTGGGGTAAATGGCATGAAAATTGAATAATATGTATGTGCATGGGCATATAGGTGTTATTGATAAAGGGGAAGTGTTCCGGTGGTTTTACCACATTATCTGGTGACTTCGGTCACATATATGAATCCGGTGACTTTGGTCACATATTTTGAATCCAGTGACTTGGCCACAACTATCTGTGGTCATGCCACAAAATTATAAGGGCGATGTGCATGTTGATGCAAAGAATCGCCTTCGATGGTGTGTAGCGGATGGAGGGTCGATTTAGTAATCCCCACGGTGTGATTGGTAGGTACGGGTGGTGTGTAGCGGATGGATATTTAGGTGGGCTTGGGTTTGCATTTCATTTTATATATCCATATGATTTTTATGTGATTTTATTTGATTTGCTATAAAATGGGCTTATGGCTAAATATGTTTTAAATGGGCTTAATGGCCATGATCAATTGGGCTTTTAGTGTTTTGTTACACATTGAGTCTATGACTCACCCTTTTATGGGATATATTTCAGGTGACTCTTAGCGCTATGGATCGGGTCAGCGAGGACTACGTGGTGGCCAATGCTCAACAAAGTATTTCGGAGTTTATCTTAATTAAACCTATTAAGTTTATTTTTATTACTTAGGATTTATTATGGGTTTTGTTATTTTTGTAATAAACAAAATGAGATTTAATTAAAGTTTTACTCGAGGAACATATCAAATCCGGTTAGGCTTTTTGGGCCTGATTTGGGGTGTTTCATTAGGTGTGGATCCACAGAACATTTGATGAGGGACTATTCTCAGATGGATCGGGCGACCAATGGTCGAGGTTCGATCAAAGCTAGGAGAGGTGATCAGCCTGGACCAAGGGGTAGAGGTGCAGCTAGAGGAAAGAATGGATCTGGTCGGGGTCGTGGAGCATCTGGCAGAGGTGCGGGTAATACAGATGCAAGGCATCCGGGCTTAGTTTATGCAGCTCATTAACGAGAGAATGGTGACGCACCGGATGTTATAACCGGTCTGTTTCTTATCGCTGATAACCCTTTTTTTGCCTTAATTGACATTAGGTCAACCCACTCCTATGTTACATGTTCAGTATCTAAGACTCTAACTATAGACTCTGAAATAACCACTAGGAAGATGACCGTGGTTAGCCCCCTAGGACAATCTATGGTAGTGGACAAACTATTTAGGGATGTACCTTTAGAGACTCAAGGGGTAGTATTCCCAGCAGATTTAATTGAATTACCGTTTGTAGAGTTTGACCTTATTTTGGGAATGGATTGGTTAACTAAGCATCGTACCAAGTTGGACTGTGGGAACAAGCGTATGGTGTTGGGTACCCCGGAAGGCGGGGAGGTGGTTGTGTTAGGAGAAAGGAGGAATTAATTGCCCAACGTGGTATCATCCTTAAAAGCTATTAAGATGAGTCGGAAGGGATGCAGTGCATATCTAGCTTTTATTAGTGCATTGGATGCTAAGGAGGTGACTGTTAATGAGGTCTGAACAGTCAAGGATTTTGTGGATGTCTTTTCGAAGGAATTGCCAGGATTACCCCCGGATCGCGAGGTGGAATTTGGAATAGACCTACTTCTGGGTACAGCTCCAGTATCTATTGCTCCTTATAGGATGGCGTCGAAGGAGTTGGTGGAGCTCAAGGCTCAGATTCAGGAACTATTGGATCATGGGTTCATTCGACCGAGTGTGTCTCCATGAGGAGCGCCGGTCCTATTCTTGAAAAAGAAGGACGGATCCATGCGCATGTGCGTGGACTATCGTCAATTGAACAAGTTGACGATTAAAAACAAGTATCCATTACCAAGAATCGACGACCTATTCGATCAGCTCAAAAGAGCTTCGATCTTTTCCAAGATTGACTTAAGGTCTGGATACCATCAATTAAAAGTTAAAGAAGGGGACATTCATAAGACGGCGTTTCGAACTCGGTACGGGCATTATGAGTTCCTGGTAATCCCGTTCGGATTGACAAATGCACCAGCGGCCTTTATGGATATGATAAACCGGGTGTTTTAGCCGTATCTTGATCAGTTTGTCCTGGTGTTCATCGACGATATTCTGGTTTACTCTAAGTCAGAGGAGGAGCATGACGACCATCTTCGCGTGGTGTTGCAAACTCTGAGGGAGAAGCAGTTGTTTGCAAAGCTCAGTAAGTGTGAGTTATGGCTGAAGGAAGTGACTTTCTTAGGACATGTGGTTTCGGCGGAGGGAATTAGAGTGGACCCTCGAAAGATAGAGGCTGTATTGGATTAGAAACCACCAAAGTCTGTGACGGAGGTTTGGAGTTTCTTAGGTTTGGCAGGGTATTATTGAAGGTTCATTGAAGGGTTTTCTCTAATAGCGGCTCCTCTAACTAAGTTGTTGAGAAAGGGAGTATCATTTGTATGGGCTGACAAACAGCAAGAGAGCTTTGAGAAGTTGAAGAGAATCCTGACGAAAGCACTGGTATTAATTCAGCCGGAGACAGAAAAGGAATTTATCGTCTACTGTGATGCATCGCACATGGGTTTAGGGTGTGTGCTGATGCAAGAAGGAAAGGTGGTGGCGTATGCGTCTCGACAGTTGAGACTGCATGAGTTGAACTACCCTACGCATGACTTGGAGTTGGTGGCAGTAGTGTTTGCCTTAAAGATTTGGAGGCACTACTTATATGGGGAGAAGTCAGTAATTTATACTGACCATAAAAGTCTGAAGTACCTCCTTACCCAAAAGGAGCTAAATTTGAGACAACGTAGGTGGATCGAGCTCTTGAAGGGTTATGATTGTTCGATTGAATACCACCCTGGTAAGGCAAATGTGGTGGCAGATGCGTTAAGCTGTAAGGTAGTATCAGAATTAAGAGCCATGTTCGCTCATCTGAGTCTATTCGATGACGGGAGTTTGCTGGCTAAGTTGCAAGTAAAGCCAACATGGTTAAGTCAGGTTAAGGACAAACAGTTAGGAGATAAAGACCTGAGTGCTCGACTGTTGTGAGTGAAAGATGGTGGATTGGAGGACTATAGTCTGAACAAGGATGGAATTATGTGTTATCATGGGAAGGTTTGCATACCTAAAGACAAAGAGTTACTACAGATGATTCTTCGGGAATCGCATAGTAGCCCTTATGCTATGCATCCTGGAGGAGTCAAGATGTACCGTGATTTGCGAGAGCAATTTTGGTGGCCAGGTCTGAAGAAAGAGGTAACAGAGATTATAGGAAAATGTTTGACGTGTCAGCAGGTCAAAGCTGAACACCAAGTGCCATCAGGATTGTTGTAGCCGGTGAAGATTTCACAATGGAAATGGGAGAGAATCACAATGGATTTTGTTAGTGGGTTACCCTTACACCCACCCAAGAAGGATTCGATTTGGGTGATTGTTGATTGATCGACAAAGTCCGCTTCACTTCATACCATTCGAGTGGACTTTCCTCTTCAAAAGTTGGCTGTTGTATGTGGTCAAGTTGTAAGATTGCATGGTGTGTCGATTGTCGATCATATCGATATGGACCCTAGGTTCATGTCACGATTTTGGAAGGCTCTTCATCAAGTAATGGGAACAAGGTTAGAATTTAGTACCGCTTTTCACCCGCAGATCAAGGTCATCCGGAGGGTCATTCAAATCTTGGAAGATATGGTAAGGGTTGCATCATCGACTTTAAGGCGCTTGGGAAGAGTATTTGCCCTGGCGAATTTGCATACAATAATAGTTATCAAGCTAGCATTAGATGGCGCCTTATGAAGTTGCTATATGGAAGGAGATGTCGACTCCAACTTGTTGGACGGAGTTGGGTGAACGTAAGGTGTTAGGTCCAGAATTAGTTTCGAAAATAAAGGAGAAAGTGAAGTTGATAGGGGCTCGGCTAAAGGAAGCGTCTGATCGATAGAAGTCTTACGCAGATCTAAAGCGGAAAGAGGTGGAATTCATGGTAGGTGATCAAGGTATCCCCGTGGAAGAAAATAATGAGGTTTGGTCAAAAGGAGAAGTTAAGTCCACGGTTTATTGGGCCTTACTGGGTACTAGATCGGGTAGGCCCAGTGGCTTATCATTTGGAGTTGCCTTCGGAGTTGGAGCAGATACATGATGTGTTCCATGTCTCGATGTTGAGACGTTATCGATCTGATCCATCACACATAGTGCCGATAGAAGAAATAGAAGTGAAGTCGGATTTGTCTTTTGAGGAGGAACCAGTACAAATTCTGGATCGAGATGTGAAAGTGTTGAGAAGGAAGTCTGTTCCATTGGTCAAAGTTTTGTGGCGAAATCACAGCACAGAAGAGGCGACGTGGGAGCCAGAAGATGTTATACGACAACAGTATCCCCATCTCTTTTGATCAGGTAAATTTCAAGGCCGAAATTTATTTTAAGGGGGGTAAAACTGTAACATCCTAAATATGGGCCTGTGCATTTATATGTTAGTTTAACATGTTGGTTTAAGAATTTAAGGCTCGGGCTAAGACCTTGAATAAATATATGGATTAGAGTTTAATTTAATGTTCTAAGAAGTTTAAGTGATATTTTGGGCTTTAAAACTTGGGTTAGAATGATTAAAAATAGTGTTAGTAGTAATTAAATTTAAATAGTTATGTTTGGTAGCAAGCTGGGCTTGTGGCCCAAAAATTTGGAGTGCTTTGAGTGGGCATTAAGGTGGCTCCACTTAGGGAGGTTATTGGGCCATGTGTGGCCACTTGAGGCCCAAAAGTTGGGGCCAAATTTCGGCATACCAAGGAGGGAGAGTGGATGGAACACTCATTAGCATTTAGGAGTGTTTATTTTTTTTTATTTTAGGTGATAAAAAGATGATAATTAGGAGGAAAGAGGTGTTTCTCAAATGGGATCTTCTAAAGGTAAGATAAGGATCGAGTTATTAGGTGAGATGAAGGCTATCAGGAGGGGGAGAGTTGGCAGAAACTCCAACTCTATGTGTGTGTGCCAAATTTAGTAGGAGGAAATCATCTTTTTATTCCATTTGCTTCTCTTTCTTTCACACTTTTTCCTCTCTAGCCGAAACTCTTCTCACGCACTTGCCTTAATTTTTCTCTTCTAGCTGAAAATCCTTAGTGTTTCTCCTCTCCTCAAAAACCCTTCTGAAGGTCGAATACTCTTGGTGTACATCCTCTTCCTTCATAGCCGAACCATTAGGTGAGATCTTTGTTTCCCGAAGATGCACCGTAGCCGAATACTCCTCTGTAATCCGGTGAGTTTTGGGATTTTGTTCTATTCGATTTCACTCTTTCTTTTCCTAAGATCTAACCTGAATCATGTGTACTAATACCTATTGATTTTCCTCTTTGTCCATATAAGCCTAATCTTTTCTTGCCGAGGTCTGTAGTGCCGATTTGTGAAAAGCCGAAGGTAGGTAGTCAAGGGTAGGTTCGGCCGAATGGCCACTTTCTTGTTCTTTTATTTTTGGCTAAATGACATAAAGTGTTAGATGGCTTTCGATCATCGATTTGGTTAATTATTTTTGGTGATGGTCGAATGTAGGAAAGGAGGTGACGAGTTCTCGATGACATTCGGGATTCAAATAACTAGGTAAGAATTTGATTTAAGTGTTATAGTTGTTAAGTAATTAGATCTCATCGTTTAAATGATTTAGTGATTAAGGATGGACACGAATAAAGTTAGGCAGAAAAGGTTGGATCTATACAACTAACACCCAAATACAAGAAGCGATCTGTTTCGGTAGTGCGAGATTGGCCATCGGGGTGTGGGTTGACATCGACGTCAGATCGTGGGCCGATAGTGGTAGTTTAGAGTGATAGTAGCATAGACGTAGAGAAAGCATTAGTACGAGAATCAGGTGTGTAATACTTCCCCACAATCTAGATCTGATTATTAATATATACATGTTCATAAGTTTTATATGTTACATTAAAAGCCGAAATCTCAGATTTAAACGGCGGACCCTTAGGTTAGTAAATAATCTGATTATATGTTATAAGTAAATTGTTGTACATGTTGTTAGATTATTATACATGTTTGCATGGGTTGGTTGATGAAAGGAGGAAGTTATATGTATATGTATATGTATATGTGTAGCGGTTTCTACCTTGATTTATTTAGATGCTAATGCCGTGATCTCATTATAAGGGCTTCGCCAAGATATGTTGATGAGCAAGATGATCGCCATCTTGGCGTGTAGTGTGTGGGTTGATTGTAGAAATCCCCAATGGTGTGTTGGTTGGTGCAGGCGTGTAGGAAATAATGGAAACCTTTTGCATATTATTTGTTATCTATGTAAATGAAATTATTATTATGTTTTATGAGGCCCAAATCTAGTGGTGCATGAGGGTTGCACACTGAGTCTCGCGACTCACCCAATTAAACTAACCTTTCAGGTGACAATTAGTGCATCAGACAGGGCCGGAGTGGAGTGCAAGGTGGCCATGCAAAGGAATATGTGGATCCGGCGAAAAGCCCTACTTCATAGTTTTTTTTAAAAAAGTATTTTAAGTTATGGATTCAAACTACGTTGTAATAAGGCCATGGGCCATTACTTTACATTTTAGTTTTATTATGGGTCTTTATTATTTATTCTCATTTTAATTTCTTTCAAAGACATGTAATTCAGTTTTGGGCTTTTGATTATTAAGGCACGTTTTATGTAATTTTATTTGGGCTTTTTGTCTACACGATTGGTTTTACTGAAAATTTTCTTAGTGACATACCAGATCCGGTTGTAGTGTTTGGGTCGGGTTTGGGATGTTACTGCCTAGGACTTTGAAAAGTGGAGAAATATTGAAAACTCAAAATCGAAACATACCTATTGTTTTCTTTGATTTGGCACAAGTAGATTTTATCAAGAAAATTCGCAACTTTAGGAGGTGAGATCTAAGAATTTGATTTTTAGAAGATTTAAGAATTGAAGAGATGGCTAAGAGAGATTTGGCCAATGAATATTAAGCGTAAGAATAGAATAATAGAGATGTGATTTTGGCTTTTAGGATTAGAAGAAAATAACAATAGAGGTTAAAAGATTAGGCCAACCAGAAATTTTAGAGAGGAAGAAAGGGTGAAGAAAATGGTGGTTTTCACTTTTGAGAGGAAGAAGATGAGAAAAGAAAATAAAAGAAAGGCTTCCAAAATTTTGGCACACCCTCTTTATATAGAAAATCGATTCCTCCCTTTAGCGAGAGATTGATTTTCACCAACACCGCCACACATGATAGCTCCTATCCCTTTTCCTTATCTTAATCTATTATCTCCTCAAAAATAGTCTTTATCTCGCTTATTATCCTTAAAGACTAAATCCCTAAATAATAGACTTTATCCGCTTATTATCCACATAGGATAAATATAATAAAATTCTCAAAAAAATCCTTGTGCTGGCCCACTTCCCTAATCCCTAATGCCAAATTTAACTAACTTAAATTAGAAGATTTGGGCTCCTTAAAACTTAAAATTTTGGGCCCCTAACACTTAAATTAACTCATTCCACATATTCACCCATTAAACGCATAAGCCCAAAAATTTAGGATGTTACGCTTCTACCCTCCTTAAAGAAATTTCGTCCTCAAAATTTCCAACTAACTAGAAATCATACTACCTAAGTCTCACCACTATGCTTTCATCACAAGACTCTAATTCTAAAGCCAAAATAAACACTTAGGATACTATGGTAGGTACGCACCATTATTCGCATCTAAAGCGTCTTCATCCCCTTGTACTCATTATTTCGATCGACGTTTATCTGATTAAGAATTTTATGAATAATTAATTCTTTCCACTTATTAACCGCGAATAATCTTATTTAAAATTATTTCGATAGTAGTTCTTTCGAATTTGAATTGTATCTACAGGTTTAGTTCTCAAGTCTATATTTCCTAATTCTAGAATTCTCATTCAATCATCATCAATCAGAACATCACATACACGCATCAACCACACAAGCAACATCCATGAACTCATATTCCTCTCATAGGGGTATTTTCATAATTTTCCAAAATAAGGTTCCGGGTGATTTGGCGAAATAAGGGTATTTTGGTAATTTTCCAACTCGGGGGTATTTTGGTAATTTCATAAATTCGGGGGTATTTCGGTAATTTTACAAATTCGAGGTATTTCGGTAATTTATAAATCTAAGGTATTTCGGTAATTTTGAAATCTGGGGGTATTTTGATAATTTTAAAATTCGGGGGTATTTCTATAATTTTAAAATCTGGGGGTATTTCAGTAATTTTAAAATCTGGGGATATTTCAGTAATTTTGCCAATCAGGGGTATTTTAGTCATTTACAAATTAAGGGTAATTTGGTAATTTTACAAATCAGGGATATTTTGATGTTGTTGTTGTTTTTTTTCTATGGAAAAATTCTGTTGACTTTGTAAATCGGGGTATATTTGCAAATCATGGGTATTTTTTTTTTCAAAATAAGGATATTTTAGCAATTTTGTGAGAAAAATAGGTGGCTGGTCCCTTTCGGGTTTTAATTATAAGTTTTGGCTGTCAACACGTCCTCATGGTTGGGGGGAATAATACTACACACCTGTAGGATTCCAAAGAAGAGGAGGTGAGTCACTAGACCGCTTAAATACCAAGCTTTCTCAGATCCACTCCTAGACATGCATATGCCTTGCACACCCTAACTCCGTGACTAGTTCACAAGATTTGTTTGATAAATTAAGTCTTATGGAATTTAAGAAGTTGTTTAAGCTAAGCTTATAGTCAATCAAAGTCTAATTAAACTAGCCTACGTCCCATAAAGCCCATCAAGCCCACATATATATATCACACAATGGTTTAGAGTACTTACCTGGCGAACTTGGGCCAGAGACGCAGGTGCCATGCCGAGCTAACAAACCTGTTATCATTTCAAAAAAAACAACATGCAAGTTTCAAAAGCCCACCTTTTGAAAATGTTTTGAGCCCAAAAACCCCAAAGTCGAGTTTTGAACCTGCTCGATATTAATTTGTAACATCCCAAACCCAGCCCAAACACTACAACCGGACGGTATGTCACTAAGGAAATTTTGTAAAACATGTCGCATTTTCGTAAAAAATTTTGGTAAAGTTTAACGTTTTATTCGGGAAAAATTTATAATTTATAGTTTTAAATAAAATATGCTTTTATGAATTAAAAACCCAAACTTAAATACATGCCATAGTACAATTAAAAATAAAATTTAAATAACTAAAAGTAATAAAACCCGTAATAAAACAAAATATAAACCTGGTGGCCCATGGCCTTATTACAACGAGATTTAAAATCCATTAAATAAGAATATAAAATAATAACTAGAGTCTTTTTGTTGGATCCAAATGTTCTTTGCATGGCCACCTTGCGCCCTCTCCACCGGTCCGATGCATTAAATGCTACGAAATGTTAATTAATTGGTTGAGTCATGAGACTGAGTGTGCAACCCTCATGCACCATTAGATTTGGGCCTTAGCCCCATAAAACTAAAATAATTCAGAATTAATAAACATAATAAAAATAATATGCAAGCCCAACTCAAATCCTAGGTTTTCATCCGCTACACTCCCCCGTACCAGCCATTCACACCATTGGGGATTTCTACAATCAACCCACACTGCTACACGCCTTGATGGCAGTCGTGCTGCTCATCATCAGATCATGGTCTTAGCCACTACAACAGATCACGGCAAAAGCCACTACAACAGATCACGATAAAAACCACTACAACAGATCACGGTAAAAACCACTACAACAGATCACGGTGAAAACCGCTACAACATATAACTTCCTCCTTTCATCAAACCCAACCTATGCAATCACATAAAATCAATATTCTTATATCGTTTAATCAAAACATTCACTAACCTGGTGATTTGCCTTTACCCTCTTTGGGTTTATGTCATTATACCAGAATTTTGGCATATATCAAAACATATAAGACTTATAATCATATATTAATCAAATAGATCTAGATGGTGTGGAGAATTACACACCTGATATCACGAAATCCAATATTCTTAGTCGATATCCTTGTTATCCCGATCTACAACTTTGCTCAAAAAGCCAGAAAGATGTGAAAATTGGGCCTCTCCTATATTTGGCCATGGTTAATGTTCTACCCAATTTCATATATTTATAAATAAACCAATCTCCTTACCTTGAAATCCCAAAAATAACACGACTTGAGTGTTACTGATCTTTGACTTAGAGATCTAAGCGTTGGACTCCTCTTCAGATCCCGAAATGTCGAAAATAAGAAAACCCTTAATTAGTCACTAAATAGCCATTCTGGCTAGGGACTTTGAAAAGCCGAGAAATATTGAAACTCAAAATCGACACATGCCTATTGTTTTCTTTAGATTCGCACAAGGACTTTTGTCAAGAAAATTCGCAACTTCAGGAGGTGAGATCTAAGAATTTCGCTTTTAGAAGATTTAAGAATTGAAGAGATGGCTAAGAGATTTGGCCAATGAATATTAAGGAGAAGAATAGAATAATAGAGATGTGATTTTGGCTTTTAGGATTAGAAGAAAAATAACAATAGTGGTTAAAAGATTCACCAACCAGAAATTTTAGAGAGGAAGAAAGGGTTAAGAAAATGGTGGTTTTCGGCTTTTGAGAGGAAGAAGATGAGAAAGAAAATAAAAGAAAGGCTTCCAAAATTTTGGCACACCCCTTCTTTATATAGAAAACCGATTCCTCCCTTTAGCAGAGATTGATTTTAGCCAACACCGCCACACATGATAGCTCCTATCCCTTTTCCCTTATCTTAATCTATTATCTCCTCAAAATAGTCTTTATCTCGCTTATTATCCTTAAAGACTAAATCCCTAAATAATAGCCTTTATCTTCTTATTATCCACATAGGATAAATATAATAAAATTCCCAAAAAAATAGCCTTGTGCCGTCCACTTCCCTAATCCCTAATGCCAAATTTAACTAACTTAAATTAGAAGATTTGGGCTCCTTAAAACTTAAAATTTTGGGCCTCTAACACTTAAATTAACTCATTCCACATATTCACCCATTAAACGCATAGGACCAAAAATTTAGGATGTTACACTTTAAATGAAGATAGGGTGACGCCACACACACAAGGAATTAGGGGCCCAAATATTAAGTTTAATGAGGCCCAAATCTTTCAATTTAAGTGAGTTAAATTTTGGCATTAGGGTTAGTAGAGGTGGACAGGCTAGAAGGCTCAAAAATAGGAGAAATTATGTGGATTTTATAAGTGATAATATCATAGAAAAAAAGGAGAAAAGTTAGGAGCTTACCTTCAAGGGAAGTGTTGGCCAAAAATCCACTACCTAGAGGAGTGTAAAATTTGGCTACTGCATGGCAAAGAGGGTGCCGAATTTTCCCTCACATTTAGCTTGAATTTTAATTAATTAGGAAGGGCGTTTTCAGTTTTATACAGGAGGTGTTGAAATATCTATAAATAGGGGGGATAGCTCTTTGTTTCTGACACTGAAAACCCTAAATTCCTCTCCCATTGTGTCGAATTTCCCTAGCTTCTCCCTCTCCAATTTCTTTTCTCCAATTCCTTCAAAAGCCAAAACTCTTCTCCACTTTTTCCTCCTTGTGCCAATTTCTCTAAAAAGCCAAAGCATCTATAGTCTTTTCTTTTATTCATCCTATTTGAGAATTAGTTCTATTCTTCTGGCATTTAAAACTTTCCTTTGGCGTTGTCAAATCTCCATTCCAAGTGTTAGTCGAATTCCCTATACTAAGGTAAGTGCTGATTTTTGTTAGATCTCATATTCTATTTCGGTTCTTAAAAGGCAAAAGCCAAAAAATTAACAGTTTAATGATTCTATGTTGGGTGACAATTCGGGATTTGAAGGAAGCTTGGTCAATTAGATCTAAAAGCTGAAAATAGCTAGTCTCCACTTTCGGGATTTTTAAGGTAAGAAGATTTCCCTAGATTTCTATTAGATTTGATCATTATATACAAGATCTTAAGGTTATAATGAGAATTAATGAGTAAATATTGTGATAGTAGTTCTAAGGACTTGTGATGGAATTAAATATGGATCAGGCAAAGGAGAAAATCCCTAAGTTTAAGAAAAGAGCAGTATCTGCCATTCAAGATTGGCCACTTAGTTGTGGACCGGCTTTTGAACAACACCTTAGGCAGATAGCAATAGTGTCGACTAAGGATAGTGTCGACATAGAAAGCATCGTCTTATCGGTAATCAGGTGTATAGATCTCTAACACACTAATAAACCTGTATGTACGACTATATATATGTTATGGGCTTAAAAGCCAGAATGAGGCTATATAGACACTGAATGGAACCCTAAAAGGGTTAGGCAAGGATGCCAGGTACGTAAACATAGAACTCCCTATGTGTATCGAAATAAATGTAAGCCTACATGATGTTTTCTTTATGTATGTATGCATGGGGTGGGATTTTGATATGATGAAGGGGAAGAGCATGGCAGGTCACACAGTGATTGGTGGTAGAAAACCCACAATTATAAATGCTAGGTCACAAAGTGATCGGTGGCTATGCCATATTTAATAATGCCTGAATAACAGGAATAGGCAGTTCGGCTGTCGTTATGGTGTGTAGCGGATGGAGGGTTGAATGTAGAAATCCCCACGGTGTGATGGTTGGTACGGGTTGGTGTGTAGAGGATGGAAACCTAGGATGGGTTGGGTTATTCATTATTTATTATTTGCCATGTGATTATAATTGTTGCCTTATGTATGGGCCGGGGCCCATAATGTGTTTAATGGGCTCAGTCGTTGTGTGTTTTGAGATTTATAATCGAGTCTTGGTGACTCACGCTTTCCTTTTCTACTCTTCCGGATGAGTCGTAGATCGTGGACATGGGAGCCGAGACGGACTCGAGGGGCCATCAAGTTTTATTTCTACAAATTATTTTTTGGGGTTTCTTTAAGTTTATTTTATTGTTATTTAGGAATATTTATGTAATAAGGCCCCTAGTTTTTATTCAACTAAGTAGTTTCAATGTTATGCAACTTATGAATTTATGACAAGGTTTATTTATACGTAATAATAATACAAAGAGGTTTATTTTTGAAAACTCACTTCTTTATTTAAATTTTAAATAATTAACTTGTGTTTTCAAAATTGATAAAGTGTTATATGTTCCATAACACGCCAGATCCGGGTCGAAATGCATGGGCCGGGTTTGGGGTGTTACATTTTATATCGAGCCCGTTCAAAACTCGGGCTGTGAAATAGGACTAGAGGTGTTTTGAAAAAAAAATTAGAAAAAAAGTCTGGTTTAAGCATATGGATTTCGAGTCTACCGGCACCCGATCCATGCAGGTAAGTATTCTGAACTCTCTGTGTTTTATATATCTATGTGGGCTTGATGGGCTTTATGGGACGTAGACTAATTAGATCTAGAACTTGATGGACTCTGGGATTAGCTGAAACAACTCCTTAAATTTCATAAGACTTAACTTCACTAAACAAAACCCATGAACGAGTCGCAAGACTAGGGTGTGGCAACAAGCATATGCATGTCTAGGAATAGATCCGGAAGAGCTTGGTATTTAAGCAGTCCTAGTGACTCACCTCTTCTTCGCTGGAATCTTACCTAGTGCGTAGTGATTGTTCACCTTAACCGCGAGGACTTGTTGATGGGCCAAACTTATAATTAAAACCCAAAAGGGACCAGCCATCCTACTTCACAACCAAGAACCCCAAGTTTTGGTAAACTTTCAAAGAAATACACTTGAATTATGAAAATTTCCAACCAACACCTATGTTTTGAAAATTTACCCAAAATATTCATGTTTACAAGAGCAACTCGGATTGTGAAACTAGATTTTCCAAAGTACCCCTATTTTTTTATAAAAAAAAACATCATCATCAAAATAACCCTGACTTATAAAATTACCAAACTACCCCTGATGTGCAAAATGACCAAAATACCCTGGATTTCAAAATTGCCGAAATACCCCTAGATTTCAAAGTTACCGAAATACCCCAGGATTTCAAAATTATCGAAATACCCCCAGATTGCAAAATTACCAAAATATCCTTATCACTAAGGAACCTTATTTTGGAAAATTATGAAAATACCCCTATAGGATAAAATTACGAAAATACCCCTAGGTAGTGAAACAACAAAAATGCCCTTAGGTGATGAATGAATGTGTTTCTTAGAGGATACGAACTTGAGACTGAATTGTGAATGCGAATTCGAAAGAACTACTCTTAAAACTATTATTCATAAGACTGTTCGTGGTTAATCAGTGGAAGAAAACTACTAATTCATAAAATTTCTAATCAGATAAACGTGAAGTGGTAGAATAAGTGCAAGGGGACGAGGACGCTCTAGATGCGAATATCAGTGCATACCCTGCCATAGTATACCAAGTGTTTATTTTGGCTTTAGAATAAGAGTGCGCAGCGAAAGCATAGTAGTGTGACTTAGGTATTTTGATTACTAGTTAATTGGAAATTTCGAGGACGAAATTTCTTTAAGGGGGTAGAACTGTAACATCCTAAATTTATGGGCCTATGCTTTTAGTGTGGGGATATGTTTAATTTGTTAACTTAGGTGAAAAGGGTTTAAATTTGGGCTTAGAATTAGGCAAAGGCCCAGATTAAATTATTTTAAGGTGGCATCATTAACAATTAAAAAAAGAACAAGTATTGGGTCGCAAGGAGCCCATGTTTTTAGGCCAATTTCGGCACTTTAAATGAAGATAGGTTGACGCCACACACACAAGGAATTAGGGGCCCAAATATTAAGTTTAATGAGGCCCAAATTTTTAATTTAAATGAGTTAAATTTAGGCATTAGGGTTAGTAGAGGTGGACGGCTACAAGACTCAAAAATAGGAGAAATTACGTGGATTTTATAAGTGATAATATCATAGATAAAAAGGAGAAAAGTTAGGAGCTTACCTTTAAGGGAAGTGTTGGCTAAAAATCCACTACCTAGAGGAGTGTAAAATTTGGCTACTGCATGGCAAAGAGGGTGCCAAATTTTCCCTCTCATTTAGCTTGAATTTTAATTAATTAGGAAGGGCGTTTTCGGTTTTATACATGAGGTGTCGAAATATCTATAAATAGGGGGGATAGCTCCTTGTTTCTGACACTGAAAACCCTAAATTCCTCTCCCATTGTGCCGAATTTCCCTAGCTTCTCCCTCTCCAATTTCTTTTCTCCAATTCCTTCAAAAGCCGAAACTCCTCTCCACTTTTTCCTCCTTGTGCCTTTTCTCTAAAAAGCCGAAGCATCTGTAGTCTTTTCTTTTATTCATCCTATTTGAGAATTAGTTCTATTCTTTTGGCATTTAAAACTTTCCTTTGGCATTGTCGAATCTCCTTTCCAAGTGTTAGCCGAATTCCCTATACTAAGGTGAGTGCCAATTTCTGTTAGATCTCATATTCTATTTCGGTTCTTAAAAGGCAAAAGCCAAAAAATTAACAGTTTAATGATTCTATGTTGGGTGGAAATTTGGGATTTGAAGAAAGCTTGGTCAATTAGATCTAAAAGCCGAAAATAGCTAGTCTCCACTTTCTGGATTTTTAAGGTAAGAAGATTTCCTAGATTTCTATTAGATTTGATCATTATGCAAGATCTTAAGGTTATAATGAGAATTAACGATTAAATATTGTGATAGTAGTTCTAAGGACTTGTGATGGAATTAAATATGGATCGCAAAGGAGAAAATCCTAAGTTTAAGAAAAGAGCAAGATTCGCCATTAGAGATTGGCCACTTGGTTGTGGACCTGCTTCGAACAACACCTTAGGCAGATAGCGTGAGTGTCGACTAAGGATAGCGTCGACATAGAAAGCATCGCCTTATCGATAATCGTGTGTAGATCTCAACACACTAATAAACTGTATGTATGACTATATATATGTTATGGGCTTAAAAGCGGAATGAGGTCAGATAGACAATCGAATGGAACCCTAAAAGGGTTAGGCAAGGATGCCATGTATGTAAACATAGAACTCCCTATTTGTATCAAAATAAATGTAAGCCTACATGATGTTTTCTTTATGTATGTATGCATGGGGTGGGATTTTGATATGATGAAGGGGAAGAGCATGACAGTCACAGTTGATCGGTGGTAGAAAACCCACAAATATAAATGCTAGGTCACATAGTGATCGGTGGCTATGCCATATTTAATAATGCCTGAATAACAGGAATAGGCAGTTCGGCTATCGTTATGGTGTGTAGCGGATGGAGGGTTGATTGTAGAAATCTCCACGGTGTGATGGTTGGTACGGGTTGGTGTGTAGATGATGGAAACCTAGGATGGGTTGGGTTTTCATTATTTATTGTTTACCATGTGATTATAATTGTTGCCTTATGTATGGGCCAGGGCCCATAATGTGTTTGTGGGCTCAGGTCGTTGTGTGTTTTGAGATTTATGCACTGAGTCTTGGTGACTCACGATTTCCTTTTCTCTACTCTTCCAGATGAGCAGTAGATCGTAGACATGGGAGCTGAGACGGACTCGAGGGGCCATCAAGTTTTATTTCTACAAATTATTTTTTTGGGATTTCTTTAAGTTTATTTTATTGTCATTTAGGAATATTTATGTAATAAGGCCCCTAGTTTTTATTCAACTGAGTAGTTTCAATGTTATGCAACTTATGAATTTATGACAAGGTTTATTTATACGTAATAATAATACAAAGAGGTTTATTTCTGAAAAGTCACTTCTTTATTCAAATTTTAAATAATTAACTTGTGTTTTCAAAATTCGATAAAGTGTTATGTGTTCCATAACACGCCAGATCTGGTCAAAACGCATGGGTCGGGTTTGGGGTGTTACAGCTTTCTTGTGTGTGGCTAGCTTTCTTGTGCTTGGCGATAAATTTGGATGAAAAGTAGAGTTAAAAGCTTGCAAAGAATAGGCAATGAAATGGCTTTAAGGAAGAATAAGGGAAATTTTGGCATTAAAGATAAGAAGTTAGAGATGGTGCGTGGTTTTGATGAATGAACATAATGGTTTGTGGAATAACTTAATGATTCATAATGGGTTAAGATGCTTTGGTGTGTTCTTTTTTTTATTGGGAATATATTAAAAAATCATTCACCTTTTAAAATTTATTGTAGTAAATATCTATTTATTCTCTGATAATTTCGAAAATTAGTAGAAATCTTCTACCATTGTGTTTGAATTATTCATGAATCATTACTTCCTTCTTGTTTAATTAGATGCCTTCACGTCAGAATTGCTTTTGAATGCAATCCTTCTCTGCTTCTATTCTTGTTTCAATTTTTCATTCGTTGTTTATACACAATAAGAGGAAATCAAATCTATAATTAGCAAATTTTAACTTGATACACAATAAGGGAGACTCTTCATATGCTTGCAAGGATAATTATGTTAATCTTCAAAAGTTTAAACTTTGTAAAGACTATGGGAGGAAGACTCTTCGTTGCAACTAGCAATGTTAATCTTAGAAGTGTAAAATTTAGCTAAAAGGCAGCACACACTAATCGCCTTTGCATTAAGAAAAAAATGTTGGTTTAGGAGGGAAGGAATGTAACACCCCAAAGTTGGACCTAGTAGGATTGGGCACAATGGGCCTTGGGGGTAGTAGCGTTTAAAATTTTTGAGAACAAGAGAATGGTACTAAGGCAAGTTGGATCTAGTAGGTGAGTGATTTTGGAAGGTTAGGGGGCTTCTATGAAGTCCCGGGTTCAAATTTTGGCTTTAGGAAAATTATGGTTTTAGGTGAATAAAACCCTGAGAGTTAGTAGTAGGCTTTAAGAATAAAATGTGGAGAAAAATGACACAAGAGGAATGTGTGGTGTAGTTGCAAAGTGACGCCACATAAGAGACAAGGCGGTAACGCCAAAAGGAAGGAAGGAGGTCCAAGGTTCAAGTCTTGGCACTAGCATTTTGGATTTCTTTTTAAATAGACTCTAGAATTTTGCCATAGGGTTATATTTAGTTGCGCATGGTTTTAGACACAAGAAAGTGAGTGGTCTAGTAGCAAGGCGTCATTAAGGGTGCAGAGGAGCCTAGGTTCGAATCTCATGACAAGCAAGGGAGTATTTATTTTACAGATTGGACGGGAAGAGTTTAAGTTCGATTTAAACTCTGCTAATGGAGGGATCCCACATCGGAAAGATACAAAGAAGGAAGGTGAGAAGCTAGCTATATAAGGAGCATTCTATGAGGAGAGTTAATATACCTTGCTGGGCATTTGGGTGCAGACCTAGAGGATAATCGCCAATAGTAGCGAGGAAGGGCTACTAGAACGTGAGGTACACGGTAAGGTTACAACGAGGTTTCAGTTTTCGATAAGTGTATATTAAGTTATGATTAATCGTTAGGGGATGTCGATTGTAGGTTCGTGACTAAGAGATTTACAGTGTGCGTGGTTACCAGGTGTGTACAAACACTACACACACGAAATCGACAAAGCCGAAAGTGCCTAAATAGGCCCTGTGGGCCCTGAGGCTAAGTTTCATGAAATGGTTTGGTTGGTTATACGAATTGAATTAGACATGCATGATACATGATCTGAATTTGTTCTGGGCCTATTTGGCCATATGATGAGACTTGGGCCTGATGGGCTGTAATGATGTAATTTGGATTTGATGAGCTTTATGGGGACGTAGACATGTATGCTAGGGTTTATGGACCTTAGGCCTAGTTTGAACAACTCTCAAATTCCATAAGACTTTTTAATAATTAAACATGCCTATGAACAAGTCGCTGGGTTAGGGTGTGGCAACGGGCATATACGCATGTCTAGGATTGGATCTAGGGAGAGCTTGGTACTTAAGCGGCCCTAGTGGCCCACCTTCTCTTTTATGGAATCCTACCTGGTGCGTAGTGTCCGTTCACTTTAGCCGCGAGGACTTGTTGATGGGCCAAAGTTCATAGCTAAAACTCGAAAAGGACCAAAATACCCCCTGTTTACGAAATTACCAAAATACTGTTGATTTGCGAAATTACCAAAATACCCCCCGATTTGTGAAATTACCAAAATACCCCTAGTTTGTAAAATTACCGAAACACCTCTGGTTTGTAAAATTACCAAAATACCCCTGGTCTATAAAATTACCAAAATACCCCTAGTTTGTAAAATTACCGTAATACCCCTGAATTACAAAATTACCAAAATACCCTTAGTGTGTAATTACCGTTTTACCCCTAAATGACAAATTATTGTTGTACCCTCGTGGTAGTACTAATGTTGTCTATGTTAATTGTATGATTGATTATGATCGAGATGCACTGCATACATGGATTAAGTTCTGAGTAGAATTATCGAATTACCCTTGGTAGGTAAATTACAGAAATACCCTCGATGGGTAAAATGATCGATATGCCTTTAGAGGGCAAAATGACGAAAATGCCCCTACATGTTATATGATTATTCTTGTATGTGATTTAAGATTGTTATCGGATGATTATTATTGTATGTTGCATTCATGTGTTATTATGTTGCATGGGGATGGGATTATTCGAAAG
The DNA here is from genome assembly GCA_025506655.1 of Gossypium rotundifolium. Classification (NCBI taxonomy): domain Eukaryota; kingdom Viridiplantae; phylum Streptophyta; class Magnoliopsida; order Malvales; family Malvaceae; genus Gossypium; species Gossypium rotundifolium. The sequence goes on from CP106728.1 coordinate 147,924,260, forward strand.
GGGAAGTGCAGATAAGATCGCATGGTCGCTTGACGACTGTGGATCCACCGAAGGCTTTTAGCCACCGAGCAGCTATGCTGCACCGATAAGTTAGTGCCGCAACCGGTGCTACATAAGGAGTGTAGGGATAGGTGGGTCGATTAAATCCCCACAGAAGTGTAGGGTTGGACAGGAGACGGAGTGCAGGGTTGGTATGGGCATTAATGCATTGCATATGTGGTATTATTTGATATGGGCTCAGGCCCAGATAAATATGATTGGTGACATTTATGGGTTAAGGCCCAACTGAGGCTATTTTGGGCTAAGGCCCAATTGCCACCGCATCGTGTAATGGGCTTGGGCCGATTATTGTGATGCATGTTCTACCGAGTGAGGGTTGTGCACACCGAGTTTTCGTAAACTCACACCCTCTTTTAATTTTTTCTCGTGTAATCCTCGGTAAGTGGTTCGACGTCTTTGGAGGACTCTGAGGTCGCCACACTACAAGCGCTTTGGACTCTAGTATTTTACTTATTTTAACTTGGGTTAATATTTTGTAATAAGGCCTCTTAAATTCGGTTTTAGTTTTGGATTTTTTAGTTTATTACATTTTAAATCGCTAAACTTTGTATCACGGTTTTCTAAAACAATATCTCGCTTTAAAATACTACGCCGCTGAATAGGTTTAAACATCATGTTTTCATAAGTCACATTTTAATTAAGTTTCCACAACAAACAAAGTTTTTTTTAGGTAATAACTTTTAATAAATGTCGATTAATAATGAACAAACGCAAGCCGGACTTTAGTTTTTAATATCAAGAAAGGTTTTCAAATGGAACCATAGTTTCTCAAAAAGCACCCCAATGTGACACGCCAGATTCGGGCTAACTTCTAGGCTGAGTTTGGGGTGTTACATTTAGTAGTATCAGAGCCTAGGTTGCAGAACTCAGGTTGTGAGATGGGCTTTAGTGTTTATTTTAAAGATGTTTACAAATGATTTTGAAGTAGTTTTGAAAGGTTTTTGTGTGGCACACAGAGTCTCCAGCGTCGAACCAAATAAGTTCTCTTATCTGTTTTAAACTGTTACTGTTCTAGGTAGATATTGGGCTTACTTTAGATGATAGACTATATTGAGGCTCGTAGGGGACTAAAAACTATAGTGAGCTGGCAATTTCGAAAACAACTCTTAACTACTACTTCCATAAAACATTTTTTTACTGAAACTATGAGCTAAATTTATAAAATTTGTAATTCAGATAATTAGGACTAGAGTGCGCAACAGAAGCGTAGTGGTATATGTAACATCCTAAAAAGGGCCTATGCATTTTGGCCAAATTGTATGAAAAGACATGTTTTATATGTTTTGAATAGATTTTGAACATTTTTGGAAACCTGAGAATGTATGGAACTGTTACGTTGAAAATAGGAAAGTGACCATTTTTGGAAACCTAAGTAAATTAGGAAAGTAAACATTTTGGAAACTAAGCCAAAAGAGGAAAGTAAACATTTTGGAAACTAAGCCAAAATAGGAAACTAAACATTTTGGAAACCTAGGAAATGTCAAGTTTATAGAGCCGAACGAAAATTTTAGGAAACTTAGAAATAACCTCGAAATGTCAAGTTTTAAAGTTTAAAGGAGGAGCTTAGGGCCAGGTGGCCTTAAAATAAAAAGTATGTGAAATTTGACCCACAAACGGACTTGGAAAAGTGGCCTGAAGATGCCACTTAAGGCCTCAGGAAATGGCCCGCATGCAAGGGTGTTTGGGCCTGAGTTCGAATCACATAGGAAGCAAATAAAAGAAGTTTTATTTTGCTTCCATAAGCAGAGAGTTGGATGACACAAGGGATCTTGAGAGAGGAGTTTTAATCCCTTTGGAATTTCGGCTAATTAGGAGATAATAGTTGGAATTTAATATTTGATAAAATTAAAATCTATCACATAGGAAGAGTTGGCCGATTGAGGGATCCTAAGGCTAGTATTTTCAGCCAAAGAGGGAAAATAAAGGGCCATTCTCCATTCTTTTCTCCTCAAGGGAACCCTCTGCCGAAATTCTCTATCAAATAACACCACTCTCTTCTTCTCTCTTTAGCCGAATTCTCTCTCTCAAAACTCTTTTCTTTTCTTTTCTTTTCTATTCTTTTCTTTCTTCTTTTATTCCTTCAAAAAAGCTGAAACTTTGTGTTCCATATAAGAGCCATGGCCGATTAGTATAAAGGATCACTCGGGATTTGAAAACAAGGTAAGTACATCTATGTACATTCAGTCAAAAAGGTCTCTTCCATACTTGAATGATAGATCAAATCTAACATATGATTTTGCAAGAATCTAAAGTAAAAGATCAATTTGGATTTGAAAACTCCAAGGTAAGTGTGTTCATACATTCGCCAAGGCCCAATCTTAGGTATTTAGATCAAATTAATCAAAAACTAACCGATTAGTGGATTTAGGATTTGGCCGATTTCAAGGAAGAGGAAGGTGAAGTTTTGAGATTTAAAATCCACAAGGTAAGCACCTAAAAGTATTCTACCAAGGCTTGTGTGATTACATAGATCGGTTCTTTAATTATTAAAAAGCAAAACTAACCTATGATGAGATTCAGGGTTGGCCGAATATCAGGTGAAGGAAAACCAAGTTTTTGGGATTTGAATAATCATCAAATCGGCATCAAAGGTAAGTCTTTTTACAAATCCTACTAGGATTTGGATATTATAGCCAACTAGGATTTATGCTAAGTAATAAGTGATAAATCAAATGTAGGGACGAAGGATCTAAACATTAGATCTAGCTTTTTGGAATCTCAAGGAAACGTTAAGCGAAACAGGTGTGTACCCTACTCTAAGTTTTAATATGTTCATGGCTATGTTTTAAATTAAATGTGTTAATATGAAAGTGTAAGAATATGGCTAAGGTACCGTGTGTACCCCACACTAATCTTAATAGTGTTATGGCTTAAATATGATATATATATTCATGTGAAAGTGTAAGAATGTGGCTAAAGTACCATATTATGGTACAAAGTACTCAGGTACGTTTTCCTACTCTTTCTAGGATTACGAAATATGTTATACTCAACATGTAAAAAGTGACATGAATGTGAATTTAACTATGATATGCATGATATGAATAATATGGGGCATTCAGGTTATTTGAGAAAGGGAAAGTGAATGTGATGACTTCGGTCTCACTAAGTGAAACGTGATTACTTCGATCTCACTAAGAATATGTGACGACTTCAGTCTCACTAAGTGAATGTGGTGACTTCGGTCACATTAAGTGAATGTGGTAACCCGGTTACATTATCTAAATGTGGTGTCTCATGGCACAATTATCGAGTGGCTATGCCACAAAATTTTATGTGGGCGATGAGCACGCCGACCGCAATGACGCCTTCGATGGTGTGTAGTGGATGGAGGGTTGACTTAGTAGTCCCCACGGTGTGCGAGGTTGATGCAGGTGGAATGTAGCGAGATGGCATATAGGTTTGGGTTGGGTTTGCATCATTATCTTGAATTTTATATGAACATGATATGTATGGTGTGCCTAATTCTATTATATTTTAGTGTTGGTTACACATTGAATCTATCGACTCACCCGCTAGGGAACATGTTTCGTGATGAGCAAGAATGGACCGTGACGGTAGAACTTTAGGGGCCATGTTCACTTGAAGTTAATTTAATTTGAACCTTTATTTTATTTTAAGTCTTGTCTAAATTTTATTTTGGGTTTTGTTTTATGTAATAAGGCCATAGTGATGATTTTATTTCTGTTTTGATTACTATGCTATAAATTTAGGGCTTTATAAAGAATAAGCCCATTTAATTTAAAATAAGCTTAAATATTTTGTCACCTGAAATTATGGGTTTTCATTACTTCTAAAAAAATATATATATAATAAACTTGTTTTCAACTCGAGCCCAACACACAAACAAACTATCTTCCAAAACACACAGTTTTCAAAGTTTTCAAAAGAATTTTGAAACGGTTTACACCAGGGAGCATACCAGATCCGGTCCATCCGCGTGGACCGGGTGTGGGGTGTTTCAATTTGGTATCAGAGCCCAGTTTTAAACTCTCGGCCTATGGCCTAAGGCCCAAAACATTTTTCAAACAAGCCCAAAAGAGTTTTATGGAAATATTTCGAAAATGGATAGGTATGATGACATGGTCCCTAATTCTCCAACGCATGATCCATCGTGTAAGTACCTCATCTATCTGTGTGATTATGTGAATTATAGAAGGGTAGAAAAGAAATGGAACGTAGAATAGCATGATAGGAACTTGAACCCTAGGATTAGTCTACTCAAACACAAATACATAAGACTTAATATACTAAACAAACCTATGGCTAAGTCGGACAAGTTAGGGTGTGGCAACCATGGTACGCGTGTCAGGATTGGATCCCAAGAGCTTGGTATTTAAGCGGTCCTAGTGACTCACCTCCTCTTCAGAGGAATCCTACCAGTGCGTAGCTTCGGCTCACCCTAACCTGCACGACTTAGTGGGTGTGGCAACCCCGACGCATGTCTAGGAATGGTTTCGGTGGGAGCTTGGTTCTTAAGCGACCGCGTGACTCACCTCCTCTCCACTGAATCCCGCTCAGTGCGTAGCTTTGTTTCGCCTCGACCAAGGAGGCTCGGTCATAGGTTAAACCCAATAACTAAAACCCGAAAGGAACTAGCCATTTTCTAGAACCCTAATATAAAAAAATTCTTAAAACCAATTGTTCTCTCTTTAATTCACGAAAATTATTTCTTTTACACAAATTTTCAAAAATTTTCGATTTACAAAAATACCCTAAAGATAAAATTACAAAAATGCCCTTGGTTTATAAAATACCCAACTACTCAACAGCTTTGCCAAAATTTCAATATTTCATAAATGTTCAAAACCCTAATTTGCAAACTATCGTGAAAATACCTTGATTTTTCAAAATTACAAAATTACCCTAACTTACTAAAATTTCCAAAATGACCCTAACTTCCAAAATTTTTGGCAACTTCATCGTTTTGGAAAATAAATTTCTCAAAAAGAACCCTCAAAGTTTCGCAACTTTTGAAATATCCTCGATTGATTAAAATTTTACAATTTACCGGTTTGTGGGAAAATTACCAAAATACCCCAAGGTCCAAAAATTTTGAAATACCCTGATTTTAAAAATTTTCCAAAATACCCGGGAACTTAAAATACCAAAAATACTTTGCGACAAAATCACCAAGGAACCTTATTTTGAAAAATTACAAAATACCCTCGTAGGATAAATTACGAAAATACCCCGGGTAGTGGAAAACAACAACAAATGAAAACTACAACGTTTCTCCGAATGAACTAAGGTTCATAATTGTTTGATGGATGTATGAATGAATGAAAAGACTGTGTGCATGTATGAATATGAAAGAACCACTCCTAAATTCCTTTTCATAAAACTTCTTCGCGAGTAATAAAGTGAAACAAAAGTACTAATTTATAAAAACTTCTTAATCAGATCTCGACGTTAGAAATGAGTTCTAAAGGACGCAGTCATCAAGGACGTGGTAGAGGAAGAATAACTATGTCAGAACCCATTAGATCGGGTCAAGGGTCTGACAATGAGTTACCACCGCCACCACCACCCCCAGCTGTTAATGTCGAGTAGCAAGCTCAGACGGGGGATGATGCTGTGTCGCAGGCTATGTTGCGAGTTTTGGAAATGGTACCTGGCGCGGGTGGAAATACGGGAGCTCAAAAATCTGTACTCGAGCGACTCCGAGCCAACGAAATTTGAGGTGTTTCGTGGAGTGTCCGTGTGGCACCCAAAGTCTACCGAGTATTGGTTGGAAGCAATCAAGCATATTATGGATGAACTCGACCGACCCTCAAGAGAAGTTGAAAGGGATGGTGGCATTACGTGATGAAGCGCACCAATGGTGGTTAAGCGTCAGGGATGGTGCCACTACCGAGGATCGACACGGGAGTATGCTAAGGAGGCATATCAGAAAAAGTATGTCGGCACACAATATATTGATGAGTAGAGGAAAGCTTTTCTAGGACTAGTTCAAGAGAACAGGTCAGTAGCAGCATATGAGGTTGAATTTTTGAGGTTAAGCCGATATGCTCGAGGAGTAGTCGTAACCGAACATGAATGCTGTGTCCATTTTGAGGACGGATTAAGGGATGACCTAAGATTATTGATAGCTCCACATCAGGAATGGGAGTTCTCCGCGTTGGTTGAAAAGGCTAAGGTAGCTGAGGGAATCAAGGACTCAACTAGGCAGAACTCTGACAGAAATAGACCCAAGAGGGGTTATGGATCGTCGAGAAATGTACAGAAAAGGCCCAGAATTGAGGGGTCGAAGGGTCAGCAAGTTGGTACCAGAGGGCAGTATCGTCCTTGTGAGCATTGTGGAAAGAAGCATTTAGGTGAGTGTTTGAAAAAGGCCGGAGGATGTTTTAAGTGTGGGTCCAAGGATCATATGCTCAAAGACCGTCCAAAGATATCGATGAAAAGTAGCAAGAACTTCGTAATGTTAATCAGGTGATAGGGAGACGATGAGCCTCAACGAGGTCGAGGTTCGAGTAATGCAGGTAATGGTCTTTGGCAGAGGACGTGGCGGGCGAGGTACCGCTATCTTGAGGCAAGGCTACCGAAGTTTGGTTTATGCGGTTCACCGTAGGGAGGATAGAGACGCTAGGACATCATAACCCAGACGTTCTTCATTCATGGCAAACCCTATTATGCTTTAATTGATGTGGGCTCGACCCATTCTTATGTTGCCTATAGTGTAGTTGAAACACTAGGCCTAGACTCTGAACTTTCTGATAGGGAGATGACGGTAGTAAGCCCATTAGGCCAAACCATAGTGGTGAATAAAATCTTTCAAATGTATCCCTAGAAATTGTGGAGTGAGCTTTGCCAACCTAATGGAGTTACCCTCGGGAATTTGACTCGATACTTGGTATGGATTGGTTAGTAGAGCACCGAGCCGTGTTGGATTATTGTGGCTAAACGAATGGAACTAAGGACCCCTGAGGATGAGGTGGTCATTATGATAGGAGAAAGAAGAAACTACTTGACTAATGTAGTTTCAATGCTTAAGGCTGAAAGGATGGTTCGTAAAGGGTGCGAGGCTTTCTTAGCCTTTGTAAATGCATTGGATGGAAAGGAGGAAGGTGTCAAAGGAGTTAGAACGGTAAGGGACTTCGAGGATGTGTTTCCAGAGGAATTACCAAGAATACCCCCAGATAGAGAAGTTGAATTTGGAATAGACTTACTACCGGGAACAGCGCCTGTGTCAATCACTCCATACCGAATGGCGCCAAAGGAGTTAGTGGAGCTCAAGGCTCAAATCCAAGAATTGTTGGATCGTGGGTTTATTCGACCCAGTGTGTCTCCGTGGGGAGCACCGGTCCTGTTTGTGAAGAAGAAGGATGGAACTATGCATATGTGCATAGACTATCATCAATTGAATAAGCTGACCATCAAGAACAAGTATCCCTTGCCTAGGATTGATGACTTGTTCGACCAGCTGAAGGGAGCGGCAGTGTTTTCAAAGATCGACTTAAGGTCAGGATATCACCAGTTAAAAGTAAAGGAGGTGGATATCCATAAGACAACTATTAGAACAAGATACGGCCATTTTGAGTTTGTGGTAATGCCGTTTGGGTTGACAAACGCCCCAGTCGCATTCATGGATATGATGAACCGAGTGTTTCAACCTTACTTAGATAGGTTCATTGTAGTGTTCATCGACGATATTTTGGTATATTCTAAGTCTAAAGAGGAGCATGATGAGCATCTCCGGATTGTGTTGCAAGTATTAAGGGAGAAGAAGCTTTATGCCAAATTCAGCAAGTGTGAATTTTGGCTTAGGAAAGTTGCTTTCTTAGGACACGTGTTGTCTGCCGAGGGAATAAGGGTGGATCCTAAGAAAATCTAAGCTGTGTTAGATTGGAAACCACCTAAGTCGGTGGCAGAAATTCGTAGTTTCTTAGGATTGGCAGGCTATTACAGAAGGTTCATGGAAGGATTTTCATCAATAGCCGCGCCATTAACAAAATTGTTGAGGAAGGAAGTACCCTTTGTATGGACGGATAAGCAACAGGAGAGTTTTGAAAAACTTAAGAAGGTATTAACTAAGTCTAATGTTGATTCATTTGAGGCGTAAAAGGATTTTGTGGTGTCGAACGCTTCACATACGGGGTTAGGATGTGTTCTTATGCAAGATAGAAAAGTAGTCGCCACGGCGTCTCGACGCTTAAGGCGCATGAGGTGAACTACCTAACCCATGACTTGGAATTGGTAGCGTGGTCTTCGCCTCAAGGTGTGGAGGCACTATCTTTATGGAGAAAGGTCGATGATCTACACGGACCACAAGAGTCTCAAGTAGTGTTGACTCGAAGGAGCTAAATTTGAGGCAACGAAGGTGGGTGGACTTCTTGAAAGACTATGACTGCTCGATAGAATATCACCCGGGCAAGGCGAATGTAGTAGCGGATGCCCTAAGTAGGAAGGTTGTGTCGGGCCTAAGAGTAATGTTCGCCCATTTAAGCTTGTATGAGGATGGAAGCTCATATGGAGTTGCAAGTCAAGCCAACATGGTTGAAGGAGGTGAAAGAGGACGATTGGTTGATAAGGATTTAAGTGTTAAGTTACAAAAAGCACAGAACGGAGAGTTAGAGGACTATGAGGTTAATGATGAAGGAGTATTGTGCTACAAAGGAAAAGTCTGTATGCCAAGGGACAAGGAGTTAAGATAGAGGATTCTTCGGGAAGTGCATAGTAGCCCTTATGCTATGCATCCCGGAGGCATTAAGTTGTACAGAGATTTAAGAGAACAATTTTGGTGGCCTGATCTTAAACGAGAAGTTACAGAATTCGTGGGAAGATGTCTGACGTGTCAGCAAGTTAAGGTTGAACACCAAGTTCCATCGGGATTGCTTTAGCCAATCCAGATTCCGCAGTGGAAGTGGGAAAGAATTACCATGGACTTCGTTAGTGGGCTTCCCCTTACGCCTACTAAGAAGGACTCGGTATGGGTAATAGTGGACCGTTTGACTAAGTCCGCACATTTCCTCCCAGTAAGAGTGGATTATTCTCTTCAAAAGTTAGCCAAGATATATGTGGTAGAAATCATGAGACTACACGGAGTGCCGGTGTCAATTATTTCGGATAGAGACCCAAGATTCACGTCTCGATTTTGGAGGGCACTTCACCAAGCTTTAGGCACCAAGTTGGATTTCACTACGGCTTTTCATCCACAATCGACAGGCGATCGAGCGGTAATACAAGTGTTGGAGGATATGTTGAGAGGAAGTGTGATGGATTTGAGGAAGTTGGGAGGATTACTTGCCTTTACTTGAGTTCGCCTACAACAACAGATTATCGTGCTAGCATTCGAATGGCACCATATGAAGCATTGTGCGGACGGAAGTACTGTACTCCTACTTGTTGGTGAGTTGGGAGAACGTCGAGTTTTGGGACCAGAGATGGTGGCGTAAACCAAGAGAAGGTTGAGATAATTGAGCACGGTTAAAGGAAGCCTCGGATAGGCGTAAGTCTTATGTCAACCTCAAGCGGAAGGAAATAGAGTTTGAAGTGGGAGACCAAGTGTTTCTAAAAGTCTCACCATGGAAGAAGGTGATGAGGTTTGGTCGAGAAGGGAAGTTAAGTCCAAGGTTTATAGGGCCTATCGGTACTAAAGCGAGTGGGACCAATGGCATACCACTAGAGTTGCCACACGAGTTGCAGCAGATGCACGACGTATTCCATGTGTCCATGCTATGTCACTATCGATCGGATCCCTCTCATGTAGTATCAGTTGAAGAAGTGGAGCTAAGGCCAGACTTAACCTACGAGGAAGAGCCGATTTAGATTTTGGAATATGACGTGAAAGTGTTACGAAGAAAGTCGATTCCTCTAGTCAAAGTGTTATGGCGCAATCATGGATCGGAGGAAGCTTCGTGGGAACCAGAGGAGGCAATGCGACAGCAATACCCTCAATTATTTAGTTAGGAAATTTCGAGGATGAAATTATTTTAAGGGGGGTTGAACTGTAACATCCTAAGAAGGGCCTATGCATTTTGGCCAAATTGTATGAAAAGACATGTTTTATATGTTTTGAATAGATTTTGAACATTTTTGGAAACCTGAGAATGTGTGGAAATGTTACGTTGAAAATAGGAAAGTGACCATTTTTGGAAACCTAAGTAAATTAGGAAAGTAAACATTTTGGAAACTAAGACAAAAGAGGAAAGTAAACATTTTGGAAACTAAGCCAAAAGAGGAAACTAAACATTTTGGAAACCTAGGAAATGTCAAGTTTATGGAGCCGAACGAAAATTTTAGGAAACTTAGAAATGACCTCGAAATGTCGAGTTTTAAAATTTAAAGGAGGAACTTAGGGCCAGGTGGCCTTAAAATAAAAAGTATGTGAAATTTGACCCACAAACGGACTTGAAAAAGTGGCCTAAAGATGCCACTTAAGGCCTCAAGAAATGGCCCGCATGCAAGGGTGTTTGGGCCTGAGTTCGAGTCATATAGGAAGCAAATAAAAGAAGTTTTATTTTGCTTCCATAAGCAGAGTTAGACGGCGCAAGGATCTTGAGAGGAGTTTTAATTCCTTTGGAATTTCGCTAATTAGGAGATAATAGTTGGAATTTAATATTTGATAAAATTAAAATCTATCACATAGGAAGAGTTGGCCGATTGAGGGATTCTAAGGATAGTATTTTTGGCCAAAGAGGGAAAATAAAGGGCCATTCTCCATTCTTTTCTCCTTAAGGGAACCCCCTGCCAAAATTCTCTAGCAAATAACACCACTCTCTTCTTCTCTCTTTAGTCGAATTCTCTCTCTCAAAACTCTTTTCTTTTCTTTTCTTTTCTATTCTTTTCTTTCTTCTTCTATTCCTTCAGAAAAGCCGAAACTTTGTGTTCCATATAAGAGCCATGGCCGTTTAGTATAAAGGATCACTCAGGATTTGAAAACAAGGTAAGTACATCTATGTACATTCGGTCAAAAAGGTCTCTTCCATACTTGAATGATAGATCATATCTAACATATGATTTCAACAAGAATCTAAAGTAAAAGATCAATTTCGGGATTTGAGAACTCCAAGGTAAGTGTGTTCATACATTCAGCCAAGGCCCAATCTTAGGTATTTAGATCAAATTAATCAAAAACTAACCGATTCAGGGATTTAGGATTTGGCCGATTTCAAGGAAGAGGAAGGTGAAGTTTTCGGGATTTAAAAATCCATAAGGTAAGCACCTAAAAGTATTCGGCCAAGGCTTGTGTGATTACATAGATCGGTTCTTTAATTATTAAAAAGCCGAAAACTAACCCTGTTCTTTAATTATTAAAAAGCCGAAAACTAACCTATGATGAGATTCAGGGTTGGCCGAATATCAGGTGAAGGAAAACCAAGTTTTCAGGATTTGAATAATCATCAAATCGGCATCAAAGGTAAGTCTTTTTACAAATCCTACTAGGATTTGGATATTATAGCCAAATAGGATTTATGCTAAGTAATAAGTGATAAATCAAATGTAGGGACTAAGGATCTAAACATTAGATCTAGCTTTTCGGAATCTCAAGGAAACTTTAAGGGAAACAGGTGTGTACCCTACTCTAAGTTTTAATATGTTCATGGCTATGTTTTAAATTAAATGTGTTAATATGAAAGTGTAAGAATATGGCTAAGGTACCGTGTGTACCCCACACTAATCTTAATAGTGTTATGGCTTAAATATGATATATACATATATTAATGTGAAAGTGTAAGAATGTGGCTAAAGTACCATATTATGGTACAAAGTACTCAGGTACATTTTCCTACTCTTACTAGGATTATGAAATATGTTATACTCAACATGTGAAAAGTGACATGAATGTGAATTTAAGTATGATATGCATGGTATGAATAATATGGGGCATTCGGGTTATTGGAGAAAGGGGAAGTGAATGTGATGACTTGATCTCACTAAGTGAAACGTGATGACTTGGTCTCACTAAGAATATGTGACGACTTGGTCTCACTAAGTGAATGTGGTGACTTGGTCACATTAAGTGAATGTGGTAACCGGTTACATTATCTAAATGTGGTGTCTCATGACACAATTATCAGTGGCTATGCCACAAAATTTTATGTGGCGATGAGCATGTCATCGCAAACGCCTTCGATGGTGTGTAGCGGATGAAGGGTTGACTTAGTAGTCCCTACGGTATGCGAGTTGGTACGGGTGGAGTGTAGCGGATGGCATATAGGTTTGGGTTCGGGCTTGCATCATTATCTTGAATTTTATATGAACATGATATGTATGGTGTGCCTAATTCTATTATATTTTAGTGTTGGTTACACATTGAGTCTATCGACTCACCCGCTAGGGAACATGTTTGGTGATGAGCGGTAATAAGGAGACGATGCAGAACTTGTGGTGGCCATGTTCACTTGAAGTTAATTTAATTTGAACCTTTATTTTATTTTAAGTCATTGTATAAATTTTATTTTGGGTTTTGTCTTATGTAATAAGGCCATAGTGATGATTTTATTTACATTTTGATTACTATGCTATGAATTTAGGGCTTTATAAAGAATAAGCCCATTTAATTTAAAATAAGCTTAAATATTTTGTCACCGAAATTATGGGTTTTCATTACTTCTAAAAAATATATATATAATAAACTTGTTTTCAACTCGAGCCCAACACACAAACAAACTATCTTCCACAACACACGTTTTCAAAGTTTTCAAAAGAATTTTGAAACAGTTTACATAGGGAACAAACCAGATTCATCCATTCGTGGTAGGGTGTGGGTGTTTCATATATCCTGTATTGTGTGGCTATGAGATAGTTGAAAATTTTTGGGACGAAATTTCTCTAAGGAGGGTAGATTTGTAACATCCCAAAGTTAAAGAATAACACCCTAAAAATCTGAGTATTGGTATATTGCATGATTTGGTGTTTAGATTATGAAGGAAAATTTTCTTACTTTTATTTTCGTGTTTATTATAGTCTGAAGAAGAGTATAGCATAATTTGGGTAAGGAATAAATTTTATATTTGAGAATTTATTGAAGAGAAGCAAGTGTCATTAATACTTAAGTTAATTTAAATGTTAATAAGTGACACAAGATGAGTACATGGCATGGTGGTGTTGGCGCATGAATTAGTGCATGAGGAAGAGGTTTGAATCCTTAAATAGCATTTAGACAACTTTTATTTTGCTCTTCTATGGTAAGTGTCGCCAAGCTCATTTATGGAAAGTGTTGACCTTGTTATTTTGGTTAGTATATCAAAGGAATAAGGTAAGTGTTAACATATGGTATGGAATCAAGAACTTATGGAAAGATATGGAGACATGGGGCAAGTATCAAGGAGAATGTTTTGAAACAAAATCATGGCCATTTGACCATGCATTTGGACGGCAATATGGTCTAGGGGGGAGCCGAATTTTTGGTGTTAGTTTGGCTAGGATTTGAAGCCTCTTTTTGGTCATTCTTAGCTTATGTGCAAAGTTTTGCAATCCTTTCTCAACTTTTCTCCCTTAGCCGAATTTGTGTATTTGGTAAAGCCTAATTCTTTTGACCATTTGGACATTTTTTTTTTGTTCATCTTTTGAATATTCTCTTGTGCCTCTTCTTAGTGCCGAAATTGTTAGTACCAAAAAGACCATATCTCTCTTTTTGTTTTCTATCTCCATTGCCGAATGTACCTTGCTCTCTAATACATCTTTTCCTTTCTCTTTTCTTCTCTTTGAAAACCGAATCTTCATTATCATCTCTTCTCTTATTTTATTTCTTTTCACTCATCTTTTCTCCATTGTTTTTTTTCTCCATGGCGAATATTAGTGAGCCATAGCGAATCATTTTTTCTTTTCTTTGGTTATCATAGCAGAATCCTCCATCACTTAGAGACATCATTTTCAATCCTTTCTATTCAACCGTGGACAAAAGGGTAAGAATTCTTTTAGTTTCTTTTAGTTAGAAGTAGTCATGGCGAATATTGATGGTGGTATGAAGGCTTTCTTAGATCGAAATAAACGCTCATTCTATTAACGTTTATTTATGTTATACTTTAGTGCGATAACGGAAGATCAGAAATCAAGTGGTCGTGAGTGACATAGAACGTTTGATCGATTCTCCTTGTGGAACAAGAATATTTGTGGTAAGAAATCTCGCCTTTAAGATCTTTAGAATTTTATTTCGATATATTATTAGGATTAACTATCTTTTGATATTGAAGATCTTCAAAATAGGAAGAAAAGGCGGTGTTTAGTTATCGTAAGAGGGGCGGATCCACTATTCCCCCTAAGTATAAATGAAGGGCGGTTTCGGTAGTTCGGGATTTTCCACCGGGTTGCGGACCATCTACCGAAGGAAATCAATTATTCGAAGTAGTAAGAACTCCCGAGCCTTTGTACGTTAGTGGATTCTCAAATAATAAAGAATCGATAAACGAGGAGAAACCGAAAATTGAAGTGATCCAAAATCAAGAGGGTAAGGTTTTGGATCAAATGTCTATAACATATTTTGTTCATGTTAATGTCCTAATAAGATCGTATTATGTTTAGGTGTTGAAGAGCGGGAAGGGTTAGTACTCACGATATCGAGGTGTGTAACTTCACACTTTTCTCGGGTTTAGATGTTATTCGTGGTATGGAGTTAAATCGTAAAACGACTAGATCGGTATAAAACGTAATAATTGGTATTTGGTGAAATTACATGAAAAAGGATAATATGGTGAAAATTACGAAAAAGCCCTCGATGAGTTAGATGGAAAAATATAAATTTTCATGTCTTCGTAAAATGGACCGATAAATTTGATAATTAGTAATTGGGCCGAAATCTCTGTTAGATCGATAATTTGGGCCGAAATCTCTGTTAGATCGATAATTGGGCCGAAATCTCTGTTAGGTCGATAATTGGGCCGAAATCTCTGTTAGATCGATAAATGGGCCGAAAACTCTGCTAGATCGTGAATGGGCCGTAATCTCTGTTAAATTGTTAAACGGGCTGAAAACTCTGCTAGATCGTTAAATGGGCCAAATTCCTACTAGATCGTAATTTTGGGCCTAAGATATTAAATTGCTAAAATGGGCCAAATGTTTGGGCCTTAATAAAAATCTAAAATATTGACTCTTGTTAATGGGCCTTTTTAATAAAATCATTATATGGTCATAGACTACTTTGCATACATATTGCATGGGTTGGGAAAATGATGAAGAGAAGAAAGGCCTGTTGCCAAAATCTAGTTCGGTGGCTCTGCCACAAAATTTATAAATGGCTATTTGCCTCTAGTTCGGTGGCTCGCCACAAAATAATAATTGGCTCAATGCCTCTAGTCCGGTGACTTTGTCACAATCTAGTTCGATGGCTCGCCACAAATATAAAATGGCTTAATGCCTACGATTGGTGTGATGGCGGGGTGGGTTGACTTGATCCCCACAGTGTGATGGTTGGTACGGGGTGTGTAGTGATGGAATTAGGTTTGGGAGGAAAAATTCATTTTTACATGCATGTTATTAATTATGTTATTCATTATGCTATTAATTATGTTATTAATTATGTTGTTAATTTCGCTTATGGACTCAAGGCCCAAATCCATAATTTGAAAATCGGCCTAGTGGATAAAGTAAGTGAGTTATACATCGAGTTCTAAGTAACTCACTCCTCAAATTTTTCATCTCGTAATGGAAATTGACGTGGACTTGGGCGAGGATGACTTCGTGGAGGCCATCTTGCAAAACATGGGTTTATTAAACTCGAACTTTTAATAAGTATTTTACTATTTTGGGTTAATGTAATAAGGGCCTCTATTAATAATTCATGGATTTTTATGTGTGTTTGGTTTTAAACTATATTTTGGACATTTAAATATGGGCTTATGATTATATGATGTTTTTATCAAAATAAATTGGGTTTTCAAATATATGAAATTCCTTTATAAATATTTTATTATTTTTAACTCTTAAATAAATTATCTAAGGGTTTTGATAATACAATGTTAATGATGATTTTTTTCAACTAATGTTTTCTAATATACATCAAATTCAAAATACTCTTGATTTTTATTAAACCTTGTAATTAAAAATAATATTGTAGATTTTCAACTCATTGAAGATTTTAAGATAGCTCGATTCATGTAACAAACCAAATCTAGTCTTAATGCATAGACCGGGTTTGGGGTGTTACATTTAATGGTATCAGAGCTAGTTTCAAAAACTCGGCTGTGGTTTGGGTTCGCAAATAATTTCTGTATGAAATCGTTCAATTATATTTTAAAGATCAGTATGGCACCACAAAGCATCCGGCAACAAGTCAAGTAAGTATTTATTACTTAATGATTACTATGATGATCATAGGAACACTCTAGAACTTCTAGTTTAGATGTGAAAAAAAATCGTAGAGATTGAGACTATAGGATATGTTGCGAAAAACAATTTTATCTCTCAAATCTCATAAAACATCGTTAATAAACACCGAAACAAATTTTCTGATTCATAAAACTTGTAATCAGATAAAAATGAATAAGCCATCATGAGCACTAGAGGACGTGGTCGTGGACGCGGTAGACGTGGCCGTGGTAGAGGCAGAGGTGCTACAACTGAAGCACCAAATCATATGTCGGAAATGGATGCACCTGCATCAATTGAGAGTGAGACAGGATCACGCGATCAATTGGAAGAAGACAATGCTTTGACTCAAGCCATGCTGCGAGTCCTAGAAAGGGTCGCTGGAACTAGAATTGGGCCAACAACTCGTGGGTCAATTTCAGAACGACTTAAGTCCAATAATGCGGAAGTTTTTAGAGATGTCTCTGGTGTAGCTCCGAATGTGGCTGAATACTGGCTCGAAGCTGTGGAACGGATTATGGATGATATGGAATGCACCGTTGAGCAAAAGCGAAAGGAGCATGTCTTTGTTAAGAGACGAGGCGTCGGTGGTGGCTCAACTTTCGAGAAGGCACCAAGTCGACCGATTACTTGGGAATTCTTTAAAGTCGCCTTCCAAGGAAAATACGTTGGAACAAGTTATGTAGACACCAAGGAAGGAATTTCGAATCTTGTACAATAGAGTAAAACAAAGAAAGATATGAAGTCGAGTTTTACGTTTGAGCCGCTATGCTCGGACAATTGTATCAACAGATCATGAACGTTGTGTGCGTTCGAGGATGGACTTAATGATGAGTGAGGTTACGATTGCCCACAAGTTAGAACTTTTTCCACACTTGTGGAGAAGGCCAAGATAGTCGAGGAGGCTAAGAATTTAGAACGTCAGAATCGAGAAAGATTTAGAAACAAGAGAGAGACACATCAATCTAGTTCTTCAAAGAAATTTCAGAAGAGACCTTGGGATGATGAACCAGTTCAAGGTAGAACACCGGTAACAAATAATCAAAGTCGAGACTGTGCTGAATGTGGAAAAAGACACTTTGGAGAGTGTTGGAGGAAAACGGGCGCTTGTTACAAATGCGGTTCAATGGATCATCAGTATAGAAATTGTCCTCAACGTATGGATACGACTCAAGAAGTTCGTAATAATGATGCACAGCCGACCAGAGGTACTAAGCAGCCACCGAGAGGTCGTGGACAAGGTCGTGGTGGTAATGGGGTTGGTCGTGGTCAAGGTGCACCGGGTCGAGGCAACGGTCCTAGAGGTAATGCAGATGCAAGACAGCCTGGACTGGTTTATACAGTTAGACGCCATGAAGACGGCAATGCACCGATGTGATAAGCGGTACGTTCTTCATCTTCGATGTACTGTTATTGCTTTAATAGATATTGGCTCTACCCACTCATATGTTGCTAGTGCCATATCCGAAAACACAATTTAGAATCAAATTACCGATAGTGAGATGACAAGTAATTAGTCATTTAGACAATCGGTAATTGTTAATAAAATGTTTAAAGACGTGCCTTGGAAATTCAAGAAGAGGTATTCTTGGCAAACTTGATGGAACTACCTTTCAATGAGTTCGATCTCATTCAGGCATGGATTGGTTGGTTAAACATCTAGCGCAATTGGATTGTGCTGAAAAGCGAATGTCGATAAGAACCTCGGATGATAAGGAAATCATAATGATTTGTGAGCGAAGGAACTACTTGGCAAATGTGGTATCTGCATTAAAGGCAGAGAAGTTGGTTCGGAAAGGATATGAAGCATTCCTAGCCTTTATCTGTGCTTTGGATGCCAAAGAGTTATCTGTGAATGATGTGAGAACGGTGAAGGAATTTCCCGATGTATTTCCCGAAGAACTTCGTGGTATACCTCCAGATCGGGAAGTAGAATTTGGCATTGAGCTTTTGCAGGACGACTCCAAAGTGTCATTGCTCCTTATAGAATGGCATCAAGGAGTTGGTGAGCTTAAAGCTCAAATTCAAGAATTGTTGGATCGAGGATTTATTAGACCAAGTGTGTCTCCATGGGGAGCACCAGTTTTGTTCGTCAAGAAGAAGGATGGATCGATGCATATGTGCATTGATTACAGACAATTGAATAAATTGACGATCAAGAATCGGTATCCTCTGCCGAGAATTGACGACCTGTTTGATCAATTAAAAGGAGCTTTAATTTTCTCCAAAATTGATTTGAGGTCGGGTTATCACCAGCTCAAGGTGAAAGAAGCGGACATTTATAAGACGGCATTTCGGACTAATTACGGACATTATGAGTTTGTAGTGATGCGTTTGGATTAACCAATGCACCAGCCACATTTATGGACATGATGAACCGAGTCTTTCAACCATATTTAGACGGTTTATGGTAGTGTTCATAGATGACATATTGGTTTATTCGAGAAATGAGGAGGAGCATGACAAGCATTTGCGGATAGTATTACAGCTACTTCGTGATAAGCAACTGTATGCCAAATTTTGTAAATACGAATTTTGGCTAAAGGAAGTGACTTTCCTTGGTCATGTGGTATCAGCCGAAGGAATAAGGGTGGATCCTCGGAAAATTGAGGCTATTCTAGATTAGAAACCACCAACATCGGTAGTGAAATTCGGAGTTTCTTGGGTTTGGTGGATACTATAGACGTTTTGTAGGGGTTTTCGTTGATTGTTGCACCCTAACTAAACTATTGGAAGGGAGTTCCGTATAATTGGAAAAGCAGAAGAGAGTTTTGAGAAATTGAAGAAAATCGACGGAAGCTCCAGTTTGATTCAAAGGAGGCTGAAAAGAATTCTTGTTTATTGTGATCGTCTCACACGGGTCTAGGTTGTGTGTTGATGCAAAATGGAAAGGTGGTGGCCTATGCTTCTCGTCAATTGAGACCGCACGAAGTAAACTACCCTACTCATGATTTGGAGTTAGTCTGTGATCTTTGCTTTAAAGATTTGGAGACACTATCTCTACAAGGTGAAATCATCATCTACACGGATCACAAGAGTCTTAAATACCTCCTTACCCAAAAGGAGTTAAATTTAAGACAAAGAAGATGGGTAGAATTATTAAAGGATTATGATTTCTCAATCGAATATCATCTTGAAAAGGCTAACGTGGTAGCTAACGCGTTAAGTCGTAAGGCAGTATCTGATTTGAGAGCATTGTTTGCTCATTTGAGTTTGTATGAGGATGGAAGTTTGTTAGCAAAACTTCAGGTGAAGTCGCTGTGGCTGGAACAAATCAAGGAAAAACAGACATCAGATGAAAAGTTGGGACCTTTACTTCAGCAAATTGAAAATGGTGAAATCGAGGATTTTGGAATAAACACGGAAGGTGTGTTGTGCTTTCGAGGAAGAGTATGTATGCCTAAGGACTCAGATCTGAGGTAAATGATTCTACGGGAGGCGCATAGTAGCCCTTATGCTATGCATCCCGGAGGAAATAAGATGTATCGAGATCTCCGTGAACAGTATTGGTGGCCAGGGTTGAAGCGGGAGATTTCAAAGTTTGTGGAAAAATGTTTGACTTGTCAGTAAGTGAAGGCAGAATATCAATTACCGTCTGGATTGTTACAACCTGTAAAAATTCCTCTTTGGAAATGGGAAGGGATAACCATGGATTTTGTTAGTGGGTTACCTTTAACACCTACTAAGAAAAATTACATTTGGGTAATTGTTGATTGTTTGACGAAGATCGCTCATTTCCTACCATTCAGACGGATTATTCATTGCAAAAGTTGGCAAAGTCAGACGATCTCGAAATTGTGAGGTTGCATGGGGTACTGTATCTATTATATCGATGCGAGATCCCGATTTACATCACGATTTTGGAAAGCTCGCATGAAGCCTTGGGGACAAAGTTGAATTTCAAGACGGCTTTTCATCCTCGGTCGATGGTCAATCGGAGAGGTAATTCAGATATTGGAAGATATGTTATGGGGATGTAATCGACTTGAGGAGTAGTTGGGAGGATTATCTACCATCGCGGAATTTGCGATATAACAATGACTATCGATCTAGCATTGGATGGCACCTTACGAGGCATTGTATGGTCGTAAGTGTTGTTCTCCTATTTGTTGGACTGAGTTGGGTGAACGACAGATGGTAGGTCTTGAGATGATATTTGAAACAGAGGAAAACGTAAAAGTTATTGGAGCACGGTTGAAAGAAGCCTCAGATAGACAGAAGTCGTATGCAGACCTGAAGCGAAAGAATATCGAGTATGATGTGGGGGATCAGGTTTTCTTGAAGGTCTCACCTTGGAAAAAGATTTTCAGGTTTGGAAAGAAGGGCAAGTTGAGCCCTAGATATTTTGGACCATACTGTGTGGTGAAGCGTGTTGGTCTAATGGCCTATCAGATTGAGTTACCTTCGGAGTTGGGTCAAATTCATAATGTTTTTCATGTTTCCATGTTGAGGCATTATAGATCGGATCCTTCGCACTTAGTACCCAGTAGAAGAAGTGGAATTGAATTCAGATTTGTCTTTTGAGGAGGAACCAGTGGAAATCTTAGATCGAGATGTTAAGGTGCTAAGAAAGAAAACCGTGCGTTGGTCAAAGTTCTATGGCGTAACCACCGAGTGGAGGAAGCTAACGTGGGAGCCTGAGGATGCAATTCGGCAACAATACCCTCACCTCTTTCAACCGGGTAAATTTTGAGGATGAAATTTTCTTTAAGGAGGGTAGAGTTGTAACACCCTAAAAATCTGTGTATTGATATATTGCATGATTTGGTGTTTAGATTATGAAGGAAAATTTTCTTACTTTTATTTTCGTGTTTATTATAGTCCGAAGAAGAGTATAGCATAATTTGGGTAAGGAATAAATTTTATATTTGAGAATTTATTGAAGAGAAGCAAGTGTCATTAATACTTAAGTTAATTTAAGTGTTCATAAGTGACACAAGATGAGTACATGGCATGGTGGTGTTGGCGCATGAATTAGTGCATGAGGGAAGAGGTTCGAATCCCTTAAATAGCATTTAGACAACTTTTATTTTGCTCTTCTATGGTAAGTGTCGGCCAAGCTCATTTATGGAAAGTGTTGACCTTGTTATTTTGGTTAGTATATCAAAGGAATAAGGTAAGTGTTAACATATGGTATGGAATCAAGAACTTATGGAAAGATATGGAGACATGGGGCAAGTATCAAGGAGAATGTTTTGGAAACAAAATCATGGCCATTTGACCATGCATTTGGACTGACAATATGGTCTAGGGGAGCCAATTTTTGGTGTTAGTTTGGCTAGGATTTGAAGCCTCTTTTGGTCATTCTTAGCTTATGTGCAAAGTTTTGCAATCCTTTCTCAACTTTTCTCCTTGGCGAATTTGTGCATTTGGTAAAGCCTAATTCTTTTGACCATTTGGTCATTTTTTTTTTGTTCATCTTTTGAATATTCTCTTGTGCCTCTTCTTAGTGCCAAAATTATTAGTACCAAAAGACCATATCTCTCTTTTTGTTTTCTTTCTCCATTCTTAGAATGTACCTTGCTCTCTAATACATCTTTTCCTTTCTCTTTTCTTCTCTTTGAAAACCGAATCTTCATTATCATCTCTTCTCTTATTTTATTTCTTTTCACTCATCTTTTCTCCATTTTTGTTTTCTCCATGGCCGAATGTTAGTGAGCCATAGCCGAATCATTTTTTTTCTTTTCTTTGGTTATCATAGCCGAATCCTCCATCACTTAGAGACATCATTTTCAATCCTTTCTATTCAACCGTGGACAAAAGGGTAAGAATTCTTTTTAGTTTCTTTTAGTTAGAAGTAGTCATGGCCGAATATTGATGGTGGTATGAAGGCTTTCTTAGATCGAAATAAACGCTCATTCTATTAACGTTTATTTATGTTATACTTTAGTGCGATAACGGAAGATCAGAAATCAAGTGGTCGTGAGTGACATAGAACGTTTGATCGATTCTCCTTGTGGAACAAGAATATTTGTGGTAAGAAATCTCGCCTTTAAGATCTTTAGAATTTTTATTTCGATATATTATTAGGATTAACTATCTTTTGATCTTGAAGATCTTCAAAATAGGTAAGAAAAGGGCGGTGTTTAGTTATCGTAAGAGGGGCGGATCCACTATTCCCCCTAAGTATAAACGAAGGGCAGTTTTGGTAGTCTGGGATTTTCCACCAGGTTCCAGACCATCTACCGAAGGAAATCAATTATTCGAAGTAGTAAGAACTCTCGAGCCTTTGTACGTTAGTGGATTCTCAGCGAATAACGAATCGATAAACGAGGAGAAACCGAAAATTGAAGTGATCCAAAATCAAGAGGGTAAGGTTTTGGATCAAATGTCTATAACATATTTTGTTCATGTTAATGTCCTAATAAGATCGTATTATGTTTAGGTGTTGAAGAGCGGGAAGGGTTAGTACTCACGATATCGAGGTGTGTAACTTCACACTTTTCTCGGGTTTGGATGTTATTCGTGGTATGGAGTTAAATCGTAAAAACGACTAGATCGATATAAAACGTAATAATTGGTATTTGGTGAAATTACATGAAAACGGATAATATGGTGAAAATTACGAAAAAGCCCTCGATGAGTTAGATGGAAAAATATAAATTTTCATGTCTTCGTAAAATGGACCGATAAATTTGATAATTAGTAATTGGGCCGAAATCTCTGTTAGATCGATAATTTGGGCCGAAATCTCTGTTAGATCGATAATTGGGCCGAAATCTCTGTTAGATCGATAAATGGGCCGAAAAATCTGTTAGATCGATAAATGGGCCAAAACTCGCTAGATCGTGAATGGGCCGTAATCTCATTAAATTGTTAAGCGGGTGAAAACTCGCTAGATCGTTAAATGGGCCAAATTCCTACTAGATCGTAATTTTGGGCCTAAGATATTAAATTGTTAAAATGGGCCAAATGTTTGGGCCTTAATAAAAATCAAATATTGACTCTTGTTAATGGGCCTTTTAATAAAATCATTATATGGTCATAGACTACTTTGCATACATATTGCATGGGTTGGGAAAATGATGAAGAGAAGAAAGGCTGTTGCCAAAATCTAGTTAAATTGGCTCGCCACAAAATTTATAAATGGCTATTTGCCTCTAGTTCGGTGGCTCGCCACAAAATAATAATTGGCTCAATGCCTCTAGTTGGTGACTTTCTCACAATCTAGTTCGGTGGCTCTGCCACAAATATAAAATGGCTTAATGCCTACGATTGGTGTGATGGCGGGGTGGGTTAACTTGATCCCAGGTGTGATGGTTGGTGCAGGTGTGGGTAGCGGATGGAATTAGGTTTGGGAGGAAAAATTCATTTTTACATGCATGTTATTAATTATGTTATTCATTATGCTATTAATTATGTTATTAATTATGTTGTTAATTACGCTTATGGGCTCAAGGCCCAAATCCATAATTTGAAAATCGCCCGATGGACAAAGTAAGTGAGTTATACATCGAGTTCAAGTAACTCACTCCTCAAATTTTTCCATCTCGTAATGGAAATTGACGTGGACTTGGGCCGAGGATGACTTCGTGGAGGCCATCTTGCAAAACATGGGTTTAGTAAACTCGAACTTTTTAATAAGTATTTTACTATTTTGGGTTAATGTAATAAGGGCCTCTATTAATAATTCATGGATTTTTATGTGTTTTGGTTTTAAACTATATTTTGGACATTTAAATATGGGCTTATGATTATATGATGTTTTTATCGAAATAAATTGGGTTTTCAAATATATGAAATTCCTTTATAAATATTTTATTATTTTTAACTCTTAAATAAATTATCTAAGGGTTTTGATAATACAATGTTAATGATGATTTTTTTCAACTAATGTTTTCTAATATACATCAAATTCAAAATACTCTTTGATTTTTATTAAACCTTGTAATTAAAAATAATATTGTAGATTTTCAACTCATTGAAGATTTTAAGATAGCTCGATTCATGTAACAAACCAAATCTAGTCTTAATGCATAGACCGAGTTTGGGGTGTTACATGGGCCTAGTAGGATTAGGCCCAATGGGCCTTGGGGTAGTAGCGTTTAAAATTTTTGAGAACAAGAGAATGGTACTAAGGCAAGTTGAATCTAGTAGGTGAGTGACTTTGGAAGGTTAGGGGGCTTCTATGAAGTCTCGAGTTCAAACTTTGGTTTTAGGAAAATTTTGGTTTTAGGTGAATAAAACCCTGAGAGTTAATAGTATGCTTTAAGAATAAAATATGGAGAAAAATGACACAAGTGGAATGCGTTGTAACACCCCAAACCCAGCCCAAACACTATAGTCGGATCTGGCATGTCACTAAAAATATTCTGTAAAAGATGTCCAAATTTTCGGGAAATATTTTTTTCCTTGTATTCAATCTTTTGTTCGGAAGAACTTAATAACGTGATAAGTTTAACTAAGTTATAAATTGCTTTTGTTGTTTTATGAATTAAAAACCAAAATCTTAATATATGCCTTAGTTTAATTAAAGTTTAAGTGCTGGCGAGAATGAAAGCCCAAAATAAAACCTAAAAAGCAGTATAATAGTCTAGTGGCCCATGGCCTTATTACAACGAGATTTAAGACCCATTAAATAAAAATATAAAATAATAGATTAGAGTCTTTTTGCTGAATCCAAATGTTCTTTTCCATGGCCACCTTGCTCTCCTCTCCAGCCCAGTCCGTTGCACTAGGTGCTTCCCAAATTGTTAAAATAACGAGGTAAGTCATAAACTCGAGTGTGCAACCCTCGTGCACCATTAGATTGGGCCTTAGCCCACGATCAAAATATAAAACATAATATAGCAGATAACATACATAAAGCCCAACCCAATCCTAGGTTTCCATCCGCTACACGCCACCCTTACCTGTCGATCACACCATTGGGGATTTCTACAATCAATCCACACCGCTAGTAACCATCGATGGCGGTCATGCTACGATTAGTCGCTCATCGTCAAGTTGTGACATAGTCACCAGTGAAATGGCATAAGCCACCGTAAAGCAGTACTTCTCCTTTTCATCAATTACCCAACCCCGAGCATTCGTGAGAAATCGACATACGAGCATATTATCGAAGAAGGACGAAATCACTAACACGATGATTAGCCTTTACCTCCTCGGTTTTCAATCATAATGTCGGATTTCGGCATCTAATGAGTATAGCGATTTATACATATATATATTAGTACTCAATCTAATAGTGTGAAAGGTTACACACCTGATTATTGTCGATACCCTTGCTAAACTGATCTACAACTTTGCTCAAAAAGCCGGAAAGATGTGAAAATACGACCTCTCCTATATTCGACCATGGTAAGTGTTCTACCCGATTTTATGAATTTAAAATAAACAGTTCTCCTCACTTAAACTGATTAGATCCCGGAAGTAGGATAGTTTGAATACTACCGGTGAAAACCTTGACGATTGAGATCTCCTTTAAATCTCGATGTGCCGCAAAAGAAAAAGAACCCGGGATTAGTTTCCAAATGGCCATTCGGCTAAGGTTTCTAAAAGCCAGAGAAATATTGGAATCTCAAAATCGACACTTACCTATTGTTTTCTTCAAGATTCGGCACAAGTAAACTCCACTGAAGAAAATTCAGCAACTTCAGAAGGTGAGATCTTAGTGATTTTGGCTTTTTATGAATATCCCGGAAGGATAAACTGATATGGTTTCATCTAAAAAGAAAAGTGAAAAGAGAGCAAAGAGAGAGTTGAAGATTCGGCTAGAGTGTTAGAAAAAGATGAGACAGGATCATCGGAGGTTTTAATGGCGAAGAAAAGAAAAGAGAGGGAGAATAGAGTAGAAATTTCGACAGAGAAAAGAGAAAAGATGGGAGCTTTAACAGCAAATTTTGGCACCCCCCTCTGCATATAGAAAACCGATTCCTCCCTTACAGAGATTGATTTTCGGGCAACACTGCAACATATGATAGCTTCTATCTTTTTTTTTCCTTATCTTAATATGTTATCTCCTCAAAATAGCCTTAATTATCACCAACTCATCTTTCCGAAGATTCCGCTATTATCCTCACAATTTAAACATAATAAAATTCCTAAAAATTGCCTTGTGCCGTCCCTCCTAGTCCCCATTCAAGTCTTAGAAATGTGGCCCTAAGCTTGGGCTTTAAGCAACCAATCCTAAAAAATTACCTTGTGCTATCCCCTCCTAGTCCCCATTCAAGTGCCGAAATGTGGCCCTAAGCTTGGGCTTTAAGAAACCAAAATTTGGGCCCTTTTCCATCTACTAAAATGCCACTTATAGCTTCCCTCATCGAGCCCCTTGTTCTTTGGGCCACAAGCCCAATATGTCAATTTAATTATTGAAACTTTATTTAAACCCAAGTATGTCTAAACAGAATATTTAAAACAAGGCCTCAGCCTAACTTTGAGCCCCATTTGAACCTCAATTGTCTCCTCTCTTCTCTTAATCAACTTATGAGGCCTCATGCCTGAGACTAGGGTCCACTAAGTAAGAAAATAAATTTTTCCTATGGTCTCACCTAACTCTAAAGCTTCAAATAATCCCGATAATACCTTAATATTATTATTCTAAGTGCTACACATACATATTAACTCCCATGCACAGAAATTAAAAGTTTCAGGATTTTTGGGGCGTTACAACCCAATAGGCCCAAATCTACTAGGCCCAAATTCGGGATGTTACAGATTTACCCTCCTTAAAGAAATTTCATCCTCGAAATTTTCAACTAACCATCAATTTTACTACCCAAGTTTCACCACTAAGCTTTCGTTGTGCACTCTAATTCTAAAAATAAACACTCAATAAACTACAGTAGGGTACGCACCATTATTCGCATATGTAGCGTCTTCGTCCCCTTGGCGATGTGCTGTATAGACCAAAGCTGGCTGCCTTGCCTCAGCATAACCTGCACCTCTACCTGGTGCTCCACGACCACGTTCATTACCAATATTGCGCTTGGCTTGTCCACGGCCCTTTGGTGGTTGCTGACCTCCTCTCCTAACTTGATCAGAACCTCGTCCCGCGGGCTGTGCCTGCTCTACCTGTGGACAGTCCTTAATCATATGCTCTGTGGATCCACACCTGAAACATCCACCGGTTCTTTTTCTACACTCCCCATAATGTGCTTTCCCGCACCAATTACATAATCGATTCTGATTCCCCCAGCAGGTGTCGAAGCACGAGTTGGCCCATTAGACCTAGGCCTTTTTTGTGAATTCCCAGATGCTCCTGCCGGCCCAAAATTTCTCTTATTCCTTCCCCTCTCCTTATCTCTTTCCTGTCTTTCTGTCTGTTTTACCTCCTCAGCTATCTTAACCTTCTCCACCAGAACAGCAAAATCTCTCTCTCTGCGGGGCTATCAAAACCCTTAACTTATTCTACAATCCATCCTCGAACCGAACACAACGTTCATATTCAGTTGCTACTATTCCTCAAACGTAGCGTCTCAAGCGCAGAAACTCTGCCTCATATTCAGCTACAGATTTACTTCCCTATACCAAATTCAAGAATGCCTTCCTCTGCGCATCCACATAGCTAGCCCCAACATACTTTCCCTGGAATGACTCCTTAAAGAAGTCCCAGTCAATTCGATCTGCGGCAGTACCCTTCTTCACCGTGAGCCACCACTGATAAGCCTCGTCTCGTAGAAGAGACACAACCCCTTTTAACTTCTCTTCCACCGTGAAATTAATTTCATCCATTATGCGCTTCATTGCTTCCATACAATACTCAGCTGTGTTAAGGGCTACGCCAGAAACTCCCCTAAACACTTCTGCCCCATTGGCTCGGAGTCGTTCAAACACAGACTTCCGAGCTCTTAAACTCGTGCCTGCTCCAGCCACTCTCTCCAGAATTCGCAACATTGCCTGAGACACTGCATCGTCTCCACCCATTTGGTCCTGAAATTCTCCCACCACAGCTGGCAGTTTCGGCATCTCGTTTCCTGACCCGTGGCTAGACCCTATTGGTTCTAACACGGTCATCCTACCCCTACCGCGTCCACGCGGCGGACGTCCTCTACCTCTTGTACTCATTCTTCCGATTGACGTTTATCTGATTAAGAGTTTTATGAATCATTAATTCGTTCCACCGATTAACCACGAACAATCTTATAAATAGTAGTTTTAAGAGTAGTTCTTTCGATTTCGCATTCACAATTCAGTCTCACGTTCGTATCCCCTAGTTCTAGGAAACACATACATTCAATCAACATACAAAGAACATCCATGAACTTACATTCATCAAATAAAGGTGTTTTCGTTGTTTCACTACCCAGAGGTATTTTTGTAATTTATCCTACAGGGGTATTTACATAATTTTCCAAAATAGGGTTCCTTGGTGATTTCGTGAAATAAGGATATTTTGGTAATTTTGTGATCCGGGGGTATTTCAAAAATTTGGAAATTTAGGAGTATTTGGTAATTTTGACATCTATGGGGTATTTCGGTCATTTTAAAATTTGGAGATATTTCGGTCATTTTAAAATTTGGGGGTATTTTGGTCATTTTGCACATCAAGGGTAGTTTGGTAATTTTTACAAATCAAGGGTGTTTTCAAAATTTTACAAAGCTAAGAGAGTATCTTGAAGAATTTGATTTTAAAATATATATATATATATATATAGTAGTGTTCAGGTGTTTTTGGTTGTTGTCATGTTGTGTGAGTTTTTTTTTTTCTAAGGAAAAATTTCGTTGATTTTGTAAATCGGGGTATATTTGCAAATCTTGGAATTTTTTTTTCCAAAATAAGAGTATTTCAGCAATTTTATAAAAACAAGATGGTTGGTCCCTTTCGGGTTTTAATTATAGGGTTTAGCCTATCAACAAGTCATCATGATTAGGGTCAACGGCCACTACGCACCAGGTAAGATTCCAGCGAAGAGGAGGTGAGTCGCTAGGACTTCTTAAATACCAAGTTCTCCCTAAATCCACTCCTAGACATGAGTATGCTCGTTGCCACACCCTATCTCAGCTAAGGTGAACAGTCACTACATACCAGGTAAGGTTCCAGCGAAGAGGAGGTGAGTCACTAGGACTGCTTAAGTCCAGGCTCTTCTGGACCCAATCCTAGACATGCGTATGTTTGTTGCCACACCCTACTCTTGCGACTCATTCACGGGTTTGTTTAGTAAGTTTAAGTCTTATGAGATTTAAGAAGTAGTTTAAGCTAAGCCTAAGCTCCATCAGATTCTAACTAAAGTAATATACGTCCCATAAGCCCATCAAGCCCACATATAAATATCATACAATGGTTCAGAATACTTACCTGGCGGACTTGGGCCGGAGATGCAGGTGCCATGCCAAAAAACCCATCTTGTAACATTTATAAAACATGCATACTTCGAAAACCTATTTTTAGAAAACGTTTTGAGCCCAAAAACCCCAGAGCCTAGTTTTGAACCGGGCTCTGATACCAATCTTGTAACACCCCAAACCCGACCCAAACACTATAGCTGGATCTAGCATGTCACTAAAAAGATTCTGTAAAAGATGTCAAAATTTTTGGGAAATATTTTTTTCCTTGTATTCAATCTTTTGTTCGGAAGAACTTAATAACGTGATAAGTTTAACTAAGTTATAAATTGCTTTTGTTGTTTTATGAATTAAAAACCAAAATCTTAATATATGCCTTAGTTTAATTAAAGTTTAAGTGTCTGGCAGTAATGAAAGCTCAAAATAAAACCCAAAATAGAGTATAATAGTCTAGTGGCCCATGACCTTATTACAACGAGATTTAAGACCCATTAAATAAAAATATAAAATAATAGATTAGAGTCTTTTGGTGAATCCAAATGTTCTTTTCCATGGCCACCTTGCTCTCCTCTCCAGCCCGGTCCGTTGCACTAGGTGCTACCTGAAATTGTTAAAATAACAGGGTGAGTCACGAAACTCAGTGTGCAACCCTCGTGCACCATTTGATTGGGCCTTAGCCCATAGATCAAAATATAAAATATAATATAGCAAATAACATCTATAAAACCCAACCCAATCCTAGGTTTTCATCCGCTACACGCCACCCTTAACTGCCGATCACACCATTGGGGATTTCTACAATCAACCCACACCGCTACACACCATCGATGGCAGTCATGCTACAGTTAGCTGCTTATCGTCAAGTTTTGACATAGTCACTAGGCTGAAATGACATAAGCCACCAGAAACAGAGTTGTGATAGAGTCACCAGGCTGAAATGGTATAAGCCACCAGAAACAGAGTACTTCCCTTTTCATCAATTACCTAACCCCGAGCATTCAGAGAAATCAACATACAGAGCATATTACTGAAGAAGGACAGAAATCACTAACCTGATGATTAACCTTTACCCTCCTCGGGTTTTCAATCATAATGCCGAGATTTTGGCATCTAACAGAGTACAGTAGATTTATACATATATATATATATTAGCACTCAATCTAATAGTGTGAAAGGTTACACGCCTGATTATTGTCGATACCTTTCCTAAATCGATCTACAACTTTGCTCAAAAAGTCGAAAAGATGTGAAAATAGGGCCTCTCCTATATTCGGCCATGGTTAGTTTTCTACCCGATTTTATGAATTTAAAATAAAAAATCCTCCTCACCTAAACCGATTAGATCCGAAAGTAGGATGGTTTGAATGCTACGGTGAAAACCTTGACGATTGAGATCTCCTTTAAATCTCGATGTCGCAAAAAGAAAAAGACCCGGATTAGTTTCCAAATGGCCATTCGCTAAGGTTTCTAAAAGCCGAGAAATATTGGAATCTCAAAATCGACACTTACCTATTGTTTTCTTCAAGATTCGGCACAAGTAAACTCCATCAAGAAAATTCAGAACTTCGGAAGGTGAGATCTTAGTGATTTTGCTTTTATGAATATCCGGAAGGATAAACTGATATGGTTTCATCTAAAAGAAAAGTGAAAAGAGAGCAAGAGAGAGTTGAAGATTCGGCTAGAGTGTTAGAAAAAGATGAGACAGGATCTCGGAGGTTTTGGCCAATCAAGAAAAGAAAAGAGAGGAGAATAGAGTAGAAATTTTGCGAGAGAAAAGAGAAAAGATGAGAGCTTTAACGACAAATTTTGGCACCCCCTCTGCATATAGAAAACCGATCCCTCCCTTAGCGTAGATTGATTTTACGCCAACACCGCAACATATGATATCTCCTATCTTTTTTTCTTATCTTAATCATTATCTCCTCAAAATAGCCTTAATTATCACCAACTCCTCTTTCCAATATCTGCTTATTATCCTCACAATTTAAACATAATAAAATTCCTAAAAAATTTCCTTGTGCCGTCCCCTCCTAGTCCCCATTCAAGTTCCAAAATGTGGCCCTAAGCTTGGGCTTTAAGCAACCAAAAATTTAGGTCCTTTTCCATCTACTAAAAATGCCACTTATAGCTTCCCCTTACTGAGTCCCTAGTTGCTAGGCCACAAGCCCAATATGTCAATTTAATTATTAAAACTTTATTTAAACCCAAGTATGTCTAAATAGAATATTTAAAACAAGGCCTCAGCCCAACTTTGAGCCCCATCTGAACCTCAATTGTGTCCTCTCTTCTCTCAATCAACTTATGAGGCCTCATGCCTAAGACTAGGGTCCACTAAGTAAGAAAATAGATTTTTCCTATGGTCTCCCCTAACTCTAAGGCTTCAAATAATCCCGATAATACCTTAATATTATTATTTTAAGTGCTACACATTCATATTAACTCCCATGCACAGAAATTAAAAGTTTGGAGATTTTTGGGGTGTTACAACCCAATAGGCCCAAATCTACTAGGCCCAAATTAGGGATGTTACATGTGTGGTGTAGTAGCAAAGTGACGCCACATAAGAGACAATGAGGTAGCACCAAAAGGAAGGAAGGAGGTCCAAGGTTCAAGTCATGGCTCTTGCATTTTGGATTTCTTTTTAAATGGACTCTAGAATTTTGCCATAGGGTTATATTTAGTTGCGCATGGTTTTAGACACAAGAAAGTGAGTGGTCTAGTGGCAAGGCATCACTAAGGGTGCAGAGGAGCGTAAGTTCGAATCTCATGACAAGCAAGGGAGTATTTATTTTGCGGATTGGATGGGAAGAGTTTGAGTTCGATTTAAACTCTACTAATGGAGGGATCCCACATCGGAAAGATACAAAGAAGGAAGGTGAGAAGCTAGCTGTATAAAGAGCATTCTATGAGGAGAGTTAATATACCTTGGTGGGCGTTTGGGTGCAGACCTAGAGGATAATCGCCAATAGTAGCGAAGAAAGGGCTACTAGAACGTGAGGTACACGGTAAGGTTACGATGAGGTTTCGATTTCCGATAAGTGTATATTAAGTTATGATTAATCGTTAGGTGATGTCGATTGTAGGTTCGTGACTAAGAGCTTTCCGGTAGCAGCGTGGTTACGTGTGTGTACAAACACTACACACGAAATCGGCCAAAGAAAGTGGCTAAATGGGCCTAGTAGGCCCGAGGCTAAGTTTGATGAAATGGTTTGGTTGGTTATCTGAATTGAATTAGACATGCATGATACATGATCTGAATTTGTTCGGGCCTATTTGGCCATATGATGAGACTTGGGCACGATGGGTCGTAATGATGTAATTTGGGTTTGATGAGCTTTATGGGGACGTAGACATGTATGCTAGGGTTTGTGGACCTTAGGCCTAGTTTGAACAACTCTTAAATTCCATAAGACTTTCTAATAATTAAACATGCCTGTGAACAAGTCGCTGGGTTAGGGTGTGGAAACGGGTAACGCATGTCTAGGATTGGATCTACGGAGAGCTTGGTACTTAAGCGGCCCTAGTGGCCCACCTCCGCTTTTTCTGGAATCCTACTTGGTGCGTAGTGTTCATTCACTTTAGCCGCGAGGACTTGTTGATGGGCCAAAGTTCATAGCTAAAACCCGAAAGGGACCAAAATACCCCCTGTTTGCGAAATTACCCAAATACCCTTAATTTTCAAAATTACCAAAATACCCCTAATTTGTGAAATTACCAAAATACCCTTGGTTTATAAGATTACCGAAATACCCCTAGTTTGTAAAATTACTGAAATACCCCTAGTCTGTAAAATTACCAAAATACCCCTAGTTTGTAAAATTATCGAAATACCCCAGATTACAAAATTACCAAAATACCCTTAGTGTGTAATTACTGTTTTACCCCTAAATGACAAATTACTGTTGTACCCTCGTGGTAGTACTAACGTTGTCTGTGTTAATTGTATGATTGATTATGATCGAGATGCACTGCATACATGGATTAAGTTATGAGTAGAATTATCGAATTACCTTTGGTAGGTAAATTACAAAAATACCCTTGGTGGGTAAATTATAGAAATACCCTCGATGGGTAAAATGACCGATATGCCTTTGGAGGGCAAAATGACGAAAACGTCCCTACATGTTATATGATTATTCTTGTATGTGATTTAAGATTGTTATCGGATGATTATTATTGTATGTTACATTCATGTGTTATTATGTTGCATGGGGATGGGATTATTCGAAAGGGGAAGTGCAGATAGGATCGCTTGGTCGCTTGACGACTGTGGATCCACCGAAGACTTTTAGCCACAGAGCAGCTATCTTTGCACCGATAAGTTAGTGCCGCAATCGGTGCTACATAAGGAGTGTAGGATGGGTGGGTCGATTAAATCCCCAGAGTGCGGGTTGGACAGAGACGGAATGCGGGGGTTGGTATGGGCATTAATGCATTGCATATGTGGTATTATTTGAGATGGGCTCAGGCCCGGATAAATATGATTTGTGACATTTATGGGTTAAGGCCCAACTGAGGCTATTTTGGGCTAAGGCCCAATTGCCACAGATCTCGTAATAGGCTTGGCCGGATTGTTGTGATGCATGTTCTTACCGATGAGGGTTGTGCACACTGAGTTTTTGTAAACTCACACCCTCTTTTTAATATTTTTTTCTCAAGTAGTTCTCAGTAAGCGATTCAACGTGCTGGAGGACTCGGAGGTGGCCACACTACGAGCAGTGTTGGACTCTAGTATTTTACTTATTTTTAACTTGGGTTAATATTTTGTAATAAGGCCTCTTTTAAATCCTGGTTTTAGTTTTGGATTTTTTTAGTTTATTATGTTTTAAATCTGTTAAACTTTGTATCACGGTTTTCCAAAACAATATCTACTTTCAGAATACTATGCTTTCGCGAATAGGTCGTAAACATCACATTTTCATAAGTCAGTCATTTTAATTAAGTTTCTGCAGCAAACAAAGTTTTTTTTAGGTAATAACTTTTTAATAAATGTCGATTAATAATGAACAACTGCAAACTGGGACTTTAGTTTTTAATATCAAGAAAGGTTTTCAAATGGAACCATGGTTTCTCAAAAAGCACCCCAATACGACACGCCAGATTCGGGCTAACTTCTAGGCCAGGTTTGGGTGTTACAAGGAAATACATACACATAAACTGCCGAAGTTTACAAAGGGCATGTATATCATTTTGACAACTCTGAATTTTAATTTGTAAATGGCAACCAGAGCGACCTCCTCTTATGAAATTTTTTGTTATTGTAGTAGTATCTTTGGCAGTTTTAACAATGCTCGAATGACTTTAATCACCTATTTGTTGCTAACCCTTTCAACATTTTGCTTAAACACAAAGAAATAAATTTCTCCCACTCAACATTCATGATGTTCAGAATAGGTGATTAGCATAACTAAGCTTAATTTTCTTAGCTTGATTTCTTTAGTTCACACTCTTCTTTCCACCAATTACCGTCGTCCAATTACTAGTATGAAGACTGGTAAATATAAAAAGGGAAAGTTCCATATTTTTTGGCTTGGATGCTTATTATTGTTTGGAATTCTTGTTTTGTTGTTTGGTTTCCATATTCTTCCATTGCAAGAACATCATTGGGGTTAAACAGGGTGGAATATTAGGTTTCTTGTTGATTGTTTTGCCACTTTTAGAGACATTCTATTAGATTACCTAATTTCCAGTTCATCCATTGGCTTTTTTCCTTTCTTTTTTTCAGCTTATGTGGTTGCTTTTTTTTTTTTTTCATTTATTGCTACCATCTTGCATCAGTGGGTATAAGGTTTAATTTAGAATTGTTGTTAGATTAAGGTTGGTTTAGAAAAAGTGTAGAAAAATGCAATGGGGCTTTGGGATCATGAGCTCAGTGGATTAGTTAGTTATTCAGTTTATTACTTATAATGAATGATATTGCTTGGAATTATTGATATAGTTAATTGTAAATTCAAAAATTAATAAAGAAAAAATTTGGTTTTGAAAATTTATAGAACTGTTTGGCATTAAAAAAAAGAGATGAAGTTTAGCAATGAGAGAATAATAGAACTATTTCATTTAAAAGTCAATTTCTAAAAGTCAAAAGCACCTTTTTCTTACCATTTTTTTTGGTTTGATTTGTCAAACCATGGTTTTAATGTCAGCTTTACATTGTTTTTGTAATTGAAAACAATTTCGACCTCAAAAGTAAACTAAACATATATTGCTGTTTGTTTTTGAGATGTTTCGTTATCTACCTATCATTTGTTTTTGCAGATGTTTTTAATATTTGGGGATTTGTATTTTATTTCATTTCCCTTGTGGATTAGACTTTTTAAAAAAAAAGTAATGTTTATGTATGATTTATATAGGAATTACTTAAAAGAAATAATTTGTTTTAAATAAAACATAATTACATTATTTAAAAAAACAATGTCATCATCTTGAACTTATTAGTATTTTGAGATTATTAAGATTATTTTTTACATATAATAATATATAACTTAATTTACCATGTTTAATCTAAATGTATAATAATCTAATTGTAGGTCTTGGTTATATTTTTAATTATTCAATAGTTCATCTGTATTTTGGGGACTTGAAGTTAGGGGAAGAACCACGCTCATCGAGCAAGAGAGCAGCTGAGTTTGGTACCATTGTGTTGCTTCCACTCCTTTTATTTTTGTGCTTATTATCTTCATTGCTAATACGGTGGTAGCAATCCACAATTTGGGATTGTCTCCTTACTGCTATATTTTTCAAATTGTATCATATCATATATGATATTTGAAATATTCATATCTAAATTTATAATAATTGAAATAAATAAATGTTAAAATAACCTCATTTAACTTTCCCAAATTTCCGCAATGAAGGGTAAAATTTTTTTAAGGCGAAATTAAATTATATATTTTACGATAATAAAAATATAATTTAATTATTCATATATTATAACTTTTAAAAAATTAAATTAAAATTTTATCATTTTAAGGGTTAAAATGTAATTTTACCATTAT
The DNA here is from genome assembly GCA_025506655.1 of Gossypium rotundifolium. Taxonomy (NCBI): domain Eukaryota; kingdom Viridiplantae; phylum Streptophyta; class Magnoliopsida; order Malvales; family Malvaceae; genus Gossypium; species Gossypium rotundifolium. Next base: position 147,960,787 of record CP106728.1, read on the forward strand.
TAATTTAAACTTTTATAAATTAAAAAAAAAACAAAATGAAAAATTTTCCATGTAACTTCCATTGTTATGTTTCAAAGCAAACTAGAAACCTTGGCTTCCCCACTTACCCTGCCTCTACCTATCTTTCATTGTTATGTTTTACTTTTGTTTACCATTATGTTAAATAACATCCATGCAATATATAAACAAACATAATTTAAACTTCTTAATAAATCTAATCCATCAACATTATTTACTTTTAAATAATCTTAATAATCTTATTATAATTATTATTGAATAAGGTTAAAAGTATTTTAACCTTATGCGCATAATTAGGATTATTTACTTTTAAATGAAAGTACTTATGAATTCATCTTTCCCAACACATTATAAAAAGTTTCATATAATATATGTATATCTCTATAACACTAGAAATTATGTAATTTGAAAGTGGATGTATTTTAAGATTACATGCTCATTATTAATTTTAATGTTCATTTTTCTTTGACAGTGTGTTATTGCTTCCTCTTCTTCTTTGGTTTGCTTGATTGCTTCTTCCACCCACAGTTGAGCTTCTTATATTCACTAAACCACTATAAGTTGTTTACAAATTAAATTCTTTGATTTTTTTACTCTTATTGAAATTAATATTGAAGAAATGTGACCCTTTTTACTATGATTTGAAGATATGTAACACTTTAATATAATGCAGTAATGGCTCGTCTGCCTTTAATTGTACAAAGTGAGAGACGTAAAAGAATTGGTCCTGCTATTACAATATGGTTGCAAATGTGTACAGTTGCAAGTTGGTTCTTAGTTGCATTAGGTGCAATCCATAGCCTACATACTTATAAACCAAGGATTAGATCCTATATTTTAGATTTTTATGCAAAACGAAATTATGTGAACAGACTTGTATATGCTAGTGACAAGGCCTATATTGAACAAGTTAGGATGAATAGAATTACCTTTTTTAAACTATGTGAGATGTTATAAACTTTAGAGGGATTGAAGTTGTCAAGGAACATACTTGTTGATGAGCAAGTGGCAATGTTTTTACATATCATTTCTCGTCACCTTAAAAATAGAGTTATCAAACATCACTTTAATAGGTCCAGGGAAACCATTAGCAGATTATTTCACAATGTTTTAAATGCTGTCATACGCTTACAAGATGTGTTATTTAAAAAGACAGAGCCAATTACAGCTAATTCTACAGACCCAATGTGGAAATGGTTCAAGGTATTGGAGTGAGTTCTATATATAGCTCGTACATAATTTAGTCCATTTAGATTTAAGTATAGTATCCTAACTCGAGGTTTTATACATGTGATGTAGAATTGCTTAGGTGCTTTAGATGGAACCCATATCAAGATTAGGGTTCCAACAGTTGATAAATCTAGATATCAAACGCGAAAAGGTGACATAGCAACAAATATGTTAAGTACTTGTACACCTGATATGCATTTTGTTTATGTTCTTCCTGGTTGGGAAGGTTCTGTTGCTGATGGACGAGTTCTTCGAGATGCCATTAGTAGGAGACATGGACTAAAAGTTCCTCATGGTAAAGTGTAAAATTAGAGGAATTTGAATTAATTTTTAAGATCATACTTTTTTGGGAAATTAACCATGACAAATAGTTTCTTTTATAGGTTGTTATTATCTAGTTGATGCTGGATACACAAATTGTGAGGGATTTCTTGCTCCTTTTAGAGGACAAAGATATCATTTGAATGAGTGGCGTCAAGGTTACCAGCCAAGTACTCCGGAAGAATTTTTTAATATGAAACATGCTTCAGCGCGTAATGTTATTGAAAGATGTTTTAGGTTATTAAAACTTAGATAGGGAATACCTAGGAGTCCATCATTCTATCCTTTGAAGGTGCACAATAGAATCATTATTGCATGTTGTTTGCTCCGTAATTTTATTCGAACCTATATGAGTCTTGATCCTGTTGAAGCGGAGTTGAAAGAAGGATTACCTAGTAATGTGATAGATGATGATGAACTGAATATCGTAAATATTCATCTATCGGATGCATGGGCTACTTGGAGGATGGAACTAGCCAACCAAATGTTTGATGAATGGCAAACATTTAGCAATTAGTTAGGTTTAAGGTAAAAATAGTAAACGTTTAGTTGTTTATGTTATTTCATGTATCTAGTTTATAAAACTTTGGTGGTGTTTGAATTGTTTCTTTGTATTGTATTAGACTTGTTGAATGACAATTTATTTTCTTTTTATTCATCATGTGTTATAATTTTATAAAGTGTTGATCTTTTGATGCATAATATTGAACTTAATTTTAATTTGTGTTTTTTTCTTAAGATAATTATGTTAGTGTAATATCCTGATTTTGTGGGTCTGTGCATTTGATGCGTTGCATGGCTAAATTAGTAGATGAAGGCTTTGAGGTTTGGATTGGGCCCAGGTTTAGGCTTAAATCAAAGTTAAATTGTTTAAAAAGGAAGTCAGTAGTATTTTTAATTTAAATTATTATGTTAGTAGCAAGCTGGGCTCGTGGCCCAAAAATTCTGGAGTGCTTTGAGTGGCCATTAAGGTGGCGCCACTTAGGGGGGATTAGCCATGTGTGGCCACTTGAAGCCCAAATGGATGGGTAAAATTCGGTACTCCTAGGGTAAGGGGGTTGGACGGCACCTAGCTACCATTTAGGAGTGTTTATTCTTTTATTTTTATGATTAAAAGGTGATAATTAAGGGAAGAGAGTTGGTTTGAAGGTGGTCTCTATTGGAGGTGAGATGGGGATTGGGTTATCTAGATGGATAAAGGTTATCAGGAGGGAGAGATTTGGCTGAAACTCCAACTCTGAGGAGAGTGCTTGTGTAGCCGAATTTTGTAGCCAAAGCACTCCTCTTTCTTTCATTTTTTTCATCCATCTACTTTGCTAGCCGAAAATCCTCTCCTCCTTTTTCTCAAACTTTCTTCTTTTCTTTTCCTTGCCGCCACCTCCCAACACTTTCTCCCTCTCTTCAATTGTTTTTCTTTCAAACCCACTCCCCTCTGATCATCTTCCTCCATAGCCGAATCATCAAGGTGGTTTCTCTGTTTCCCTGTAACATCCTAAAAATTTGAGTATCAATATGTTGCTAGAGGTTAGCTTGGGTTTACTTAGAATTTGAATAAAAATTAGTAAAGAGTACTTTAGTGTAAAGAAATCGGTGACCTTGAAACTTAAGTTAATTAAGTACTAAAAGATGGCATAAGATGAGTAATTGGCAAAGTGGTGATGGTGCCATAAGTTGGACTTGAGGGAGAGGTTGAATCTCCTAGCATGCAATTTGGGAGTTTTATTTTTTGCTTTATCTTAGCATGTGTCGGCTATGGATAAGATTAGGATGAGTTGGATTAATTATTTTTTTGGTAAGAAGACTAAGGGTTATGGAAAGCTTGGGTTAGGGGATAGAATGGCTTGAATTGGGGGATAATGTTTCTTAAACTTAAGGAAAAGGAGGATGATATGGCTTGAGACTAGGGTGATGTTTTGGCAACTCTTTCATGGCCTTTTGACTATGTATGTGGACGGCATAGGGGCTAGGGGAGGCCGGTTTTGTTGATTGGCTTGGTAGGCTTGTGTGTTGGAGAAACACATTCTTTTGGTCATTTTGGCTTTGGCAAAACATATTTTCTCTCCATCTATTTTCTCTCTAGCCAATTTGTCAACAACCTTGAGGAAATAATTGCATCTTTCTTTTTGACCATTTGGTCATTTCTTTGCTAATCATTTTAGTGTTTTATTTTCCTAGTCTGAAACTATCAACACACAAAAAGAAAGAAGGCCATTCTTTTCTCATTTTCCTCCCCAAATGCCGAATGCACAATTCTCTTAAACTCAATTCTTTTCCTTCTCTTTTCTTTCTCTTTTCTTTCTCTTTTCATTCTCTTTTCTTTCTCTTTTTCTTTCTCTTTTTCTCTCTTGAAAACCGAATCATCATCATATTCATCTTCCATTCTTTTACTTCTTTCTCAACTAAAGTTTCTTGAATATTTTCTCTCATGGCCAAAAGCTAGTTTGCTCTTGTGCCGAATCATTTTCATTTTCTTGTTTAGTCATAACCGAATCTTCCATTAGACATAAGTATTCTTCTCACTCAATTCTTTTCAACCGTGGGCAATAGAGTGATTTTGGAGGGCAGAAACTCAAAGTGTTCTTGAGTATTGTGGATCGTTGGAATCAATCTTAAGAGTTAAGGTAAGGAGTTTATTCAAGGATTTTCATATTATTCGTCATATTGGTATAGTTGGTTATTTAATCGATTTCGTTATAGGGACGTAATCGCTCGATTGCTACCTAGTGGAACGAGGATAATTGTGGTAAGCCAATCTCATTTTTTTAAAATTGTTAGTCCTATTTCGATAGTTATTAGTTTGACTAATGATTTTATGTCATTAATGACATTCAAGATAGAAGCGAGAAAAGGGTAGTGAATAGTCTTGAAAGAGGGTGGTTCCGCTAATCCCCTAAGTATAAGCGAAGGTCATTTTAGAGAATCGAGATTTTCCATCGAGTTGCGGACCCTCATCCGAGGAGAACCAGTTGTTTGAAGTCATTCGTACTACCGAACCTTTGTTCGTTCGTGGATTCTCATCGGGTAACGAATCAACAATCGGGGAGAAACCAAAAATAGAAGTGGTTCGAAATCCTGAGGGTAAAGATTTAGATCGTTTATCAATAGTGTAGTTTTATTTAAAAATAGTGTTCTAATTTATCGTGTTACGTTTAGGTATTGATGAGCGAGAAAGTCTAGTTCTCACAAAACCAGGTGTGTAACTTCACACTTATCTCGGGTTAGATGTTATACCGTAAGTATTGGGAAAAATCGTAAAATTGACAAAATTAGAAAAATGCGTAATAATTAGTATTTATGTGAAAATACATGAAAACTGTTAAAGTTGTGAAATTTATGAAAACGTCCTCAATGAGTATTTGATAAATTGTAAAAATATGCTATATCGTTAAATGGGCCGAAAAATATGCTAGATCGTTAAATGGGCCAAAAAATATGCTAGATCGTTAAATGGGCCGAAAAATATGCTAGATCGTTAAATGGGCCAAAAAATCTGCTAGACCGTTAAATGGGTCGAAAAATCTACTAGATCGTTAAATGGGCCAAAGTATTAGATTGCTAAATGGGCTAAATGTTATTTTGTATTATGGGCCTTAATAACAACTTGAAATACTGATTCATATGTAAATTGGGCCTTTTGCTAAAATTATCATATGTATATAGACTATTATGCATACATGTTTGCATGGGTTGGGATTTATGATGAAGAGAAGAAAGGCCTGTTGCCAAAAGTCTAGTTCGGTGGCTCTGCCATAAATATTTTAATGGCTTATTGCCTCTAGTTCGGTGGCTCTGCCACAAATATTTTAATGGCTTAATGCCTCTAGTTCGGTGACTTTGTCACAATCTAGTTCGTTGGTTCACCACAACCAAATATAAAAATGGCTTAATGCCTACGATCGGTGTGTTGGCGGGGTGGGTTGACTTGATCCCCACAGGTGTGATGGTTGAATGCAATTGGTGTGTAGTGGATGGATATTAGGTTGGTTGGGAAATTTCATTTATTATATTGCTAAATGCTAAATCATTTTATGGGCTCAGCCCAAAATAATGACTTGATGATCGGCCCGATGGATATAGTAAGTGAGTTATACACTGAGTTCTGAGTAATTCACTCCCTTAAATTTTCCATCTCAGGTAATGGAAATTGATGTGGACTTGGGTCGAGAATGACTTTGTGGAGGCCATACTACAAACATGGGTTTTATAAACTTTGAAATTTTATTAAGTACTTTCTTTAACTTACAATTTTGGATATGATGTAATAAGGCCTCTATTAATATTTATGGATTTTTATGTGTGGATGGATTTTAATTTTATTTTGATGGGTTTATGCTAATCCTATAATGATTTTTTTTTTAAAAAAAATACTTTGAAACATATGAGATTCTTTAACTTATCTTATCTTCAAATTCTTTTGAACTCTTTAAAAAAATTACTTAAAGGATTTAGATATTTAAATACTAAATGATAAGACTTCAACTAATGTTTCTTAAAATTAGCAATTTAAATCATTTCTTTTGGTTTTATTAAACTTTATTTTGAAAGGTTTTGTAGTAACGATTCACTTAAATCATTAGAAAGATTAAAAGAATGTTTGATCTATGTGACAAACCAAATCTCGTCTTGACGCATAGACCTGATTTGGGGTGTTACATTCCTGAAGGTTCATCGTAAGCCAAATACTCCTTTGTAATCCGGTGAGTTTCAGGATTTCCTTCCTCTGTGATTTCTTTATTTCTATCAAGTTCTAATCCAAATCACTTGTTCTAAGGCTTGTCGATTTCCCCTCTCTGTCCATAGAAGTTGAATCTTGCCTATCAGTAGTCAGAAGTGCCGATTTGGTGGAAAAACCGAAGGTAGGTTGATGGTAGGTTTGGACGAATGGCCTTTCTTGTTCAATTGAGGTTGGCCGAATGGTTTTTCTTGTTCATTATGGTGGGCCGAATGTCATATGGTACATGTGTGGTCCCGAGTAAAGGATCGGATTGATATTTTGGTGTTGGCCGAATGTAGGTGGGGGTGTGAAGCTTTCTTAAAGACTTTCAAGATTTGACAAATTAGGTAAGGGTTCGTTTCGGTGTTATAATTATTTAAGTAGTTAGATCTCATCGTTTGATTGGTTAAGTGACTAAGGATTATTGTGGACGCTAATAACAGACAAGCAATAGGAGGGGTTGGATCTGTAAACCCAACGCCAAAGTAGCGTAGAAGCGATAATCAAAACGGTGTGTAACTCTTACACACTTTCTTTACGTAATATGTTATATGTTATGTGTTATTAAAAGCGGAATATCGGTAATGATTACCAAAGTACCCTTGTGGGTAAAAGCATGGATGCCGGGTAAGTTGTTATTATTACTCTTGTTGAATGAGATCTAATGCATGATACTCTGTATACATAATCTTGTATGTTAAGCATGATCATCTTGATATTGTTAGCATAACTATGTGTTATGGGTGATGAGAGGAAGGGAAGTATAATTTATCGGTGTCACCGGTGAGTTGGTATCACACGTGGGTTGGCCCACAAATTATAAAAATCATGACTAAGTCTCGGTGGTTTGGCACCACACGTGGTTTGGTACCACATATGTATCTCTTTTGTAACCCGGTTACGGTGGTTTGGCATTACCAGTGGCATGGTACCACAAGGGGTAGATTTGGGAGATATGGATGGATACCTAGGTTGATGGGTTGCATGACATGCATATTTGTATCTGAATTTGTGTAAGAGCATATTTCCATCTGGGATGGGGACTTACACACTGAGTCTAGGTGACTCACCCCTTCCATTACATTTTGCAGATCAGGCCTAGATCATGGATATGGAGCCGAAGAGGACTCGAGGTGGCCATGCACAACATTTGGTTTATCACAAAATTTTCATTCGAACTTAGTATTTTGTTTAATTTTGGTTTACAGTTATGTAATAAGGCCGCCTAAACTTTATTTTGGGTTTGTTTTTTATTTAGTAGACTCTAAAGTTCATATTTACTATGTTAATTAAACTAGGAATGGAATGTTTTAAAAAAAATTAAATAAGTACTTGTTTTATTTTATATATATATATATCATGCCTAAGTAAATAATACGGAATATCAACATGTTTTGCACCTTTCCAAAATGCCTCGACGTTTTCTAAAAGAAAAATTAGTTTTACAATGACTTTCCCTTTTCGAAAACCAATGAATCGATTTTAAAACATTTTTTTCCTTTCCGTGGCACGTCAGATCCAGTTGTGCCATTTAGATCGGGTTTAAGGTGTTACATTTTGGTATCAGAGCCCGGTTCAAAAGCTCGGTTGTGGGCTTAGGGCCCAAAATATGTTTTGGGTTTGAGAAGCGATTAAGCATGGCTTTGAGTCTCGCACCGATCCACCCAGTAAGTACCCTAACCCATTGTGATATATTTGTTGGGTTTTGTGGGCTTAGGCGTAGCTAAGGATGATAGTACCAATGGACTCTAGGTTTAGACAAACAACTTTTCTAATCCATAAGACTTAACTTTAATAAACAAAACACATAGACAAGTCATAAGGCTAAAGTGTGGCAACAAGCATATGCATGTCTAGGAGTAGATCAGGAAGAGCTTGGTATTTAAGCGGTCAGAGTAACTCACCTCCTCTTGCAGAATCTTACAGTGCATAGTGATTGTTCACTTTAGCCAAGCAGAGTGTGGCAATAGGCATAAGCATGACTAGGAATGGATTCAGGAAAAGCTTGGTATTTAAGCGGTCTAGTGACTCACCTCCTTTTCACTAGAATCCTACCTAGTGCATAGTGACTATTCACCCTAGTTGCGGCGTGTTTGACAGGCCAAAACTTACAACTAAAACTCGAAAGGGACCAGCCACACTATTTTGTGAAAACCCAAGCTTTGAAATTACCAAATAACCCCTAGATTTGTGGAAATTACCTTAGATTGAGAAATGACCAAAATACCCTTGGTTTATAAAGCTACCAAATTACCCTGACTTGTAAAATTTTCAAAATACCCTCTGAATTTACAAAATTACTAAAATACCCCCGAGTTGGGAAAAATTACCAAAATACCATCATTTCACCAAATCACCCGGAATTATATTTTGGAAAATTACAAAAATACCCCTGTAGGTTAAAATTATGAAAATACCCCCGGGTAGAGAAATGACGAAAATACCCTTAGTTGATGGATGTGCTCGTATGAATGTTGAAAGTGCATGTTTCCTAGAATTAGGAATACTGAAAACTGTAGATAGGTCCGAATACGAAAGAATCACTTTTAAAAAACTATTTTTCATAAAATTGTTCGTGGATAAATAGTGAACAGAGTTAATAATTCATAAAATTCTTAACCAGATAAACCGAACGAGAAGAATGAGTACACGAGGTCGTGGACGTCTACCGCGTGGCCGTGGTAGGGGTAGGATGGCCTTGTCGGAGCCAGCAGGGTCTGGCCATAGGTTTGGGAATGCGATCTGGGATCTCCGACGATGGAAGTGAGTTTCGAGACCGGTGGTGGTAATGATGTAGTATCATAGGCAGTACTACGAGTTTTAGAAAGGGTTGCCAGGCAGGTGGGAGAGTAGGAACTCGTAAATCGATGGTTGAGCAACTCCGAGCTAGCAGAGCGGAGGTGTTCAAGGGGGTGTCCGGTGTAGCTCCCAATACTGTTGAGTATTGGTTGGAGGCAATAGAGCGAATAATGGATGACTTAGACTTCTCGGCTGAGAAGAAGTTGAAGGGGATAGTATCTTTTCTCTGGGTTGAGTCGTACCAGTGGTGGCTCACGGTTAGGGATGGTGCAGTGGTAGGTGATATCACCTGGGATTATTTTAGGGTAGCCTATCAGAGGAAATATGTGGGGACTAGCTATACTGATGCGTAACGTAGGGCATTCCTAAATTTGGTACAACGGAATAAGTCGGTACTCGAGTACGAGGCTAAATTTTTGAGGTTGAGTAGGTATGCTCGGGGTATGGTGGCTACGAAACATGAGCGCTATGTTATGTTCGAGGACGGGCTGAGAGATGAGCTACGAGTGTTGATTGCACCTCAGCGTGAAAGGGAATTTATCGTTCTCGTGGAAAAGGCCAAAATAACTGAGGAGGTGAAGTGGACCGAGAAACAGAATCAGGATAAGGGCAACGATAAAAGGAGTTTTGGGCCATTAGGGTCTGGAGGAAGTGCTCAAAAAAAGACTAGATTTGGTGGGCCGAATCAAGCTGTGAGGCCTACTGCTGCTACTCAGTGGCCACCCCAGTGTGCTCGATGTGGGAAGCCTCATTCGGGTGAATGTTGGGCTGGTAATAGAGGATGTTTTGAGTGCAGGTCAATGGAACACCAGGTAAGGGACTGTCCGCAAAAGTTAGCTAGGATCCAAGCTGAGGGTCAAGGACGTGGTCAATTCAGGAGAGATGGCCAGCAACCACAGAGGGGTCGAGGTGCGGCTAGGGGTAATGGTAATGGTAATGGTCGAGGTCGTGAAGCACCTGGCCGAGGTGTTGGAGGGGCTAATGCTAAGGCGACTGGGTTGGTCTCTGTGACCAAACGTCGAGAGAAGGGTGACGCACCGGACGTCATAACTGGTACGTTTATAATTTCTAGGTTGCCTTACATTGCTTTAATTAATATTGGTTCGACACACTCGTATGTTGCTAGTAGTGTGGTAGGAACTCTGAACTTAGCCTATGAGATATCTACTAGGAAGATGACGGTAGTTAGCCCTCTATGACACTTTGTGGTGGTAGACAAACTATATAGGGATGTACCCCTAGAACTTCAAGGGGTCGTGTTCCAAGCAGAGTTGATGAAACTACCCTTTGGGGAGTTCGATTTAATCTTAGGAATGGATTGGTTGGTTAAGTACCAGGCGAAATTAGACTATCTTGCTAAGCTATGGTCTTGAAAGTCGAGAGGTGTAGAGGTGGTAATGATAGGTGAGAGAAGGAATTACCTATCTAATGTGGTGTCCACGCTGAAAGCGAAGAAGATGGTAAGGAAAGGATGTGAGACGTTTGTAGTTTATGTTTGTACTTTGGAAGGTAAGAAATCGGCTATAAAAAGTGTTCGAGCAGTGAATGAGTTTATTGATGTCTTTCTGGAAGAGCTTTAGGGGTTGCCCCCGGATCGGGAAGTGGAGTTTGGTATAGACCTTCTATCAAAAACAGTGCCAGTTTCCATTACTTCGTATAGGATGGCGCCAAAGGAATGGTGGAATTGAAAGCACAGATTCAAGAGTTGCTGGATCGGGGTTTCATCTGGCCAAGTGCATCTCCGTGGGGAGCACCGGTACTCTTTTTTAAGAAGAAAGACGGGTCGAAACGTATGTGCATAGACTATCGTCAGTTGAATAAATTGACGATTAAGAACAAGTACCCTTTGCCTAGGATAGGCGGGCATTCGACCCGACAAGGGAGCATCGGTCTTTTCCAAGATAGATTTGAGGTTAGGGTATCACCAACTTAAGGTAAAGGAGGCGGATATCCATAAGATGGCATTTCGTACTCGATATGGGCATTATGAATTTTTGGTTATACCGTTCGGGTTGACGAAGGCACCAGCAGCGTTTATGGATATGATGATCCAAGTGTTCCAGTCGTATTTAGATCGGTTCATCGTAGTATTTATCAACGATATCCTGGTGTACTCAAAATCAGAGGAGGAGAATGACGCGCATTTACGAGTGGTGTTGCAGATTCTAAGGGAAAACCATTTTAGTGCGAGTTCTGGCTGAAGGAGGTTACTTTCTTGGGTCATGTAGTGTCAGTTGAGGGGATTCGATTGGACCCTCGAAAGATTGAGGCCGTTATGGATTGGAAGCCACCAAAGTCTATGGCAGAGATTCGGAGCTTTCTAGGGCTAGTAAGGTATTCAGGAGGTTTGTGAAAGGATTTTCTCGATTCATCACCGTTAACCAAATTCTTGAGGAAAGGGGTTAGTTTGTGTAGTCGGACAAATGTGAGAAAGTTTTGAAAAGTTAAAAGGATTACGACGGAGGCTCCGGTGTTAATTCAATCGGAAGCCAGAAAGGAATTTACGATTTATTGTGATGCATCCCACAAAGGATTGGGTTGTGTGCTAATGCAAGAAGGAAAAGTGGTAGCATACGCTTCTCGACAGTTAAAACCTCACGAAGTGAACTATTCGATGCATGATCTGGAATTGGCTGCAGTAGTTTTCACGCTGAAAATTTGGAGACATTACTTGTATGGAGAAAAGTGCATCGTGTATCACGGACCACAAGAGTTTGAAGTACCTTCTTACGAAAGAGTTAAATTTGAGGCAAAGGAGGTGGATTAAGCTGTTAAAATACTATGATTGCTCAATTGAATACCACGGGAAAGGCTAATGTGGTAGCGAGCGCCTTGAGCCGTAAGGTGGTGGCGGATTTAAAACCATGTTTGCTCACCTTAGTCTGTATGAGGATGGGAGCCTATTAGCAGAATTGCAAGTAAAGCCAACGTAGATTAACGAGGTTAAGGAAAAACAACGGGCAGATGAAGTTTTAAGTGCTCAGTGGTTGCAAGTACTGAATGGTGAATTGGAAGGGTATAGCTTGAATAGGGATGGAGTGATGTGTTTTCAAGGGAAGGTGTGTATGCCAAAGGATGTGGAGTTAAGGCAGAAGATTTGCAAGAGGCACATAGCAGTCCATGCGCTATGCATCCTGGAGGTAGTAAGATGTCTTGGGATTTTGAAGCGATTTTGGTGGCCAAGACCTGGCGTGAAATAATGAAATTTGTGAGCAAGTGTCTGACATGTCAGCAGGTTAAAGCTGAACATTAGTTACCCTCGGGATTGTTGCAACCGATTAAGATTCCACAATAGAAGTGGGAAAGGATTACAATGGATTTTGTGAGTTGGCTACCCTTGACGCCTATCAAGAAGGATTCAATTTGGGTGATTGTGGACCGTCTGACAAAGTCGACTCATTTCATACCTTTACGTATGGATTTTTCTCTTCAGAAGTTAGCAAAATTATATGTAGCAGAGATTGTAAGGTTGCATGGGGTGCCAGTGTCAATTATTTTGGACAGAGACCCAAGGTTTATGTCAAGGTTCTGGAAAGCTTTGCACCAGGCATTAGGCACAAGATTAGATTTTAGTATGGCATTCCATCCCCAGTTAGATGGACAATCGGAGAGGGTGATTCAAGTTTTGGAGGACATGCTAAAGGGATGTGTCTTGGATTTCAAGGGCAGTTGGGAAGAATTCCTGCAGTTGGGAAGAATTCCTGCCGTTGGCAAAGTTCGCCTATAATAATAGTTATCAGGTGAGTATTAAGATGGCTCCATACGAAGCGTTTTATGGTCAAAAGTGTCGTACCCCTACGTGTTGGACGGAATTGGGAGAGCGACGGTTGTTGGGTCAGAGCTGATTCTGAGAGCAGAGATAAGGTGAAGGTGATTAGAGCTCGTTTGAAAGAAGCCTCGAACGAGCGAAGTCTTATTTGATCTCAAGCGGAAGGATATAGAGTTTGCTGAAGGTGACCAAGTTTTCTTGAAGGTGTCGCCGTGGAAGAAGGTTTTGAGGTTTGGTAGGAAAGGCAAGTTAAGCCCTAGATTCATTGGGCCCTATCAGGTGTTGAAGCGGGTAGGACCAGTGGCGTACCAGCTTGAGTTGCCACCAGAGTTGGGTCAAATCCACAATGTGTTTCATGTTTCCATGCTTAGACACTATCGCTCGGATTTGTCGCATGTTGTGCCAGTGGAGGAGATTGAGGTGAGCCCAGACTTGTCTTTTGAGGAGGAACCTGTGCAGATCCTAGATCGGGATGTTAAGGTTTTACGTAGGAAATCAGTTCCTTTGATCAAAGTATTATGGCGGAACCATGGATCAGAGGAAGCGACATGGGAGCCGGAGGATATTATGCATTAGCAATACCCTCAACTCTTTTGACCAGGTAAATTTTGAGGCCAAAATTTATTTTAAGTGGGATAGAACTGTAATATCCTGATTTTGTGGGTCTGTGCATTTGATGCGTTGCATGGCTAAATTAGTAGGTGAAGGCTTTGAGGTTTGGATTGGGCCCGGTTTGGGCTTAAATCAAAGTTAAATTATTTAAAAAGGAAGTTAGTAGTATTTTAATTTAAATTATTATGTTAGTAGCAAAAGTGGGCTCGTGGCCCAAAAATTGCAGGTGCTTTGAGTGGCCATTAAGGTGGCACCACTTAGGGGATTATTGGGCCATGTGTGGCCACTTGAAGCCCAAATGGATGGGTAAAATTCGGCATTCCTAGGGGAAGGGGGTTGGACGGCACCTAGCTACCATTTATGAGTGTTTATTCTTTTATTTTTATGATTAAAAGGTGATAATTAAGGGAAAAGAGTTGGTTTGAAGGTGGTCTCTGCTGGAGGTGAGATAGGGATTGGGTTATCTAGATGGATAAAGGTTATCAGGAGGAAGAAGTTGGCTGAAACTCCAACTCTGAGGAGAGTGCTTGTGTAGCTGAATTTTGTAGCCAAAGCACTCCTCTTTCTTTCATTTTTTTCATCTATCTACTTTGCTAGCCGAAAATCCTCTCTTCCTTTTTCTCAAACTTTCTTCTTTTCTTTTCCTTGCCGCCACCTCCCAACACTTTCTCCCTCTCTTCAATTATTTTTCTTTCAAACCCACTCCCCTCTGATCATCTTCCTCCATAGCCGAATCATCAAGGTGGTTTCTCTGTTTCCCGAAGGTTCATCGTAAGCTAAATACTCCTCTGTAATTCGGTGAGTTTCGGGATTTCCTTCCTCTGTGATTTCTTTATTTCTATCAAGTTCTAATCCAAATCACTTGTTCTAAGGCTTATCGATTTCCCCTCTCTGTCCAAAAAGCGAATCACGCCTATCGAGTCGGAAGTCCGATTTGGTGGAAAAGTCGAAGGTAGGTTGATGGTAGGTTTGGCCGAATGGCCTTTCTTGTTCAATTGAGGTTGGCCGAATGGTTTTTCTTGTTCATTATGGTGGTCCGAATTTCATATGGTACATGTGTGGTCCCGAGTAAAAGATCGGATTGATATTTTGGTGTTGGCCGAATGTAGGTAGGGGTGTGAAGCTTTCTTAAAGACTTTCAGGATTCGACAGATTAGGTAAGGGTTTGTTTCAGAGTTATAATTATTTAAGTAGTTAGATCTCATCGTTTGATTGGTTAAGTGACTAAGGATTATTGTGGACGCTAATAACAGACAAGCAATAGGAGGGGTTGGATCTGTAAACCCAATGCCAAATTAGCGTAGAGGCGTGTAATGAAAAAACAGTGTGTAACTCTTACACACTTTCTTTCGTAATATGTTATATGTTATGTGTTATTAAAAGCGAGAATCTGGCAATGATTACCAAAGTACCCTTGTGGGTAAAAGCATGGATCTTAGGGTAAGTTGTTATTTTTGCTCGTGTTGAATGAGATCTATGAATGCATGATACTCTGTATACATAATCTTGTATGTTAAGCATGATCATCTCGATATTGTTAGCATAACTATGTGTTATGGGTGATGAGAGGAGGGGGTATAATTTATCACCGGTGATTTGGTATCACACAATGGGTTGGCCCACAAATTATAAAAATCATGACTAAGTCTCGGTGGTTTGGCACCACGTGGTTTGGTACCACATATGTATCTCTTTTGTAACCGGTTACGGTGGTTTGGCACCACCGGTGGTTTGGTACCACAAGGGTAGATTTGGGAGATATGGATGGATACCTAGGTTGATGGGTTGCATGACATGCATATTTGTATCTAAATTTGTGTAAGAGCATATTTAAAATGCAGGATGGGGACTTACACTGAGTCTAGGTGACTCACCCTTCCATTACATTTTGCGATCAAGCCTAGATCGTGGATATAGAGCGGAGAGGACTCGAGGTGGCCATGCACAACATTTGGTTTATCACAAAATTTTCATTCGAACTTAGTATTTTGTTTAATTTTGGTTCACGTTATGTAATAAGGCCGCCTAAACTTTATTTTGGGTTTGTTTTTATTTAGTAGACTCTAAAGTTCATATTTACTATGTTAATTAAACTAGGAATGGAATGTTTTTAAAAAAAAAACTAAATAAGTACTTGTTTTATTTTATATATATATCATGCCTAAGTAAATAATACGGAATATCAACATGTTTTGCACCTTTCCAAAACACCTCGACGTTTTCTAAAAGAAAAATTAGTTTTACAACGACTTTTCATTTTCGAAAATCAACGAATCGATTTTAAAACATTTTTTTCCTTTCCGTGGCACGTCAGATCCGATTCTGGCGTTTAGACCGGGTTTGGGGTGTTACAGTCAGGTTTTTCACGATCAAGTTTTTCTTCCCAAAATTCTCGATGAACCAAAAGGAAATGGGTTCCAGAAGAAGATGCTGCGTTGGTTGCTTGTATGGTCGACTTGCACAATGTTGGAACCTTTAATGCAAATACGGGATTCAAAGGGTTATTTAAATGAGTTGGAAACAATGTTAGAAAAAGTTTTACTCCATGCCATGTTGGAATGAGCATAGGCCGCTTGGTCAATCATTTACGACATGCTTAGTGAAAAAAAAATAGCGGCTTTGGTTGGAATGAGCATAGGCCGCTTGTTGTTGCTGAAGATGTGGTGTGGAACTCATATATAAATGTAAGAATTATTTCAAGTCTTTATTATCTTATTTTGACCAAACTTATATCTAATATGAATTTTTCATTTTTATAGAGTCATAAAGAAGCCGCTCAATTCAAACATGGGAGTTTCCCTTATTATGACCAACCTACTGCCATCTACGCAAAAGATCGAGCCACTGGGAAAGATGCTCAAACAGCCGCTGATATTTTTGAAGAAATAGATATTGAGGATATGGCTACTACAAATACTCATAAAGAAAGAAATGATTTCCATAGATGCGAAGCTGATGTTTCTTTGGATGACATGGATCCTTCAGCTACACAACCGCAACCAGGTAGAAACCAAGGCGATTCCACATTTTCAAAGAAGAAAAAAAAAGATTTTTGATGCTAGTGATTCTTCTACTTCATTTAATGATGCTGCCACTCTATTAGAGGAAAATATATAGACCGTTGGCCTTGAAATTAGTAAGTGTAATATCCTGGAATAGGGGCTATTTTGTTATTGCATTGTTTGCATGTGTTTGATCTGCAGTATGGTTGTTTTTGATATTTTGGGGCTTAGTTGAAAGCCTAGTGTAAGCTTGAGTGGTAGAAAATTTTAGTTTCTAAGCTTTAAGTGAATGGTTTGTAGGAGCTAGGGGTTATAGGTATTTTTTGGTGGATTTTAACACAAGAGGAGCCATAGTGGAGTGGCAAGAGGCGCCACTTAGAGCTTGTGTGGGTGGCGCCTTGCAAGGGAGGAGGACTTGAGTTCGAGCTGCAGAAGCCCACATTTTGCTTCCATTTTGTGGCATGGAGGGAAAAGTTGTGTGTAGTTCAAACTCTGCCATAGACCAAGTCAAATAATTCAAATGGTGGGCAGGGAGTGAATTAAGGAGTGAATTAAGGATTGACTAATTCAAATTGGTTTGAATTAGTGGCCATGGGTGAGCTTAGGAGGTGGTAGAATGTTGGAGTCTTCATGGAGGAGAGTGGCGGTTTGGTAGGTGTGTAAGTGGGATTGCAATTCTTTTGGCAACTTGTGTGACTTCGGCCGACTTTAGTCTAGTGCCTAGCCAAATTTTTCAAAGAAGTCTCTCCTTTGTTTTCCATTGAAAATCGAAAACCCCAAGTAACCCTTACCATTCTTAGAAATTTGCCTCCTTAGTTGTGTGTGTGGCAGAATGCTTTCTTTCTTTTCTTTTGTTCTTTTTGGTGATAAGTAGACCAGCATTCTCTCTTTTCATACTTTCATTTCACTTGTGCGAAATACATATTGCCTTCTTAGCGAATTTGCTCTCTTTCTTTTCCTAATCTACTCTTAGTTTCTCCCTTCTCCTTTAAGCATTTCTTTGCTTCTACTTCCAAGCGTAGTCGAATTCTCCATTTGTTTCTCTCCATTTCACTTGGTAGAAACCATCTCACCTTGTCCCTCAAACTTTCTTTCTCTTTTCTCAAAACCCTTTGAAACCTTATCTCCATTTCACTCCTTCTCTTTCTCTCGACCACCCACGCTGTACCATAGGTGGTGTTAAACACCTATAATAGAACCTTGTTGGATAGTCTTAAGCAAACTCGGTAGAATCTCCTTCTCTTTTGTTTAAGTCTTGGCGAATCACAAGCAAGGGGTGCTCTCTTCTCTTTTCTCTCCAATCGGGTTTTTAGAGGAAGGTTAGTGCTAGGCCGAATGCCTATTTCTTTCCCTCCCTGTTCTCTGTCGATTTTTGCAAGGTAAGGGTTGATTCGGCATTTGTTTGGAAATGTGTTAATCGATTTGTTTGGAACCATTTTGTTATAGGAACTCAAGGTTTGAAGTAGTCAAGCGAAGCCTCCGCTTGAGAGTGATCGATTGGTATGTGGTGGTAAGGGTTGGTTTCATTGGTTTATTCTCTTAGTCTCGTTAAGCCAAAGTCTTCAAGGATTAATTGTTCTTCTTAACGAGGTGTGGCGATTGTCAAAGGAACCATCGGTTGGTTCGGGTTTGGTAGGAAACCAAATCATTCGTAAAATAAGAGTTTCGGTGTTAACCCTTTAGTTTATTTGGGGTAGCGAATGGCCTTGGTCCTAATGTTCTTATTTGGCTGATTATAGAAGCAAGCTAATCGAGGGTCTTAGATCGGTTCTTTTGGATTAGGGCTTGCGTATTAACAGGTGTGTAAACTAACACACTCTTTACTTAGTAATATGCTTAATAACCAAATTTCTTAATAAAGCCGAAACAGTATGGTTGATTGATATGATACCTTATGGGGTATGTGCACGGATTCGGGTAAGTCCGTTTCATTACAAGTTTTGTTATTGATATGATATCATGATCTATGATGTATGTGTTATGAGATGCTACACTAAACATATTAGCATGATTTGCATGATTTGCACGATTTGCATCAGTATGGTATGTTTATGGGTGATATGAGAGGGGAATATGATATCCGTGTCTTTGGGGCCAGAGGTTTGGCACCTCCAGTGGTTTGGTACCACAGATCGGTTATTGTGACTTTTGGTCACCGAGGTTTGGCACCTCATGCGACTTGTCCCGATGGCTTAGTTCCACGATGGGTTGGCCCTACAGTTGATATTACGGGATCGTCGCGGTGATTTGGTATCACACGTGGGTTGGCCCACGACTTGACTAATCGTGACTTGATCACGGTGATTTGGTATCACAATTGTGTCTTTGGGACACGGAGGTTTGGCACCTCATAGCGACTCGTCCACGTGGCTTAGTACCACCGTGGGTTGGCCCCACTATTGAGATCTGGGATCGTTGCTAGTGATTTGGTATCACCGTGGGTTGGCCCCACATATGGATTATTGTGACTTTGGGTCACGGTGGTTTAGCACCACATTGATGGATATCGTGACTTTGGGTCACCAATGGTTTAGCACCACCGGTTGTTTGGTACCACAGGGGTAGAAAAGGTGTTATGGATGGTTAGGATCGGGTGCATTAATTGTATTGCTTTGTTATGTTGTGTGTTAGTATGTTGCATTCATCGGGAGGGATTTATGCCTTTGAGTCTTGCGACTCACCTTCTCCCTTATCATTTCGGTGACACTTAGATCGCGGACTGGGTAAGGGTGGACTCGAGGTGACCATGCTAAAAACAAAGTCGGACTTGCTTGATTTTCAAACTTGGTACTTTACCTTATTTAATTTGTTTTGATTTTATTGGGATTATAAAAGGCCGTTTTAAAATTTTACTCGGTTATTTTTTTATGCTTAAGTTTGATTTTAGAAATGCCTTAACAAATTATTGGGTAATATTCGATAAAACTTGGAGCGATAAGGTTTTCAAAACTACAAAGAGATATGTTTTAAACTTTACCATCGGGTATCACATTTGTAATTTAAAATGAATGCAACTCAAATATTTTTCAAATTCAAAATTTGAATCAAAATGTTTTTAAGCAACTAAAAGGAATAGCTCAAATTTCCAAATGATATAAAGTAGTTTTGCAATTGGATTCCACTAAGTTTTCAAAACTTAGAGTTAGCAAAGTGCACTATCGGTTTCTAAACAATCATGCCCAAGATTTTTACCAAGTACAAAATCTGAGAAAGAGTTTTCATCAAACCTTTATCCGAAAATCTAACCTTTCAAATACGTTTTCCCCATAACATACCAGATTCGGTCGTGGTGTTTTGATCGGGTTTGGGGTGTTACAATTGTGGTATCAGAGCCAAGTTCAAAGGCTCGGCTGTGGGCCCGAGACCCAAAATGTTTTAAATACTAGTTTAAGTGATGTTGTTTTTAAAGTATATGGTTTGAAAGGCATGGCACCGAGACTCCGGCACCAATCCACCCAAGTAAGTACCCTTACTATTGCTTGAGATTTTGATGCGATGTGGTGAATGACTAGCGGTAGTAAACTACTTTAGAAACTAAAATCAATAGGACTCGTGGACTCATGAAAACAAAACTTCTTTAATAAGAGATATTCATAAGACTCTTGCCTTTAAGCATTGGAATATTTACTAATGCATAAACTTCTAATCGGATAAAACGAGATTTTAGTCATGGCGCTCGAGGTGGGCGTGGTCGTGGGCGTGGTGGGGGGGTAGGATGGCAGTTTTGAACCCGTAGGATCTGGTCGATGGTCGAGAATGAGATCTGATGCAGTCACCGGTGGAGGTGGTGAGTTTCAAGAACAGACGGGGGCGACGCAGATTGTCACTGAGCGATCTTTGAGTTCTGGAAAGGGTAGCTGGAGTAGGTGGTGGCGCGAGAGCTCAAAATCTGTGCCTAAGCGACTCCGAAGCAAGCAGTTGAGGTATTAGAGGTGTGTTTGGTGTGGCTCCAACACGGTGAGTATTGGTGGAGGCGACAGGCGGATTATGGACTATTTAGACGACTCTTGAAGAGAAACTAAAGGGATAGTATCACTTCTTGAGATGAGTCATACCGGTGGTGGCTCACGGTTGGAGACGATCTTTGCGAGAAGATCTTACTTGGGATTATTTTAAAGTGCATATCGGAAAAAGTACATCGAGACTAGCTACATTAATGATCAACGAAGGCATTTCGAAATTTGATACGAGGAGTAAGTGCGTGGTTTGAGTACGAGGTAGAGTTTTGATTTGAGTCGGTATGCTAGGGGCATGGTGGCTCTTGAACACGAGAGGTGTGTTCATTTCGAGGATGGTCGAGAGATAAAATAAAGTTCTTGATTGCTCCACAGCAGGAGGCGTGAGTTCTTGTCTGGTAGAAAAGGCTAAGGTAGCAGAAGGGTTAAAAAAGTCGTGAGGCGAGAATGTGGATAGGAGCAGCAAAAGCGGAGTTTTGGATCTTACGGGTCGTCGGGTAATCCTCGGAAAAGGGCTAGATAGAGTGGGCGAATTAGTCTGGTAGGTTCATTCTTTGCTAATCGGGGACCATACATGTAACCGTTGTGGGAAAGCTCATTGGGGGATGTTGGGTGGTGGAAGAGGATGTTTTGAGTGTGGTTCTTTGGACCTTTGTGTGAGGGAATTTGTCCGCGTAAGTTGGCTAGGATTGATCGAGGTCGGCCGTGCTCGATTTGAAATAATAGACCACCACCACGGAGGGTCGTGGTAATGGCGAGAGGGGTAATGGTTACGGTGGGGCGAGCCGCAGGCGGAAGGTCTGGTATTTCGAGGCAAGATAGCTGGGTTAGTGTATGCGTGAGGCAGAGAGGAGGGCAGCGTCTGGGACGTCATAACGATGCGTTCTTAATCTTTGGTTCTCCATTTACTACTTTGATTGATATGGGTTCAACGCATTCATACGTTGCAAGTAGCATAGTGAAGACCATGGATTTAGACTCGAGATATCTTCTAGGCGGATGGTTTGTAATTAGCCCTCAGGTCACTCTATAGTTGTAGATAAAATTTGTATAGAGATGTACCTGGAACTCAAGGGTAGTGTTTGAGGCGATCGATGGAGCTGCCGTTTGGAGAGTTCGATCGATCCTTGGGATGGACTAGTTGGTTAAGTACCGAGGCGAGGTTGGATTGCGGCTAAGCGCATGGTTCTAGGATGGCTAAGGGTGATGAGGTGGTCTGATCGGTAATAGAAGGATTATTGGTCCAACGTGGTATGCCTTTGAAAGGCGAGAAGATGGTCGGGAAGGGTGTGAAGCATATGTGGTTCATGTGTATGCCTTGGAGGTGAGGAGTCTGTAGTAGAGGAGGTCCGAAACGATTAAGGAATTTGTCGATGTGTTTCGGAGGAGCTTACGGGTTTGCCATCGGATCGAGAGGTGGAGTTCGGGATAGATCTATTACTCGGAACTATGCCAGTGTCTATTACTCCGTATAAGATGGCGCCAAAAGAGTTAGTAGAGCTTAAGGCTCAGATCTAAGAGTTGTTGGACCGAGGCTTTATCAGGCCAAGTGTTTCACCTTGGGGAGAGCCGGTACTTTTTGTTAGGAAGAAAGAGCGAACTATGCGGATATGTATAGACTATATGATTGAATAAGTGACGATCAAAAACAAGTATCCGTTACCACGGATAGATGACTTGTTTGATCGGTGAAGGGTGCATCGGTATTCTCGAAGATCGATTTAAGGTGCAGGTATCACCGATTAAAGGTGAAAGAGGCGAATATCGCAAGGCGGTGTTTACATTACTCGGTATGGGCACTATGAATTTACGGTAATGCCGTTTGGGTTGACTAACAGCGGCGGCATTCATGGATACAATGAATAGGGTGTTCAATGATGATTTGGATCGATTCGTCATGGTTTTTATTGACAACATCTTGGTGTATTCAAGGAGTGAGGAGGATCATGATGCGCATTTGCGAGTTGTGTTCTGATTCGAGGAGAAATAGCTTTATGCAAAGTTTAGTAAATCGAGTTACGGCTTAGAGGTGACTTTCTTGGGTCCGTAGTTTGGTGAGGGATTAGAGTGGATCCTCGCAAGATTGAGGCGATTTTGGATTGGAAGCCGCCTAAGTCGATGGTGAGATTGAGTTTTTGGGTTTGGCGGGATACTACCGAAGATTTGTAGAGGGATTTTCGTTGATCGCAGCACCGATGACCAAAATGTTAAGAAAAGGAGTTCCGTTCATTTGGACTGAAAAGCAACAGGAGAGTTTCGACAAGTTAAAGAAGATTTTGACTAAAGCTCCGGTTCTAATTTAGCCTGAGGCAGGAAAGGAATTCACAGTATATTGCGATGCATCACATACGGGTTTGGGTTGTGTGCTGATGCAGGAAGGGAAGGTTGTGGCTTACGCATCTCGTGGTGAGGCCACATGAAGTCAATTATCCGACGCATGACACAGGTTAGCGGTAGTAGTCTTTGCCTTAAAAATTTAGAGGCACTACTTGTACGGAGAGAGATCGATAGTCTACGGATCACAAGAGTCTGAAGTATCTTTGACTCGAAAGATTTGAATTTGAGGCGCGTAGATGGATTGAGTTGCTAAAGGATTCTGTTGTTCGATTGAGTACCATCTGGGTAAAGCGAGCGTAGTGGCAGACGCGTTGAGCCGTAAGGTTGTAGCGGACTTAAGAGTGATGTTTGCCCATTTGAGTTTGTATAACGTGGAAGTATTACGCGTAAGTGCGAGTTAAGCCTCACGTGGGTTGAAGCGATTCTGAGAAAAGCAATTAGAGGATGAGGTTACGAGCGCAGAGGTCACAAGTGTAGAATGGTAGTTTGGAGGGTTTCAGTTTGTCTAGTGATAGAGTGTTGTGTTTCAAGGAGAGCTTGTATCTGAGGGATATCGAGTTAAAGCGAAGATTCTTGAGACGCCTTTATGCAGCCCTACGCTATGCATCACTGAGGCGATAAGATGTATCGGGATCTAAAAAGCGATTTTGGTGGCGAAGATGCGAAGAGGAAGTGACAAAGTTTATAGGGAAGTGTCGACATGTCGGCAGTCAAGGTGAACATCGATTCCGTCGAGGTTGCTTGACCGATAAAGATTCCTGATGGAAGTGGGAAAGGATAACTATGAATTTCGTCGATGGATTACCTCTTACGCCTAGCAAGAAGGACTCGATTTGGGTAATTGTGGATCGTCGACTAAATCGACTCACTTTATCCGGTGAGGTGGATTACTCACTTGAGAGGTTAGCGAAGTGTATGTGTCGAGATAGTGAAATTTGCGGGGTGCGATGTCGATCATCTCGGATAGGGATCAATTCGTCAAGGTTACGAAAGCGTTGCATCGAGCTCTGGGTACGGTTCGATTTGACAGTATTTCACCTGATCGGCAGCGATCGGAAAGGGTTATCTGATCTTAGAGGATATGCTTTGAGGTTGTGTCACGGACTTGAGGTAGTTGGGAAGAGTTTCTACCATTACAGGTTCGCCTACAACAACGATTACCAAACAAGCATCAAGATGGCACCGTATGAGGCATTATATGGTAGGAAGTGTCGCTCACCTACATGTTGGGCGGAGTTGGGTGAGCGTCGGATGTTGGGACGAGTTGATTCTGAGAGGCGAAGACAAGGTTAAGTTGATTGAGCTCATTGAAGAAGCAGACGGACGAAGTCTTCTGGCGATCTCAAGCGTAGAGATATAGAGTTTGCCGTGGGTGATAAGGTCTTTCGAAGGTCTCGCCATGGAAGAAAGTGTTGAGGTTAGGGAGAAAAGGCAAGTTAAGTCCGAGGTTTATTGGGTAGTATAAGGTCTTGAAAGCGTGTGGGGCCGATGGCGTATCGACTTGAGTTGCCAGTGAGCTAAGTTAGATTCACGGCGTATTCCACGTTTGATGCTTAGGCGATATCGTTGAGATCCATTGCATGTCGTAGCGATGGAAGATATCGAGGTGAATCGATTTGACCTTGGAGGAAGAACCGGTCTGATTCTAGATCGGGATGTAGCAGTTCTGCGTGAAAGTCGATTCCTTTGGTAAAAGTGCTATGGCAAAATCATGGCGTGGAGGAAGCTACGTGGGAACGAGAGGATATGATGAGGCAGCAATACCCTCAACTCTTTTGATCGGGTAATTTGAGGTCGAAATTATTTTTAAGGGTAGAAGCGTAATATCACGGAATAGGGGCTATTTTGTTATTGCATTGTTTGCATGTGTTTGATCTGCAGTATGGTTGTTTTGATATTTTGGGGCTTAGTTGAAAGCCTAGTGTAAGCTTGAGTGGTAGAAAATTTTAGTTTCTAAGCTTTAAGTGAATGGGTTTGTAGGAGCTAGGGGTTATAGGTATTTTTTGATTGGATTTTAACACAAGAGGAGCCATGGTGGAGTGGCAAGAGGCGCCACTTAGAGCTTGTGTGGGTGGCGCCTTGCAAGGAGGAGGACTTGAGTTCGAGTGCGAAGCCACACATTTGCTTTCGTTTTGTGACATGGAGGGAGAAGTTGTGTGCAGTCAAACTCGCCATAGACCAAGTCAAATAATTCAAATGGTGGGTAGGGAGTGAATTAAGGAGTGAATTAAGGATTGACTAATTCAAATTGGTTCGAATTAGTGGCCATGGGTGAGCTTAGGAGGTGGCCGAATGTTGGAGTCATCATGGGGGGAGAGTGGACGGTTTGGTAGGTGTGTAAGTGGGAGTGCCGAATTCTTTTTGGCAACTTGTGTGACTTTCGGCCAACTTTAGTCTAGTTCCTAGCCAAATTTTTCAAAGAAGTCTCTCCTTTGTTTTCCATTGAAAACCGAAAACCCCAAGTAACCCTTACCATTGCCGAAATTTGCCTCCTAAGTTGTGTGTGTGGCCGAATGCTTCCTTCCTTTTCTTTTGTTCTTTTTTGGTGATAAGCCGAACCAGCATTCTCTCTTTTTATACTTTCATTTCACTTGTGCCGAAATACATATTGCCTTCTTAGCGAATTTGCTCTCTTTCTTTTCCTAATCTACTCTGCTTTGTTTCTCCCTTCTCCTTTAAGCATTTCTTTGCTTCTACTTCAAGCGTAGTCGAATTCTCCATTTGTTTCTCTCCATTTCACTTGAGCGAAACCATCTCACCTTGTCCCCTCAAACTTTCTTTCTCTTTTCTTAAAACCCTTTGCCGAAACCTTATCTCCATTTCACTCCTTCTCTTTCTCTCTTACCAACCACGCCCTACCATAGGTGGTGTTAAACACCTATAGCCGAACCTTGTTGGATAGTCTTAACCAAACTCAGCCGAATCTCCTTCTCTTTTGTTTAAGTCTTGGCGAATCACAAGCAAGGGGTGGTCTCTTCTCTTTCTCTCAATCGGGTTTTAGAGGAAGGTTAGTGCTAGGTCGAATGCCTATTTCTTTCCCTCCTGTTCTCTGTCGATTTTGCAAGGTAAGGGTTGATTTGGCATTTGTTTGGAAATGGGTTAATCGATTTGTTTGGAACCATTTTGTTATAGGAACTACGGGATTTGAAGCGGTCAAGCGAAGCCTCCGCTTGAGTGATCGGTTGGTAAGTGGTGGTAAGGGTTGGTTTCATTGGTTTATTCTCTTAGTCTCGTTAAGCCAAAGTCTTCAAGGATTAATTGTTCTTCTTAACGAGGTGTGGCCGATTGTCAAAGGAACCATCGGTTGGTTGGGATTTGGTAGGAAACCAAATCATTCGTAAAGTAAGGTTTGAGTCATAACCCTTTAGTTTATTTAGGGTAGCGAATGGCCTTGGTCCTAATGTTCTTATTTGGCCGATTATAGGAGCAAGCTAATCGAGGGTCTTAGATCGGTTCTTTTGGATTAGGGCTTGCGTATTAGCAGGTGTGTAAACTAACACACTCTTTACTTAGTAATATGCTTAATAACTTGATTTCTTAATAAAGCCAAAAGCAGTATGGTTGATTGATATGATACCTTATGGGGTATGTACGCGGATTCGGGTAAGTCCGGTTTCATTCTGAGTTACATTATTGATATGATATCATGATCTATGATGTATGTGTTATGAGATGCTACACTAAACATATTAGCATGATTTGCATGATTTACGATTTGCATCGGTATGGTATGTTTATGGGTGATATGAGAGGAGGGAATATGATACCGTGTCTTTGGGGCCTTGAGGTTTGGCACCTCCGGTGGTTTGGTACCACAGATCGGTTATTGTGACTTTGGGTCACGGAGGTTTGGCACCTCATAACGACTTGTCCAGTGGCTTAGTTCCACGATGGGTTGGCCCACGATTGATATTACGGGATCGTCGCGGTGATTTGGTATCACAAGTGGGTTGGCCCACGACTTGACTAATCGTGACTTGGTCACCAATGATTTAGTATCACAATTTTGTCTTTGGGACACGGAGGTTTGGCACCTCATAGCGACTCGTCCACAGTGGCTTAGTACCACAGTGGGTTGGCCCCACTATTGAGATCTGGGATAAATCGCCGATGATTTGGTATCACCGTGGGTTGGCCCACATATGGATTATCTGTGACTTTGGGTCACCGGTGGTTTAGCACCACATTGATGGATATCGTGACTTTGGGTCACGGTGGTTTGGTACCACCGATGGTTTGGTACCACACGGGGTAGAAAAGGTGTTATGGATGGTTAGGTTTGGGTGCATTAATTGTATTTCTTTGTTATGTTGTGTGTTAGTATGTTGCATTCATCGGGAGGGATTTATGCTTTGAGTCTTGCGACTCACCTTCTCCCTTATCATTTCGGTGACACTTAGATCGCGGACTGGAGGTAGGGTGGACTCGAGGTGACCATGCTAAAAACAAAGTCGGACTTGCCTTGATTTTCAAAGTTGGTACTTTACCTTATTTAATTTGTTTTTGATTTTATTGGGATTGTAAAAGGCCTTTTTAAAATTTTACTCTGGTTATTTTTTTTATGCTTAAGTTTGATTTTAGAAATGCCTTAACAAATTATTGGGTAATATTCGATAAAACTTGGAGCGATAAGGTTTTCAAAACTACAAAGAGATATGTTTTAAACTCTACCATCGGGTATCCTATTGTAATTTAAAATGAATGCAACTCAAATGTTTTTTCAAATTCAAGCTGAATCAAAATGTTTTTAAGCAACTAAAAGGAATAACTTTCAATTTCCAAATGATATAAAGTAGTTTTGCAATTGGATTCCACTAAGTTTTTAAAACTTCAGGGTTAGCAAAGTGCACTATCGGTTTCTAAACAATCATGCCCAAGATTTTTACCAAGTACAAAATACAACAAAGAGTTTTCATCAAACCTTTATCGAAAATCTAACCTTTCAAATCGTTTTCCGTAACATACAGTTCGATTCGTGGTGTTTTGACCAGAGTTTGGGGTATTCTGATAAAATATTACCTCCAAGTGCTAATTCAAAAAAGTCGAAATGGCCATTCAAGAAAGTGCTCTGAAATTATATCCAACATTATGTGAAGTAGAAGGTTTAACTGAGGATGAGCACTATTGAGCATTAAGCAAAATTCCAGATCATCCAACGCAAATGCTCATTTTCTTTAGTTTACCTTCTGCTGTGCGATTTGAATGGGTTAGAAGATTTCTTGCTGACCATTAAAAATCATGGTTGTGTTGATGATATTTTGGTAACTTTCTGTGTTTGTAATATTTGGATGGTATAATGACATGATAGAATGTCATTACAATGTTGTAACTTTTAACGTTGTAAAATTTTAAAACATATGGATTATGACATATAAACTAATGAAATCATGTAACTTTTTGTTAATATATGAATATTATGCTTGGATGTGAAATATAATTCTCAAGTTATTTATTACTTCTAATATTTTGTTTTTATTGTAGAATAATTAAATTATTTGTTTCACTAATGATATATTAGCACATTAAATATGTATTGCGGTTTAAAAATAATAAAGTAGGTTATATATTTTTATAGTATTATATATTTTGATTTTTAAATTCATATAATAATTATATTAAGAATGTTATTAATTTATATTTTTTATTAAATTATATTTAATAATAATTATGTTAAAATATGGTTAAATTATTTATTATTTTATTAAATTATTTTCAATAATAATCTTATTAAAATTTAATAACAATAACAATAATCATACGCCTAAAAAAATTTTGCTAAGGGTATTCTAGTCATTTTAGTTTTTTCTTATGCTATTACAACATCATTCCATTCAACCAAACACAAGAATACTATTACGGTTCTATTCCATTCCGTTCAACCAAGCAGTTAAATTCTTGATTACACTCTATTCCATTCTGAGTTTTATTCATTTCTGACCTTATTCCATTATAGTGAACCAAACGTAACCTAAGAGAGTTGGCTTAAATCTCCATTTTTGGTTTTTAAAGTATATATTTTTATTTTAGTATTTAAAAATTATTTTTTCCAATTTTGTCCTTAAAATATACTTAAATTCTTAATTTGGTACCTACAAGTATGCTTAGTTATATTTTTAGTCCTTCTTTTTGCAAGCGTTAAAAAATTCTTATAACCAATCACAAAGCGTCACGTAATGTCTTTTAAAAAATATTTTCTTTTATTAAATATATATACATTAAAAATAGAAATATATATAAAAATCGGAAAATATATATAAAATCTAAAAATTATAAATTATAAAAATAAAATTTACAAAAAATATCAAAAAGAAATTAGTTAAAATTAATAATATTACTACAAAAATGTACAAAATTATAAAAAATTTAATAAAATTTAATAAAATTCTAAAATATATAATTCTAAAATTTTAAAAAGTATTTAAATTTCTTTTTTTTTTTTGCAATTACTTGAAATTTTAATACATTTTAAATTTTTATAACACTTTTCAATTTTATATATTATTTAGAATTTTCAAAAATTATAATTATATATTTAGAATTTAAAAATTATTTTAAACTTTTTTTAAAAAATTATATTTTTCATATATGATATTTTATTTACATT
This sequence comes from Gossypium rotundifolium, assembly GCA_025506655.1. Taxonomy (NCBI): domain Eukaryota; kingdom Viridiplantae; phylum Streptophyta; class Magnoliopsida; order Malvales; family Malvaceae; genus Gossypium; species Gossypium rotundifolium. The sequence goes on from CP106728.1 coordinate 147,990,149, forward strand.
TTTAATGAACGCCGTGTAATAGGCCCATTTGCCGACCCATCAGAATCCAAAATGAAACAAAAAAAAAAAAGAACAAACCAAAATTGAAATAAAATGTCCCTTTACAGCCCAGATTACAAAAATGGCACAAATCAGTAACCCTTTAACCCAATGACACCCTAAGTCCAAAAGGGCCCAAAACCCTAAAATTTTTAGCAAACTCTAGCCCTAACAGCATGGTGCCGCCGCAGCCTCCATCATGCCTTCATTGCTTAGCGTTGCGCCGCCATCAACGCACGAATCGTGCCCTTATCACCGCCATTTGCATCTGCTAGAAAAGGCAATCGACAAACAATCTGTAGCAATCAAAGATTATGTATTCATTTTTTTCAATTTATTTTCGATTATAAAAACAGAGTATATCAATGTAAAAAAGGGGGGAGGAATACAAAAAAAAACAGCAATAAAAACATATTGAAGAGAAATTGGTTTGAAGCGGATAAAGGTTGCGGTTTTATTTTTTATTTTATTCCATTTTATTTTATTATTTTTCTTTATTTTTCCTTAAAAAAGGAACAAAATACATGTATATATATGCATTAAAATAAAAAATAAAAAAACCTACTTTTTTGAATTTTCGGCCACCGTGCACGGTGGTCGGCAATGGCGGCGGCGATGGCGGCTGTCGGCCAGACTTGGAGAGGGAGAGCATTTTTTTTTAAAAGGCTTTTTAGAAGGGAGCAAATGATTTTTTTTTAGTCAAAAATTTAACTTATATAACAATATCTGTAAGAGCCCAAATCTACCTGGGCCCATTAGCTTACCAATTAACCAGATTCAAACCAAAAAAATTAAAACCAATTAAAAACCCAAAAATTATTATTATTAAAAGTCTTTAAATGTCCATTACAACAGCCCAATTTACAAAACAATAAGCCCAAATACACTAAACTATTGACCCAATGCTTAACCCATTTTAACCCAAACTTAAAAGCGGCCCAAAGGGCCCAATACATCGACCCTCCGAAACAGTGGAAGGGTTCGAGCGTTCTGCAACGCATGACTCCTCTCATGAGTGCCTCGGCATAGATATTTGTATTCCCCATGCGCCACATGCACCGTACCTTCGCCCTTGTTATGACCTCCGTCTGAGCCACGTCCATGCCTCGATCTGCGACCTTGTACCTGCAAAAACAACGACAAAAAACAACAAAGAAAACAAAACAAAGAATTTTATTTTCCTTTATTTTTAATTTTCTGATTTCAGCCTTTAAATGGACGAAACAAACCACTGTAATGGGGGGTTTTTTGGGGGGATGATTTTTGAATACAAACATAGAAATTTCAGAGGTATTCTTGGAGTTTTTAATCTATTCTTGTTTCGCATATAACATAGACATATAGAAATAGAATAGGAATTAAATTTTTTACCTCTGGTGACAATCGGAAGCCGAAACTGAAGCTTTTTCAAATCGAAACCGAAGCGTTTCATGCTTCTTTCGATTGTTTTTTGAGAGGTTTTGGGTGCTTGAGGGGGACATTTGATCTTAGAGCACTTAGAGGGTTTCGAAGTGACCATTCTTTGACCCTCCGGCCACCGCGCACGACGGCAGCGTGAGGGAGCTAAGAACCCTAGAAGAGAAAGCTTTTTTTTTCTTTTTTTTTTCGATAGCACGACAGAAATGAAATAAAAAGGGGGAAATTTTGCCTTTTATAATGGGTTAAAACGGCATCGTTTAAGGCCTATTTCAATGGCCTCAAAACGGCGTCGTATAAGGCTTCTGAACCGATCCGACCCAAAAACCCGGAGGATTCGCTTATTTTATTAAAAGTGGGATTATTCGCATCAAGTCCTTTCATGTTTGCAGAGGGTTTCAATGGGGTCCCATGTTTGTTTTTAAATTAGCCCCGACTTTTTTGTTGTTATTTTAATTTAGTCCTCAAGCTGTCAAGTGACCAATGTTTGAACGGCATCGTTTCGGATGTTTGGGTTAATTGTTTATTTAATCCCTATTCTTCGTGCGCATTTTCCATCTGGGTCCTCCTGTTGTTTTAATGCTTAGCTTTTAGGTTTCCAATTTTGTTTTAATTTTGATTTAGTCCTTAACCTATTTTAACCTATTTATTTATCTATTTCTATGTTTACATTTTATTATTCTTTATTATTATTTTTATCTCTTAGTATTTATAAATATGTATCATTTATATTAAATTTCTATAGTATCTATTTTAAATATTCTTATATATTATATGGTTTGAATTATTTCATTATTTCATTTATCATTTAAAAATTTATATTACTATTACTTATGTAACATCCTAAAAATTTGAGTATCGATATGTTGCATGTTTTGGTGTTTAGCTTGTGAATGAATAAATTTTGTGTGTTTAATATAGCCTTGAGAAGGCGGAATTATTGAAGTAGAATAATTTTTAGTAATGAGAATTTTATTGAAGTGGAATAAGTGATCCCGATGCTTAAGGTAATTTAAGTGTAAAAGCTAGCATAAGATGAACTAGTAGTAAGGTGGTGTTGGCGCATGAGTGATTGCTTGAGGGACGAGTTGAATCCCATAGATAGTATTTTGGTGACTTTTATTTTTGCACCTATATGGCATGTTCGGTCAAGCCTTACTTATGGTAAGGTTGGCCTAATTCTTTATGGAAAGTAGATGTAACCCATTAAAGCCCCAACACTTCAATAGAATTTGGTTTGCTACGGAGAAAAACCTTTTGAAATCTTTAAAAAAAAAAACCGGTTTAAGTTTTTGATAAAAGATAGCGTTTTGTTAAAAACAGTTGAGGTGTACAAATCTTATACTTGGATTTATTTTGAAAATATTTGTTAATTCAAGTTATTATGTATATTTTATATGTACCCGATGGTACTTGAAAACCCTTTTCGATTGCTTTGGAAAAACATGTGAATTCATTCTTATAATCATAAAGTTTGAGACGAATACTCAAGCATATCTGATAATAAAATAATTTTAGGAGGCCTTATTACAACCCAATTAAAATCAACCAAAAATAAATAAAAATGTAAAAAGCAAAATTCAAAGTCTAATAAATTTAAAATTCCTTTGCATGGCCACCTCAAGTCCCTCGGCTCCATATCCATGAACTATGTGTCACTGAAAAAAATAAAGGAGAAGGTGAGTCACCAAGACTCGATATGTAACCCTTCCCAGGGTAAATACCACATCATACACACTATATAACACATTAATCATGCATTAAAACATATACCCAACCTAGCCAACCAAGCGCCTCTGTCTACCCCATTGTGGTACCAAACCCTTTGGTGGTGCCAAACCAGTGACGTATAGTCACAGATGTGATACCAAATCCTTGGAGGTGCCAAACCTCGGTGTCCAGAAGACACAAATCGGTTGATGGGGCCAACCCATCGCGTGATACCAAATCACTGGCGTCAATCCCATATCTCAAAGTAGGGCCAACCCACGGTGGTGCTAAGCCACGAGGGGCGAGGCGCTATGAGGTGCCAAACCTCTGGAGGTACCAAACCTCTGGTGGCCGTAGTCACGGTGTGTTACCAAAACACCGGTGTCCGTCGACACAATATAAGCGCCCCTCCACTCATCAACCCATATCAAGCAGTTATGAGCGAGTTTAAGTCAACATACATTTATTACATGTATCAAATAAGCCATGCTTCCCAAAAGCATATTTAACAATCACATATTGGCGAGAGACTTACGAGATCCTCGCTTGTACCATCAAGGTACTAATTAAGTATCTACATAAAGCGATTTACACATACCATGCATTTAATTAATTATTAGAAGTGTGTATGTACACACGATGTTAATGAAAAGTCTAAATTCCCAAAGAGAAGTCGGCCTCCTAGATCTCTCTGCACCTTTATTGACCAACCTTAGGATTAGTATTATGGCCTATTTGGCCAACCCAATTAATCAAAGGGTTATCATTATTTGAAACCCAAGATCTTACCTTGCTTTGACTTGGTTTCCAACCACTGAATCCTTATCACGGGTTCCCAGCAATCGGCCAACCTTTAGTACCAAACAAGATTAGTTTTGGCTTTTCCAAATAACCAATAAAGGCTTAGAAAGATTAGTCTTCTTGTCGACTTACCACATTAGGTTGATAGAGAATGGAGACTTAAGCCGATTACTTCAAGATCTCGAAACACCTAGGCGAATCGGTTTCAATATAGGAAGTTAATACCCTTTCAATAAGTGCCGAAATCAATTCTTACCCTCTAAAAGTCGACAAGTACAAGAGAACCAAAAAGAAAGCATTCGGTCATAACACTTACCCACCTTGTGAACCGATTGAAAAAAAATAGTTAGAGAGGAGTACCTTTGTTTGATATTCGGCCAAAGTAGAAAATAATGGGGAGAGGTAGAGTTTCGGCTAGAGAGAGTTTAACGAGGAGAAAAGGGATTTGACAATAAAAGGAGTAGAGGGGTTTGACAACACAAAATAGAAGAGAAAGAGGTTAATGGAATTTTTGGTTTTGGGAGAATGAGAATCAAAGATGGGAGGGTTGAGAATTTGACCACTTGCAAGGATGGGAAAAAAGAAAACAAGTGCTAGGTGGATGCTTTTATAGGCATTGGCACCCCTTCAAGCTTGCCGTCCACTCCTATTAACCAAGGAGTTCAAATTCGGTCATCACCTTATTTTACTCCAAGCCACTCATTTAATTTAATTCAAACTAATTTGAATTAATCCCCATAATCAAATAATAATCCAACCAATATCTTCTTTATCTTCTATTAACTTATTATCTAAATAATTAATAAAAGAGTTTAAAGAGAGAAAGAACTCTCCTTCCTATCTTAGTCCAAAATAAAGAGTAAAAGGAGAATTGTGACTCGAACCAAGGCTCTCCCTTCCTTGTGGCGTCACATGTAACCCCAAGTAGTCCTCCTTTTGCCACTTTTCCAAGGCTCATTTGTGTCAATAAATCCTCCATTTAATCTTATAACCCCTACTTGCTAGAGCTCCTTACCTTTAAAGTTTCCAAATACAATTTTCTACTAAACCGAGCCTACTCAAGACCTCCAATTAAGCCTTATAATACCATAATCAATAACACGACAATTCAATTTAAGAAAAATCATTTAATTACAAATAGCCCAGGTTTTAGGATGTTCTGTTCTACCCCTTAAAAAATTTCATCCTCGAAATTACAGTCGGAAGAGGTGGGGTATTCTTGCCGTATCACATCCTCGGGTTCCCACGTAGCTTCTCTCGTACCATGGTTCGCCATAGCACTTTCACTAAGGGCCTTGACTTCCTCGCAGAACCTTCACATCCAGATCAAAATCGAGCGGTTCTTCCTCGAAAGATAAGTCAGAGTTGACCTCAATTTACGCGGAGGCACCACGTGTGATGGATCGGCCGATACCGCTAAGCATCGACACATGGAAGGCGTTATGAATCGATTTAACTCTGTCGTGATTCGGTGATAAGCTCTAGGTCCTACTCGCTTCAATCTTGTATATGGGCCAATGAATCTTGGGCTTAGCTTCCTTTTGCCCAAATCTCAACACCTTTTCCAAGGTGATACCTTGAGAAAACCTTGTCTCCTACATCATACTCCATTTCTTTGCGCTTCGGATCGACATAAGACTTACATCTATCGATGCTTCCTTAAGATGAGCTGAATCACCTAACTTTGTCCTCTGTTTACGCAACCAACTCGGGCCCAACACTTGTCGTTCACCCAACTCTGTCCAACACGTCGAGTTCGGCATTTTAAATCCATCTGATTACAGTATGGTGCCATCTGGATACTAAGCTTGGTAACTATTGTTGTGGCGAACTCGGCTAATGGTAAAATTCCTCCCAACTACCTCGAATTCCAAGACACAACCCTCGGCATATCCTCTAAGATCTGTATGACCACTTCATTGCCCGTCCATTTGTGGATGGAAAGGCATCTTGAAATCAATCGTGTTCCCAAAGCTTGATGCAATGCTTTCCAAAACCTCGGCGTGAACCTTGGATCCCTATCGAGATAATTGATCTTGGCACACCATGCAATCGACTATCTCGACCACATACAACTTTGCTAGCTTCGGGTGAGTAATCCATTCTCTTTGATGCAGTGAATTTGATTTAATCGGTGGTCTCGATTACCCAAGCTGTATCCTTCTTCTTTGGTCATGAGGGTAGACCATGACAAAATCCATAGTGATCCTCTCCCATTTCCATTGAGGAATCTTTCTTGGTTGAAGTAGTCCGGATGGTAGCGATGTTCGACTTTAACTGGCGACACGTCGGACACCTTCCACGAACTTCGATCCTTGGCGCTTCAACCCAGGCCACGAAGCTGTCTCATAAGTCTCCGTACATTTTGCTACCTCTAGGATGCATAGCGTATTGGATGCTATGTGCATCATGGAGAATTCTTTGTCTCGGTTCTACATCATTGGCATCTGGGCGTCCTTGGAAACATAACACCATGATCGGACAAACTATACTCTTCCAAACCACCATTTTGGACTTGCAATCTCTTTGCATTCAATCCTCGTCTACCAACCGCTTATCCTTAATCTCCTCGATCCAAGTTGGCTTAACTTGCAGCTCATAAAGACTTCCATCATCGTATAGGCTCAAATGAGCAAACATCGCAAGTAAATCCGCCACGACCTTGACTCAACGACGACCACCATGTTAGCTTTGCGGATGGTACTCAATTGAGCAGATCGTAGTCCTTCAGCAGTTCAATCCATCGGTGACGCCTTAGGTTCGAATCTTTACGAGTCAAGAGATACCTCGAGACTTTTGTGATCCGTATAAACTATCAATTTCTCCCCATACAAGTAATGCCTCCATATTTTCAAAGCGAAGACTACATTGCTAACTTCAAGTCGTGAGTTAGGTAGTTAACCTCATGCGATCTTAGGCGGCGGGACGCATAGGCTACTACCTTCCCTTCTCGCATCAATACATCCCAACCCGTATGGGACGCATCACGATAAGCGTAAACAACTTCTACGCCTCAGTGTACCAAGGCCGGAGCTTACATCGAGAATCTTTCTCAACTTATCAAAACTTTCTTCTTGCTTTTCCGACCAAACAAATGGTACTCCTTCCTCAATAGCTTAGTTAGCAGTGCGACAATTAACGAGAATCCTTCCACAAACCTTCGATAGTACCAGACTAGACCGTAAAGCTTGAATCTACGCCCGCCAAACTTAGGCGGTTTCCACTCCAACACCGCTTCAATCTTGCGGGATCCACTCTAATCCTTCCACGACACCACGTGACCTAAGAAAGCCACCTCCTTAGCCAAAATTCACACTTCTGAATTTGGCATATAAGCTGCTTTTCTTCCTCGGTACTTGCGAACTATTAAGTAAATGCTTGTCGTGCTCCTCCTCCGTCTTTGAGTAAACCAATATGTCGTCTATGAACACTACGACAAATTGGTCTAAATACTGTTGAAATACCCTATTCATTAAGTCCATGAATGCCACCGGTGCATTGGTCAACCCGAATGGTATCACTAGGAACTCGTAATGCCCATACCGAGTTCGGAATACCGTCTTGTGCACATCAACTTCCTTCACCTTTAATTGATGATAACCCGACCTAAGGTCAATCTTCAAAAATACCGACGCACCCTTCAGTTGGTCAAACAAGTCATCGATCTGAGGCAACGGATACTTGTTTTTGATCGTTAACTTGTTTGACTGATGGTAGTCGATGCACATCCGCATAGAACCGTCCTTCTTCTTGACAAACAATACAGGAGCTCCCCACAAAGATATACTAGGTCGAATAAACCCTCTATCCAAGAGCTCACGAATTTGAGCCTTGACTCCACCAATTCCTTTGGTGCCATTCGATCTGTGCTATAGATACGGTCTGTTCGGTAGCAAATCTATCTAGAATTCGACTTTTCGCTCTGAGGCAAACCGGAAGTTCTTACAGGAATCGTCGGTGAATTCCCTCTTGTTAGGACCTTTTCAGCCGTGACTCCTTAGCCTCCAAGGCACAAATTGAACTATAAATGCCTCACACCCTTTCCTAACCATCTTCCGGCCTTCAAAGTGACACCACATTAGATAGGTAATTTCTTGATTACCGATCATGACCACTTCATCCCTTGACCATTTGAAGAACCATGCGCTTAGCGGCGTAATCCAACCTTGCACGGTACTTAACCAACCGGTCCATTCAAGGATCAAATCGAACTCCCCAAGCGGCGGTTCCATCGGATCGACCACAAACACGACCCTTGGAGTTCTAGGGGTACATCCTATAAAGCTTGTTCACAACTATAGAATGGCCTAAAGGGCTAATTACAGTCATCTCCTAGCGGCGGTCTCGAGTCTAGGTTCAAAGTCTCTACCACACTACTGCTACGTATGAATCGTTGAACCCACATCAATTAATGCAACATAAGGAAAACCAAAAATTAGGAACGTACCGGTTATGACATCCAGTGCGTCACCCTCCTCGCGATGCCTCGCCGTATAGACTAAGCCAGGCTGCCTTGCCTCTGTATTGCCTGTGCCTCTGCCCTGAGTTCGCGACCACGATTTGCACCATTTCCCCCTCTACCATTACCACGACCTCTTTGTGGTCCCACACTTCTATCCTAAAATGCAGTTACGCCTCCGACTGATTCCGAGCTCGCTTCAGGGACAATCCCTCACGCGGTGATCCAAAGACCCACATTCAAAGCAACCTCGCTCACCAGTCCAACAACCTCCCCAATGGGCTTTTCCACAACGATTACATCGAATCGATTACGATTAGCGGTCATGGGCCTTCTTTGCTGACTTGGCCCCTCTGCCTAGCCTTTTTCTCGATCATTACCACGACCCGATGGCCCAAAACCTCTCTTACCTTGAGCCTATCGTAGTCTTGCCTCACGATTGCCTTGATACCTCGGCTACCTTAGCCTTTTCTACTAGGGGCGAAAACTCACGAACTTCTCGTGCGGAGCAATCAGTGACCTCAAATCATCTCTCGATCCATCCTCAAGCGGACATAGCGTTCATGTTCCGTAGCCACGATGCCTCTCACATATCTACTCGGTCTTAGGAATTCCGCCTCATACTCAAACCTAGACTTAGTTCCTTGTACTAACCGTAAAAGCCTTTCTCTCTGGCTTGATGTAGGCTGGTACCTACATACTTTTACGGAAAGCGACCTTAAAGTAATCCCATGTAAGATCATCCGTCGTGGCCCCATCTCGAGCGGTGAGCCACCATCGATATACTTCATCCTTGAGCGACACGGACCCTTTCAGCTTCTCCTCGTTAGTCAGGTCAAGATCGTCCATGATCCTTTCTGTAGATTCTAGTCGGTATTCCATTTGCACTAGGTGCCACTCCCGACACGCCCGGAACACCTCGGCTCCGTTGGACCGAATTAGCTCGGGAATAAATTTTGAGCTCCCAAATTTCCACCATTGACCACCAACTCGAGAACCGTAACACGACTTACGATCTTGCCTCACCCACCCGATCCTGCTCCTCGGCTCCAAAAGTTGGGGGTGGTGGTGGTGATGGTACCTCATTTTCGAACCATGTCACGACCTAACGGGTTCAGATATGGTCATTCTTCCCCTACCACGTCCACGTCAGCCACGACCTCTAGAACTCATTCTATCTAACACGCTTTTAATCTGATTAAGAAAAATTTTATGGATTAGTAATTTGTTCCGCTTAATTATCCGCGAAGAATTTTATGAAAAGTTTAATAAGGATTCTTTCGATCAAACAATGTTTAAGTCTTCTACCCTAGTTCACACAAAAATCCACATTCATTCCCTAATACTTCCCATACTTATTCACTCCTCGGACATTTCTGTCCTGTTTCTACCCCAGGGGTATTTTTGTCATTTTCCTATAGGGTATTTTATTATTTTTTTTGTAGTAGAATCTGAGAGATTTCAAATTTTAATAAAGCAGGTCACTTGAAACTTCCAAAACTGAAGAGCATTACTGAAAATTTGTAAAATTCGAAGTTATAGCATCATTTTGGAAACTAGGGGTATTTTGGTAATTTTGTCAATCGGGGTAATTTTGAAATTTTTAACAAATTTGGGGTATTTTAACAGTTGTAAAACTCTGAGGGTTCCTTTTGCGAGTTTTCCTTCTTGAAACGATGATGTTACAAAAATTTTAAATTCGAGGTCATTATGGTAATTTTACAAGTTGAGGGCATTTGAAATTTTCCAAAACAAAAGTATTTTATTGATGATTTGCAAAGTATAGTGTTTGGATATTTCTCAAAATTTTGGGCAAAACCATTGAATTAATATTTTATGAGTCAAGGGCATTTTAGTAATTTCACCCCAAGGGCATTTACGTAATTTTCACAAATCAACTTTTGGAAAAACATTGTAAAATGGTTGTTCTCATATTTGAAAGAGTGATTTTAAAGAAATTTTGAAGAAACTAGGGTTTTGTTGTTTTCTTCTTTTTCAAAAACATGGTTAGTTCCCTTTCGGGTTTTAGTCGTTACGTTTAGCCTATGACCGAGCCCTCTTGGTCAGGGTGAACCAAAGCTACGCACCAGGCAGGATTCGTGTGGAGAGGAGGTGAGTCACATGACTGCTTAAATACCAAGCTCCCAAGAACCTTTCTAGACATGCATGCAGAGGTTACCACACCATGAGCCTACGAGTTAGGGTGAACCCAAGCTACACACGGGTAGGATACCTCTGAAGAGGAGGTGAGTCACTCTTGATTGCTTAAATACCAGGCTCTTTTGGTTCCAATCCTAGACATGCATCTGGGGTTACCACACCTAGCTCGATGGCGTGGTCATAGGTTGGTTGAGTTCATTAAGTCTTATGTTACATTTGTGTGTTTGAGTAATCTAATCCTAGGGTTCAAAATTCCTATAAGTCTATTCTCGTTCCATGCTTCCTACTCTTCTCTGAAATTAAATCATCTGAGTTAGGAGTACTTACAGGCGGATAGGTCTGGGAGACTCGGTGCCATCTTGTTCAAAAATTCAAAAATATTTCAAAAGGCCTACAAAACATTTTTGGGCCTTGGGCCCCACAAATCGAGTTTTTGGCGGGCTCGATACCAATTTGTAATAGCCCAAACTCTACCAAACACTTCGATCAATTTGGTTTGCTCGGAGAAAAACCTTTTGAAATCTTTAAAAAAACCGGTTTAAGTTTTTGATAAAAGATAGCGTTTTGTTAAAAGCAGGTTGAGGTGTACAAATCTTATACTTGGATTTATTTTGAAAATATTTGTTAATTCAAGTTATTATGTATATTTTATATGTACAGATGGTACTTGAAAACCCTTTTCGATTGCTTTGGAAAAACATGTGAATTCATTCTTATAATCATAAAGTTTGAGGCGAATACTCAAGCATATCACGGTAATAAAATAATTTTTAGGAGGCCTTATTACAACCCAATTAAAATCAACCAAAAATAAAGAAAAATGTAAAGAACCAAATTCAAAGTCTAATAAATTTAAAATTCTCTTTGCATGGCCACCTCAAGTCCCTCGGCTCCATATCCATGAACTATGTGTCACTGAAAAAATAAAGGAGAAGGTGAGTCACCAAGACTCGATATGTAACCCTTCCCGGGTAAATACCACATCATACACACTATATAACACATTAATCATGCATTAAAACATATACCCAACCTAGCCAACCAAGCGCCTCTGTCTACCCCATTGTGGTACCAAACCTTTGGTGGTGCCAAACCACTGGTGACGTATAGTCACAGATGTGATACCAAATCCTTTGGAGGTGCCAAACCTCGGTGTCCGAAGACACAAATCGGTTGATGGGGCCAACTCATCGCGTGATACCAAATCATGGCGTCAATCCCATATCTCAAAGTGGGGCCAACCCACGGTGGTGCTAAGCCACGAGGGGCGAGGCGCTATGAGGTGCCAAACCTCTGGAGGTACCAAACCTCTGGTGACCATAGGCACGATGTGTTACCAAAACTTTGGTGTAAAATCGACACAATATAATCGCCCCTCCACTCATCAACCCATATCAAATAGTTATGAGCGAGTTTAAGTTAATATACATTTATTACATGTATCAAATAAGCCATGCTTCCCAAAGCATATTTAACAATCACATATTGACAGAGACTTCATGAGATCCTCACTTGTACCATCAAGGTACTAATTACGTATCTACATAAAGCGATTTACACATACCATGCATTTAATTAATTATTATAAGTGTGTATGTACACACGATGTCGATGAAAAGTCTAAATCCGAAAAGAGAAGTGGCCTCCCTAGATCTCTCTCACCTATATTCGGCCAACCTTAGGATTAGTATTATGGCCTATTCGCCAACCCAATTAATCAAAGGGTTATCATTATTTGAAACCCAAGATCTTACCTTGCTTTGACTTGGTTTCCAACCACCGAATCCTTATCTGGGTTCCCTAGCAATCGGCCAACCTTTAGTACCAAACAAGATTAGTTTCGACTTTTCCAAATAACCAATAAAAGGCTTAGAAAGATTAATCTTCATGTCGACTTACCACATTAGGTTGATAGAGAATGGAGACTTAAACCGATTACTTCAAGATCTCGAAACATCTAGACAGAATCGGTTTCAATATAGGAAGTTAATACCCTTTCAATAAGTGCCGAAATCAATTCTTACCCTCTAAAAGTCGACAAGTACAAGAGAACCAAAAAGAAAGCATTCGGTCATAACACTTACCCACCTTGTGAACCGATTGAAAAAAATAGTTAGAGAGGAGTACCTTTGTTTGATATTCTACCAAAGTAGAAAATAATGGGGAGAGGTAGAGTTTGACTAGAGAGAGTTTAACAAGGAGAAAAGGGATTTCGGCAATGAAAGGAGTAGAGGGGTTTGACAACACAAAATAAAAGAAAGAGGTTAATGGAATTTTTAATTTTGGGAGAATGAGAATCAAAGATGGGAGGGTTGAGAATTTGACCACTTGCAAAGATGGGAAAAAAAGAAAACAAGTGCTAGGTGGATGCTTTTATAGGCATTCGGCACCCCCTTCAAGCTTGCCGTCACTCCTATTAACTAAGGAGTTCAAATTCGGTCATCACCTTATTTTACTCCAAGCCACTCATTTAATTTAATTCAAACTAATTTGAATTAATCCCCTTAATCAAATAATAATCCAACCAATATCTTCTTTATCTTCTATTAACTTATTATCTAAATAATTAATAAAAAGAGTTTAAAGAGAGAAAGAACTCTCCTTTCTATCTTAGTCAAAATAAAGAGTAAAAGGAGAATTGTGACTCGAACCAAGGCTCTCCCTTCCCTTATGGCGTCACATGTAACCCCAAGTAGTCCTCCTTTTGCCACTTTTCCAAGGCTCATTTTGTGTCAATAAATCCTCTATTTAATCTTGTAACCCCTACTTGCTAGAGCTCCTTACCTTTAAAGTTTCCAAATACAATTTTCTACTAAGCCGAGCCTACTCAAGACCTCCAATTAAGCCTTATAATACCACAATCAATAACCTGACAATTCAATTTAAGAAAAATCATTTAATTACAAATAGCCCGATTTTAGGATGTTCTGAGAGACTAAGGAAAAAAGGCAAGTGTTAACTTAAGGTAAGGAATCAAAAGGTTTTGGTATGTAAGGGGACATAAGGCTTGAAATAAGGAAGGTGTTTTGGAAACTTTTGAATGGCTTTTTTGACCATGAATGTGGACGGCATAGGGGGCTAGGGGGATGGCCGGTTTTTAATGTTAGTTTGGTAGGATTAGGTGCTTGATGAGCACATTTTCCATTTGTTCATTTGGTGCTTTTATCAAATTTTTCTCTCTAATTTTCCCTCTCCCTAATGAATGTGCCATAAACTTTGAGTAAGCAATTGTTTCTTTTGCCATTTCTTTTGACCATTTCGATCTTAGGTTTTCATTCTATCCAAACCTTTTCTTCTCTTTGTGACCGAAACCACATAGCCATCAAGGACCATTTCTTTTCTTCTCTTTTTCCTCTTTATTGCCGAATGCATTTTAGTCTCAAAGTTTCTTTTTAATTCATCTTCCATCCTTGAGAACCGAAATACGAACCTCTCATCTCCATTTTTTTTTCTCTTCTCTATATTCTTTTTTTCCTCTCTATTTTATTTACTATTCAAACACATCCTTCCTTCATTTTCCTTCCATGGCCGAATGCTTGTAACCATCCCCATAGCCAAAATTTATTTTCCTATCTATTATATCATAGTCGAATCTCTTATTCTTCTTTGACCTTGTTCTCAATCACTTCTTTCATTAAGCTTTGGATAATCGTAAGATAGTGGAGGGCCGAACCACCATCTTGTCAAGTCATCTTGAAAGTTATTCAAGTTTAGATCATATTTAGCAAGGTAAGAAGGAACTCTTCGAGGATTTTTGATCACTCTCGTTTTTATCAGTGACTATCATTGGGATTTGTTATAACCAAAAGTTTTCACGTATAGGAATCCTTTAGAAATCACTCGGGATTTTAAGGTAAGCCGAGTTCGCCTTTTTAAGCCATTAGTATTAAAATTTCCGATATATTGTAGGGCTAATAATCCTTTGTCAATGGAGGCAAGCAAGATAGGGACGAAAAGAGTTGTTAATAAGCGTTTGGAAGAGGAGTGGTTCCACTATTCCCCTAAATTCAAGCGAAGGGTTGTTTGAGAATCGAGACTTTCCTTCGGGTTGTGGACCCTCATTCGAGGAGAATCGATTATTCAAAGTTGTTCGTAGTTCGAGCCATTAGCGATTCGGGATTTCCCATTGGGTTGTGAGCGAATCAACTAGGAGAAGCAGACAAATAATTGTCATTCGAGATTTCGAGGGTAAAGATCTAGATCGTTTATCAATAGTATAGTTTTTATTAAATATTAGTGTTCTAATCAAGCGTGATAAATATTTAGGTATCGACGGCGGGAAGGTATAGTTCTCACCGTAATTAGGTGTGTAACTTCACACTTATCTCATGGGTTATATTATCTGTAAGCATAGAATAAAAATCGTAAAATCAAGAAATTGGTAAATCTGAAATATTAGCACTTTTGTGTGAATGCATGAAAGCAGTATTAAAGTTTTGGAAAAATTATGGATTAAGCCCTTAATGGGCTATATTGTAAAAAAAAAGACATTTTGGGCCTTATGGATTATTTTTGATAAGCTGGCCAAGTGAGAAAATTTTGAAAAGGGCCTCATATGTTTAATGGGCCAAATTTGCTAGATCGTTAAATGGGCCAAAATTTCTATTTTGACTAATGGGCCAAATTGATAACTTGTAATATGGGCTTTTTGTTGAAATTTACCTTATGAATATATTGTTATGCATTATCTATATATACATATTGCATGGGTTGGGGTAATTGACGAAGAGAAGAAAGGCCTGTTGCCAAAATCTAGTTCGGTGGCTCTGCCACAAATATTTTAAATGGCTTAATGCCTCTAGTTTGGTGACTCTGTCAGAATCTAGTTCGGTGGCTCTACCATAAATATTATAATTGGCTTAATGCCTGCTATTGGTGTGTTGGCGGGGTGGGTTGACTTGATCCCCAGGTGTGTTGGTTATTCTGGTGGTGTGTAGCGGATGGAAATTAGGCTTGGTTGGGAATTGCATATCACATGCATTATTTTTATATTGTACATTTGTAAATGGGCTCAAGCCCAACTAATTGCTTAAATGGTTTTGGCCCAGTGAACACGGTAAGTGGGTTACACATTGAGTTCTAAGTAACTTACAGCTTTTTCTTACCCTTCTCGGGTAATAATAATTGATGGAGGATTGGTAGGGATGACGTAGTGTGGAGGCCATACTACGAATGATGAGTTATAAAACTACGAACCTCTTTTAAGTATTTTTATTTAAGTACTATTTCAATTGCGATGTAATAAGGCCTCCGTATTATTTTTATGGATTTTATGCGTGGATAGATTTTAATATGTTTTAGTTACTTAAATGGGGTTGTTCAATTTTTTATAAATGTTTTCTTAAACTTGCGTATAAAAGGGGTTTTTTCTTAGATATCACTCACTCGTAAAATTTTGTGAAAACTCTTTTATAAATTTATTTCAACCAATTATTTAAGTTTTAAACCAATTATTTCTCTAAAAATCAAATTGTAAACTCTTATGTTTTAAAATCATGGTTTTCAAATAAATCTCGATTTTGATAAACTCCATCTTCAAAATCGTTTTGAAGAATTGTTTTTATTAAAAGCATTGATGACTGGACGTAAGTTCGAATTGTGTGGCATGCCAAGTCCGGTCTTAAACGTATAGGTAGGATTCGGAGTGTTATATTTTATGGTATCGAGCCGGTTTCAAAACTTCGGTACGTGGTTTGGGTTCAAGAATAATTTTGTTTAAAAGCGCTTAAACTTCTAGATTTTATGTTTTAAAGGTAGTATGGCACCACGAGCATCAAGCACCAAGTCAAGTAAGTATTTGTATATTAAATATTTATTATTGTGATATGATCATAGGAACACTCTAGAACTTCTAGTTTTAGCTGTTGAAAACGGTAGAGATTGACACTATAGGATGTGATTGTGAAAACAACTTTATCTCTTATATGTCATAAAATATCGTTAATAAACACTGAAATAGTATTTTGATTCATAAAACTTGTAATCAGATAAAACCGAATTAGTCATTATGAGCACTAGAGGACGTGGTCGTGGACGCCGTAGACGTGGCCATGGTAGAGGATGAGGTGTTGCGCCTGAAGCGCCGGGTTATATGTCGGGAATGGATGCATCTGCGTCACTCGGGAGTGAGGCTGGATCACATGACCATTCGAGAGAGGACAATGCTTTGAATCAAGCAATGTTGCGAGTCCTAGAGAGGGTTGCTGGGACTAGAACTGGGCTAGGAGCTCGTGGATCAATATCGGAACAACTCAAGTCAAGTGGTGCCGAGGTCTTTAGAGGTGTCTCTGGTGTAGCTCCGAATGTTGTGGAATACTGGCTCGAGGCTGTAAAACGAATTATGGTTGATCTAGAGTGCACCGTCGAGCAGAAACTGAAAGGAGCTGTATCCTTGCTAAGGGACGAGGCGTATCAATGGTGGCTTACTATTTGAGAAGGCACCGAGGCTGCATTGGTTACTTGGGATTTCTTTAAACCTGGTTTTCAAGGGAAGTACATCGGGAAAAGTTATGTAGATGCCCGGAGGAAGGAATTCCTGAATCTGGTTTAAGAAAGTAAGACGGTGGCAGCTTACGAGGCATAATTTCTTCGCTTGAGCCGTTATGCTCACACAATAGTGCCAACTAATCATGAGTTTTGTGTATGCTTTGAAGATGGGCTGAATAATAAGTTGCGGGTACTGATAGCCCCACAACAAGTATGGACTTTTACCTCGCTTATAGAGAAAGCCAAGATAGTCGAAGAGGCTAAGAATTTAGAACGCCAGAACCGGGAAAGAGTCAGAGGAAAGAGGGATTTTAAGTACACAAGTTCTGCTAAAAGGATCCAGAAGAGGCCTCGAAATGATGATCCAGCTCAAGCTAGAGCACCTATGACTACCAATTAGAGTCGAGACTGCACCGACTGTGGGAAGCGACACCCCGGGGAATATTGGAGAAAAACTGGTGCCTGCTATAAATGTGGTTCCAAAGATTATCGATATAAAATTACCTTGTGGTGATCACGATTGTAAAGCTCGTAACCACGATGCTCGACCGACTAGAGGCACCCAATGACCATAGAGAGGCCGTGGGCCAGGTCGTGGTGGTAATGGTGTTGGTCATGGTTAAGGTGCACCGGGTCGAGGTAATGGCTTAAGAGGTAATGCGGAGGCAAGACAGCCAGGATTAGTCTATACGGTTCGGCATCGTGAAGATGGCATGCACCTGATGTGATAACTGGTACGATTTTCATCTTTGATGCACCTATTCTTGCTTTGATAGATATTGTGTCTACTCATTCGTATGTTGCTAGTGCCATATCTGGAAACCTGAATATTAGATCTGAGATTACCAATAGAGAGATGACACTAATTAGTCCTTTAGGATAGTCGGTAATAGTGAATAAACTATTTAGAGACGTGCCCTTGGAAATTCAAAGAGAGATATTTCTAGCAGACTTGATGGAATTTCCTTTCGGTGAATTTGATCTTATTTTAGGCATGGATTGGTTGGTGAAGCACCATACGCAATTGGATTGTGCCGAAAAGCTGATGTCAATAAGGACTCTGGATGATGAGGAGGTAGTTATGATTGGTGAGCGAAGAAACTTTTTGGCAAATGTGGTATCTGCTCTGAAGGCAGAAAAGTTGGTGCGGAAAGGGTATAGAGCATTCCTAACCTTCGTTACTTCGTTGGATGCGAAGGAATTATTGGTGGAAAGTGTGAGAACATTGAAAGAATTTCCAGATGTCTTTCCCGAATAACTTCCTGGTCTACCTCCAGATTGAGAAGTAGAATTTGGCCTTGAACTTTTGCTTGGAACGGCTCTATGGTGTCCATTGCTCCTTATAGAACGGTGCCGAAGGAGTTAGCAGAGCTTAAAGCTCAAATTCAAGAACTACTGGATCAGGGGTTTATTCGACCAAGTGTGTCTCCGTGGGGAGCGCCAATTTTGTTCGTCAAGAAGAAGGATGGGCCGATGCGTATGTACATTGATTATAGGCAGTTTAATAAATTGACGATCAAGAATAGGTATCCATTGTCGAGAATCAATGACCTGTTTGATCAATTGAGAGGAGCTTCAGTTTTCTCCAAGATTGATTTGAGGTCGGGTTATCATCAACTCAAGGTGAAAGAGGCCGACATTCATAAAACTGCATTTCGGACTCGTTATGGACATTATGAGTTTTTGGTTATGCCGTTTGGTTTAACCAATGCACCAGCTGCATTTATGGACATGATGAACCGAGTCTTTCAACCCTATCTAGACCGGTTTGTGGTGGTGTTCATAGATGATATCTTGGTATATTCGAGGAATGAGGAAGAGCATGATTCATATTTGCGCATCGTGTTGTAAATTTTGCGAGATAAGCAACTTTATGCCAAATTCAGTAAGTGTGAATTTTAGTTGAAAGAAGTGATTTTCTTAGGTCACGTGATGTCATCCGAAGGAATAAGAGTTGATCCTCGGAAGGTAGATGCTGTGTTGGATTGGAAACCACCGAAGTCAGTGGTTGAAATTTGGAGTTTCTTGAGTTTGGCTAGTTACTATAGACACTTTGTTGAGGGTTTTAGTTGATTCTTTGCACCTAACTAAGGCATTGCGTAAGGAGTACCATATGTATGGATTTGTTAAACAACAAGAAAGTTTTGAGAAAGCGAAGAAGATTTTGACGAAAGCGCCAGATTTGATTCAACCTGAGACTGGAAAAGAATTTATCGTTTACTGTGATGCGTCACACACGGGTTTAGGATGTGTACTAATGCAAAGTGGAAAAGTGGTGGCTTATGCTTCTCGTCAGCTGAGGCCGCACGAGGTCAACTATCCTACTCATGACTTAGAGTTGGTTGCGGTGGTGTTTGCTTTAAAGATTTGAAGGCACTATCTCTACGGTGAGAAGTCAATCATTTATACAGTCCATAAGAGTCTTAAGTACCTCCTTACTCAAAAGGAGTTGAACTTGAGACAACGAAGATGGGTGGAGTTGTTAAAAGATTATGACTTCTCAATCGAGTACCGTCCTGGAAAGGCTAACGTTGTGGTTGACGCGTTGAGTTGTAAGGTTGTATCGGAGTTGAGAGCAATGTTTGCTCATCTCAGTTTGTATGAGGATGGCGGTTGCTAAGCGAAACTTGGTGAAGCCATTGTGGTTAGAAACGAGATCAAGGAAGCGGTTATCGGATGATAAGTTGTGTTCTTTAGTGCAACAAGTTGAAAGTGGTATAATAGTGGACTTTGGATTGAACAAGGATGGCATGCTGTGTTTTCATGGAAGAGTTTGTATGCCCACAGATTCAGATTTGACACAAATGATTCTTCGAGAGGCGCATAGTAGCCCTTATGCTATGCACCCTGGAGGAAATAAGATGTATCAGGATCTTCGTGAGTAGTATTGGTGGCCAGGGTTGAAGCGGGAGGTTACTGATTTTGTGGGAAAATGCTTGACTTGTCAACAAGTGAAGGCGGAACATCAATTACCATTGGGTTTATTACAACCGATAAAGATTCCTCTATGGAAATGGGAGCGGATAACGATGGATTTTGTTAGTGGGTTACCCTGAACACCTACTAAGAAAGATTATGTTTGGGTGGTAGTAAATCAATTAACGAAGACTGCTTATTTTCTACCGGTTAAATACGGATTACTCATTGCAAAAGTTGGCTAAGCTATATGTATCTGAGATTGTGAGGTTGCATGGGGTACGGTGTCTATTATATTGGGCGGGGATCGAGTTTACATCACGATTTTGGAAAGCTTTACATGAGGCGTTGGGAACAAAGTTAAACTTCAGTATGGCTTTTCATCCTCAGTCAGATGGTCAGTCAAAAAGAGTAATTCAGATTTTGGAAGACATGTTACGAGGTTGTGTGATCGAGTTCAGAGGTAATTGGGAAGATTTTCTATCATTGGCAGAGTTCATGTATAATACTTGATTACCAATCTAGTATCCAAATGGTGCCCTATGAAGCGTTATCTTCGTCAGAGGTGTCGTACTCCTACTTGTTGGTGAATTGGGAGAACGACAGATTGATGGGTCTGGTGATTTACGAGGCGGAAGAAAAGGTAAAAGGTGATTGGCGGTTAAAGGAAGCTTCGGATAGACAAAAGTCGTATGCGGATCTGAAGGTAAAGATATTGAGTTTGCGGTGGGAGATCAAGTCTTTCTGAAAGTCTCACCTTGGAAGAAGATTTTGATTTGGAAGGAAGGGCAAGTTGAGCCCTAGGTTCATTGGGCCGTCAGTGTCTTTGAAGCATGTAGGACCGATGGCCTATCGACTTGAATTACCTCCGGAGTTGAGTCAGATTCATTGTGTTTTCCATGTTTCTATGCTGAGGCGTTATAGATCGGATCCATCTCACATAGTACCGGTAGAAGAGGTGGAATTAAGGCCAGACTTGTCTTTCAAGGAAGAACCAGTGAAAATCTTAGACTACGATGTTAAGGTGCTAAGAAAGAAGACTGTGCCGTTAGTTAAGGTTCTTTGGCGTAATCATGGAGCGGAGGAAGCTACGTGGGAGCATGAGGACGCATTAGGCAACAATATCCTCACCTCTTTTAACCAGGAAAATTTTGAGGACGAAATTTTCTTTAAGGAGGGTAGAGTTGTAACATCCTAAAAATCTGAGTATCGATATGTTGCATGTTTTGGTGTTTAGCTTGTGAATGAATAAATTTTGTGTGTTTAATATAGCCTTGAGAAGGTACGGAATTATTTGGAAGTAGAATAATTTTTAGTAATGAGAATTTTATTGAAGTGGAATAAGTGATCCTGATGCTTAAGGTAATTTAAGTGTAAAAAGCTAGCATAAGATGAACTAGTAGCAAGGTGGTGTTGGCGCATGAGTGATTACTTGAGGGGAGAGGCTCGAATCCCATGGATAGCATTTTGGTGACTTTTATTTTTGCACCTACATGGCATGTGTCGGTCAAGCCTTACTTATGTTAAGGTTGGACTAATTCTTTTATGGAAAGTAGACTACGGGAAAAAGGCAAGTGTTAACTTAAGGTAAGGAATCAAAAGGTTTTGGTATGTAAGGGGGACATAAGGCTTGAAATAAGGGAAGGTGTTTTGGAAACTTTTGAATGGCCTTTTTGACCATGAATGTGGACGGCATAAGGGGCTAGGGGGATGGCCGATTTTTGGTGTTAATTTGGTAGGATTAGGTGCTTGATGAGCACATTTTCCATTTGGTCATTTGGTGCTTTTATCAAATTTTTTCTCTCTAATTTTCCCTCTTCCTAGCTGAATGTGCCATAAACTTTGAGTAAGCAATTGTTTCTTTTTGCCATTTCTTTTGACCATTTCGGTCTTAGGTTGTTCATTCTCTCCAAACCTTTTTCTTCTCTTTGTGACCGAAACCACATAGCCATCAAGGACCATTTCTTTTCTTCTTTTTTTCCTCTTCATTGCCGAATGTATTTTGGTCTCAAAGTTTCTTTTTTATTCATCTTCCATCCTTGAGAACCAAAATACGAACCTCTCATCTCCATTTTCTTTTCTCTTCTCTCTATTCTCTTTTCCTCTCTATTTTATTTACCATTCAAACACATCCTTCTTTCATTTTCCTTCCATGGTCGAATGCTTGTAACCATCCCCATAGCTGAAATTTATTTTCCTATCTATTATATCATAGCCGAATCTCTTATTCTTCTTTGACCTTGTTCTTAATCATTTCTTTCATTAAGCTTTGGATAATCGTAAGATAGTGCAGCGCCGAACCACCATCTTGTCAAGTCATCTTGAAAGTTATTCAAGTTCGGATCATATTTAGCAAGGTAAAATAGAACTCTTCAAGGATTTTTGATCACTCTCGTTTTTATCAATGACTATCATTGGGATTTTTTATAACCAAAAGTTTTCACGTACAGGAATCCTTTGGAAATCAATCGGGATTTTAAGGTAAGCCGAGTTCGCCTGTAACACCCCAAACCCGGCCCAAACGTTATGACCAAATTTGGTATGTTACAGACGAAAACATTTTGAAAACCCTTGTCTAGTCGATTTTGTTCAAAGTAAAAGATGTTGTCTTATTTTAAAAGCAGTTGACGGTATAAAAAAAGCAATACTTAGTTCATTTTAAATATATATTAAGTCAAGTTGTTACCAATTTTGTCATTGTACCGATGGTGCGAAAAGAAAACATTTTCGCTTGAATTTAAGAAAATTTGTGTAATCATTTTAAAGTTATTAAGCAGCTTTAAATAATTCATCCCAAGCATGTAAAATAATAAAAATAATAAAATAATAAAAATAATCTTAGGAGGCCTTATTACCACTGAACAATTAAAACCAAAATAAAATAAAATACTTCAAAATAAACTCAAATTCCAATGCATGGCCACCTCGAGTCCATCCGGCCTCATCCGCGATCTGAGTCTCCGAAAATGTTAAAGGAAAAGGTGAGTCACCAAGACTCAAGTGTGTAACCCTTTTCCCGGTTTAACGATCATCATACACACAAATCACAAATTAATTTAACATGCACCCAACCTAACTATCCAAACACCTTTTCTACCCGTGTGGTACCAAACCCTTGGTGGTGCTAAACCACTGGTGACTTATAGTCACGATATACAACAATATTGTGGTGCCAAACCACTAGTGACTTATAGTCACGATATACAACAATATTGTGGTGCCAAACCACTGGTGGGGCCAACCCACTGTGGTGCTAAGCCACTGGGACGAGACGCTATGAGGTGCCAAACCTCCGGTGACCGAGTCACAAAATGTGGTACCAAACCATCGTGTCCGCCGACACGAATATTACTTCCCCTCCTCTCATTCAACCCAAAACAATCAATAATATGCATATAACAGAATCATGCCCACACATTTATTTAACAACATACCAAATACGCCATGCTTCCCAAAAGCATCATTAAGTAACTCATAATATCAAGGACTTACTGGATTCCTTGCTTATACCATGATGGTATAAAATCCAATTCTACACAATCCAATTTAGTGTAATATATTCAGCACATTAATTAATTATTAAGTGTGTATGTACACACTGTTACTATCGATAGCCCCTAAATCCCGTTGAATCAATCGACCTTTCAAGATCTTCTTGTCCCTATATTCTACCAAACATAAGGTTAGTATCGAAGCCATTCGCCAAACCTCATAAATCCAAAGGGTTAAACTCCACCCTTACCTTACAAATGATTCGCTTCCTACCAAATCCCGAGCCAAACGATAGTTTACCTCGATAATCGGCCACACCTTAAGACACAAAGCAGTTAGCCTCCCAAGCTTGACTTTTAATCACTTAACTAAATAACTTACTAAAATAGATCCTTACCAACACTTACCTTCCTCTCAAACCGATTGGAGAAGAAGAGAGCAACCTTTGCTTTGATATTCGGCCAAAACTACTGACAAATAGGGAGGGGTTTGGCTAAAGAGAAACAAAAGAGATCTTTGGAATTTTGAATAATTTTGGGCAATTTGTCTAAGGAAATTTCTGCAGCAAGGTAGTAGGGATTCGACTAATGGAGGAAGAAAAAGAAAAGAAAAGATGTAGGGGAAATCAATGGTGATTTTCGGCTAAGTAAAAGAAGAGAATGCTGGAAAATTTTGAATAATCACCTAGGGGAAATTTCGGCCAGCACAAGAAGGAAACAAAGAAGAGAGTTTGCTAGAGTTTTGACACTTCTTTGCTGTAGCAAAAATCAAAATATGGACAGCCTAAGGAGTCCAAATTTTGGCAATCACTCACTTAATTTGTGATAATTCCCAGCCTTGATTTATCAAAGATAAATCTAATTTTATCATACTTTTAATCCCTTAATCCCCTCAATAATTTTATAGCAAATAAAACACTAAAACTCCCCCTCTTCCAACCGATTATTAGCAAAAAAATAAGCTCAAACTCTATCACTTTGAAGAGTCAAAATATCGCTAATTCTTTCTCTCCTTCACGCCAAAGAAGAAGGAGGAAAAAATAAAATTAAATGTCGCTTCTTGGACTCGAACCAATAATTCCCAAGCAAGAAGAAGAATTCCCTATAAGCGCCCCAAACCAACTCTTCCATTTAGACTTTCATGTCAAATACCCTTCCATTAACTTATAAAACCTTCTTCTTGGCCCTTCCTCTCCTAACATAAATAGCCCAAAATAAAAATGCTTCCTGCGTCCCTTAGACCCGAGACCTGCCTCTCTTAAGTGGCGCCCCAAGCTACTCCTACTACCTGAACTTTCATGCCATGAGCCTTCACGAATTAATTTTAAGGCCTTCCTTCTTAAGCCCATCACTATATAAAAAAACAAAACGCTCAATGCTCCTCCTGTCACTCGAACTTGTGACCAAAGACTCTCCCTTCACCTCCAACACGCATGGAACCACTTAGCCAACTAGATCCTTGTGTCAAGTCCCTTCTAAAAATTTTCTTAACCCTAATTCACCTAGCCTTCCTCCTTTAAGCACTTAAAAGAAATTTTAACCCCAAGTCGCCTAGCTCGGGTTTAATTCTAGACTTTAGAATCATGCAAAATAAATCATAATATTAATTTCTTCAAGCACATACACACATGGGAACAAATAATCTAATTTCAAAGCGACCCTAATTTAGGGTGTTACGCTTCTACCCCCTTAAAAGAATTTCGGCCTCGAAATTACCTGGATTAGAAGAGATGGGGGTATTGCTGCCGCATCACATCTTCGGGTTCCCACGTGGCCTCCTCCGTACCATGATTCTGCCATAGCACTTTCACCAAAGGTACTGACTTCCTACGTAGAACCTTGACATCACGATCCAAGATTTGTACCGGCTACTCCTCGAAAGACATGTCTGACTTTACTTCAATTTCCTCAACCGGTACAACGTGTGAGGGATCTGACCGATATCGTCTAAGCATCGACACATGGAAGACGCCATGGATCCGCTCAACTCGCCGGTAACTCGTCGATAAGCTACTGGACCCACTCACTTTAACATCAGATAAGGTCCGATGAACCTTGGGCTTAGCTTCCCTTTTGCCCAAATCTCAATACCTTCTTCCAAGGTGACACCTTCAAAAACTTTATCTCCCATCGTGATACTCCATTTCCTTGCGCTTAAGATCGCCAGAAGACTTCGCTCTATCGACGCTTCCTTAAGACGAGCCCAAATCACCTTAACTTTATCTTCTATTTCTATTAGCAATTCTGGACCCAAAACTTGTCGTTCACCCAACTCCGTCCAACATGTAGGAGTACGGCACTTTCGTCCATACAGTGCTTCATATGGAGCTATTTGAATACTCGCTGATAACTATTGTTATAAGCGAATTACGCTAACGGTAGGTACTCTTCCCAACTACCATCAAATCCGAACACAACCTCTTAGCATATCTTCTAAAATCAGATGACCTTTCGATTGCCCGTCGACCGTGGATGGAAAGTCAGATCGAAATCCAATCGTACCCAAAGCTTGATGCATCGCTTCCGTAACCTTAACGTAACTGGATCCCTATCTCGAGATGATCGATACCAAGACACCATATAACCTCACTATTTTCGACACATACAGCTTAGCTAGCTTCTGAAGTAAGTAATCCACCCTTACCGGTATGAAGTGAGCTGATTTAGTTAGACGGTCCACAACTACCCAAACTGTGTCCTTCTTACTGGGCGTAAGGGGTAGCCCGCTGACAAAATCCATCGTGATCCTCTCCCATTTCCACTGAGGGATCTTTATTGGTTGAAGTAAACCCGATGGCAATCGGTGTTCACCTTAACTCGCCGACACGCCGACACCTTCCCACAAATTCAGCATTTCGCGCTTAACCTGTGCCACCAAAACTGCATCTCCGCAAATCTCCATACATCTTGCTTCCTCCCGGATGCATAGCGTATGGGCTCCTATGTGCATCCTGAAGAATTCTCTGCCTCAATTCCACATCTTTTGGCATACAAGCTCACCCTTGGAAACATAATATTCTATCATCGGACAAGCTATACCCTTCTAAGCCACCACTTTGAACTTGCAACCTCCGTGCATTCAAACTTCCATCTACTAACTATTTTTCTTTAATCTCCTCGATCCAAGTTACCTTTCGACCTTCCATCGTAGTCCTTTAACAGTTCAATCCACCGTCACGCCTCAAGTTCAAGTCCTTCTGAGTCAAGAGATACCTCAAACTTTTGTGGTCCGTGTAGACTATCAACTTCTTCCCATATAGATAATGCCTCCATATTTTCAAAGCAAAGACTATCGCAGAACTCCAAGTCGTGAGTTGGGTAGTTAACCTCATGCGGTCTTAATCGACGGACGATAGGCCACTACCTTCCTTTCCGCATCAATACACATCCTAACCAGATGGGACGATCACAAGAAACCGTAATTAACTTCCCTACCTCAGTCACATGCAGGCAACCGAGCTCTCGTAATCTTCCTTAGCTTGTCAAAACTTTCCGCTGCTTCTCCGACCATATGAATGGAACTCCTTTTCTTAACAACTTAGTTAGTAGGGCTGCGATTAAAGAGAACCCTTCCACAAATCTTCGATAGTACCCTGTCAGCCCCAGAAAACTTCAAATTTTTGCCACTGACTTAGGCGGTTTCCACTCCAACACCGCTTCAACCTTGCGAGGGTCCACTCTAATCCCTCCACGACACCACGCGGACCTAAGAAGGCCACCTCACTAAGCCAAAATTGCACTTCATCAATTTGGCTAATAACGCTTCTCCTCAAGATTGTAGAACTATACGTAAATGCATGTCATGCTCCTCCTCCGTCTTAGAATAAACCAATATGTCATCTATGAATACCACGACAAATTGATCCAAATACTGCTAAAATACCCTATTCATTAAGTCCATGAATGCTGCCGGTACGTTGGTCAACCCAAATGGCATCACTAGGAACTCGTAATGCCCATACCGAGTGTGGAATGCCGTCTTGTGAACATCAACCTCCTTCACCTTAAGTTGATGATAACCCACCTAAGGTCTATCTTCGAGAAAATCGATGCACCTTCAGCTTGATCAAACAAGTCATCAATCCAAGAACGGATACTTGTTTTTGATCTTTAACTTGTTTAATCGATGGTAGTCGATACACATCCGCATTGACCCGTCTTTCTTCTTGACAAGCAAGACAGTGCTCCCCACGAGATATACTTGGTCGGATAAACCCTCGGTCCAAGAGCTCCTGAATTTGAGCCTTCAGCTCTACCAATTCCTTTGGTGCCATTCGGTAGGGTGCTATGGACACAGGCACCATTCCGGGTAATAAGTCTATACCAAACTCAACTTCCCGATCTGGTGGCAAACTCGAAAGTTCCTCTGAAAACACATCGTTGAATTCCCTACCGCTCGAGACCTTCTCAACCATCGACTCCTTAGCCTTCAAGGTGCATATTCGAACCAAAATGCCTCACCTCTTCCCGACCATTTTCTCTCGCCTTCAACGCAGACACCACGTTGATAGGTAATCTCTTCTATTACCTATCATAACTACTTCATCACCCTCACCATCTTTCGAACCATGCGCTTAGCAACAAGAATCCAACTTCACCGATGCTTAACCAACCACCCATGCCAAGAATTAGATCGAACTCCCCAAACGACAGCTCCATCAGTCGACCACAAGCACTACCCTTGGAATTCTAGAGGTACATCTCTATATAGCTTGTTTACAACTACTGTAGTTACCTAGAGGGCTAATTATCATCATCTCCCTAGAAGTAGTCTCGAAGTCTATGTTCATGGTCTCTACCACACTACTAGCAACGATGAATGCGTTGAACCCACATCAATTAATACAACATATGGAAGACCAAAATTAGGAACGCATCGATTATGACGTCCGGCAGGCCACCCTCCTCTCAAGCCTCATTGCATAGACTAAACCAGGTTGCCTTGCTTCTGTGTTGCCTGCCCCTCTTCCCAGATTTCTGCGACCTCGATTGGAACCATTGCCTCCTCTACCATTACCACGACCCCTCTGTGGTGGTCCTACATTTCTAGCTTTGAGTACGGTTTCGACCTACGGGTGATTCTTAGCCAACTTCGAGGACAATCCTCACACGGTGATCCAAAGATCCACATTCAAAGCATCCCCTTTCACCTGTCCAATAACCTCCCCAATATGATTTTCCACAATGATTACACTGAGTCGGTCTCTGATTAGTAGCCATGGGCCTTCCTGCCTGATTCGGCCCACTCTGCCTAGCCCTTTTCTATGCATTACTACTCGATCCAGACGATCCAAAGCCTCTTTTCCGCTTGTTCCTATCGTAGTTCTATCTTACGGACGCTTTGACCCTTGGCTACTTTTTAGCCTTTTCCACCAAGATGTAAAACTCACACTCGCTATGGAGCAATTAGCGACCTCAAATCATCCCTAAGCCTGCGTCTTCAAAGCGGACACACTGCTCATGCTCGTTGATACAATTCCTCACAAGATAGGCTCAAATTTCAAGAATTCCGCCTCATACTCATCACGCCTTATTTCCTTGTACCAACCCCGTAGAAGGCTTTCCTCCGAGCATCAATGTAGTTGATGCCCACATACTTCTTTTGATAAGCGACTTTGAAATACTCCCAAGTAAGGTCATCTGTCAGTAGCACCATCTTGTACCGTGAGCCACCACCGATATGACTCATCCTTTAGAAGCTTACACCGCTCCTTTCAAATTTTCTTCTCATCTGTCGGATCAAGATCATCCATGATCCTCTCAATCGATTCTAACCAAGATTCTATCAAGACTGGGTGCCACTCCGATACACACCCGAAATACCTGCGTTGGATCGAGCCGCCGGGCATGACTTTCGAGCTCCCATACCTCCACTCGCCTCACCACCAACTCAAGGACTTGCAACACAGCTCATGACATCGCCTCACCTCCGTCTGGTCCCGCCTCCTCACTCTAAAAATTAGGGGTGGTGGTGGCGGTGGTACTTCATTCTCTCGATCCCGACCTGACCACGGGTTCGACATGGTCATCCCGCCTCTACAAGGCCCACGACGGCCATGTCCTCTAGAGCTCATTCTAACTATTGCGCTTTAACTCGATTAAGAAATTTTTATGGATTAGTATTTCACTTGGTTATCCGCCAAGAAATTTTATGATAGGAGTTTTAAGAGTGGTTCTTTCAGAATCAAACAAGCACACAGCCTTTCATTCATTCATTCAAAGAGACGATGAAGTTTCGTTGTGATTGTTTTTCCACTACCTAGGGGCTTTTTCGTAATTTGTCCTATGTGGTATTTTTGTAATTTTTCAAAACATGTGTTCTTGGATGCTTTTGTCAAAATTATTTTAAATCTCTTAATTTCCTGTGGTATTTGGAAAATTTTAAAATTGGGTCTTTCAAAGGATTTTGGAACTCGTGGCATTTTGGTAATTTTCCACAAATCAGGGTGATTTTGTAAAATTTGATAAATCATGGATGTTTCAAAAGTTGTAAATCTTTGAGAGTTATTTTTAAGAATTTATCCTTCATTTTGATGGTGTTGCAAAAATTTTGTAAACCAAGGTCATTTTGGTAATTTTGTTGGTTAGGGCCAATTTTGTAATTTTACAAAATCATGACGTTTTTGAAGTTTAAGGTTTTTAAGCACTTTTTATGAAATGAAAATTTTGATTAAAACTGTGGGTATTTTGGGAATATCATAAATCAAGGGCGTTTTTTGTAATTTTACCCCTAATGGTATTTAGTAATTTTTCATATTCAGGGTATTTTTACCAAAAATAATTCCAAAAATTGAGTTCTAAGTGATTTCACAAAACATGGATATTTTGAAAATTCCTATTTGAAAAATTTTTCATACTGGAGGTATTTTGATAATTTACAAGCGTGGGTATTTTGGTCATTTTTCAAACCGAGGGTATTTTGGTCATTTTTTTAAACAAGATTTTATTTTCCTCAAAACAAAACGGCTAATCCTTTTCGGGTTTTAGTTATTGAGTTTAGCCTATGAGTGTGTCGTCTCACTAGGATGAACCTGTTACTACGCACTGTGTAGGATTCGAGTGAGTAGGAGGTGAGTCACGAGGATCGCTTAAATACCGTGCTCCCACCAAATCCAATTCTAGACATGCATATAACGATTGCCACATCTTTTGCTCAAGTGACAACTCTGTGGTTTGTTTAGGGAATTTATTAAATCTTATGCAATTTATGCTGGGGTATGCTAGCCACAAGGTTCAATAGTTTCTACTTTAGTAGTCACGTCCTACTTACCCTTTCTACCCCTCATCAAAAGAATTCACAAAATTGATAAAAGTACTTACCGGGTGAATAGGTGCCGGAGACTCGGTGCCATGCTGTTCAAGCCAAACCATTTTCTCAAAACATCATAATAAGGCCTACTATCCAAAAACCAAACATTTTGGGCCTTGGGCCCCCCACAGCCGAGTTTTGAACCTGGCTCTGATACCAATTTTTGTAACACCTCAAACCCAGCCAAATGTTATGGCCAAATTCAATATGTTACAGACGAAAACATTTTGAAAACCCTTATCTAGCCGATTTTGTTCAAAGTAAAAGATGTTGTCTAATTTTAAAAATAGTTGAGGTGTATAAAGAAAGCAATTGTAACACCCCAAACCCGGTAAATACACTAAGACCGAATCTGGTATGCTACAGGAAAAAAGTATCTGAGAGGTTCAGGTTTCCATTAAAAGTTTGATGAAAACTCTTTCGTATGTTTTGTTTTTGTAGAAAACTTGAGCATGATTGTATAAAAGCGATAGTGTATTTGGAAACCCAAATTTTGAAAACTTAATCCATTATGTAAGTAAACAAGTTTACCTCATGTAGAAATTTAAGTAATCCTTGTTGTTGCTTAAACATTTTTTTCTTTTAAGTTAGAAAGAAATCACACCAAGTTTGAAGACAATTGAGTTTCATATTACAAATATGATACCCGATGGTAAAGTTTAAAACATATCGCTTGCGCTTTGAAAACCTTATCTTTCCAAGTTTTATCGAATATTACCCAAGAATTTGTTAAGGCATATTTGAAATCCAATCTAAGCAAGTAAATAACAAAATATAAGTTTAAAATTTTAAAGAGGCCTTTTACAATCCCAACATAATCAAATGAAATTAAATAAGGTAAAGTACCAAGTTTGAAAATCGATTGCAAGTCCAAATTTATTTTGGCTTGGGCACCTCGAGTCCACCCAACTCAGTGTCCACGATCTAAGTGTCACCGAAATGATAAGGAGAAGGTGAGTCGCAAGACTCAAAGGCATAAATCCTCTCCGGTATAACATGCTAACACACATCATAACAAAGCAATGCAAGTCATGCACCGATCCTAACCATCCATAACACCTTTTCTACCCCTGTGGTACCAAACCACCGGTGGTGCTAAACCACCGGTGACCCAAAGTCACGATATCCATAGATGTGGTGCTAAACCTTTGGTGACCCAAAGTCACGAAGATCCATTTGTGGGCCAACCCGTGTGATACCAAATCATGGCGGCGATCCCATATCTCAAAAGTGGGGCCAACCCACGGTGGCGTTAACCACGTGGACGAGTCGCTATAAGGTGCCAAACCTCCGTGTCCCAAAGACACAAGTGTGATACTAAATCACCGTGACCGTAGTCACAATTAAAATGATGGGGCCAACCCATCGTGTGATACCAAATCACTAGCGTCAATCCGTAGATAATCAACCGTGGGGCCAACCCATCGTGGTACTAAGCCACCGACGAGACGCGGAGGTGCCAAACCTCCGTCACCCAAAGTCACAATAATCAATCTGTGGTACCAAACCAATCGGAGGTGCTAAACCTCCGGTGTCCCAAAGACACGGATATCATATTCCCCTCCTCTCATATCACCCAATAACATATCATACTCATGCAAAATCGTGCAATCATGCTATCATGCTCATATGCTTAATATGACATCTCAAAGTACATACACCAATAATCATGATATCACATATCATCACATAACTCAGAATGAAACGGACTTACCCGAATCCGTATCCATACCTCATTGGGTATTAAATCACCAACCACAACGCTTCACTTACACAATCAAAGTTATTAATACATTACTCAGCTTAAGAAGGTGTGTTAGTTTACACACCGATAGATCGCACGCTTAATCCTCAAGAACCGGTTTATACCCTCGATTATCTTGCTCCTAAAGTCGGCCAAACACAGGTTAATCACTTAAAACCATTCGCCGTAATAGATAAACCAAAGGGTTTATGTTAAGCCTTTACCTTCACAAATGGTTCGGTTTCCAACCAAACCCGAACCAACACTGGTTCCCTTACCAATCGGTCACACCCTAGAAATGAAAAATGGTTAATCTCTTAATAACTTGACTTAAAGAAAACTAAACGAAACCGACTAAAAGAACTCGTTCTTACCACCACTTACCGATTGCTTAACAGAGAAAGAAGGCTCCTTCTTGCTTGCTTCCGAAATCCAAAGGCCCTATAACAAAATCGGTTACCAACCAAAGAGTTAACTCCCTTCTAACAAATACCGAAATCGGCCCTTAAACACACCCAAATCGAAAAAGAACATGAGAGAGAGAAGGTAACCATTCGGTCAAACTCTTACCTATCCCACCGATTGACAACAAGTGCCCCAACAAGTTGACCACCCTCCTAGGATTTGGCCAAGGTGCACCCAAAAAGAAGAAGGGAAGATTTGGCTATAGGTGCACAACCCAACCTACGTTTGGCTTTGAGTAAAAAGAGAAAAGAACAGATGTGGACAGAGAGTATAGTTTCGACAAGATGGTATTAAGAAAAGAAAATGAAGGTTGGGGAACAAGGTAAGATGGTTGCGGCTTAATGAAATGGTAAGGAACAAATGGAAAATTCGGCTAAGAAGGAAATGTGAATTTGGCACAAGAGTTGTAAAAAGAAAGTGTGAGAAGGAAGGATCACTAGTTTCACTTCAACAATTGAAAAGAAAGGAGAGATGAACATTCTGCTACCAAAGTTTTCAAATAAGGAAAAAACGTGGAGAAGAAAGTGTAGTAGTTTCGCTTACTCAAATGAAAAAGAAAACACATGGAAAGGAGCATTCACCACAAGTACACAATCAAGAAGAACAAGGCAAGTTTCGCAAGTAAAGGTGCTTGAGGTTTTGGTTTACAAGATGCAAATGAGAAGAAATGAGAACAATATTCGCCACACACACACCAAGTTAAAAGATGCAAAGCAATTTTTGGCAAAAAGATACTTGGACTTTCGGTTTAAGGAGGACCAATGGAAAAAGAAGAAAGCACTTGGGGTTTTGGCTTGTTTTGACAAAAGAGTGAATTTGCTTCCAAAAATGCTTTTTGATCGAAAAACACAAAATGAAGAAGGAGTTTTCGGCACTCCCACTCTCTCACAACACTTACCAACCGGCCACTCCCCCAAAATCTCTCCAAAATCCAGCCACAACTCCCCAAACACTCCCAAGCCACCAATTCAAACTAGTTGAACTAGTCTCCTCCTAACTTCACTCTCCCCCATCATTTGAAGTTTTGACTTGGTCCAAGGTAGAGTTTGAACTGCCATAACCTCCCTCCATGCACCAAAATGGAAGCCCAAATGGAGCACTCGCAGCTTGAACACAGGACCTCTCCCCTTGCAATTGACGCTAAGCCAAGCTCCTAGTGGCGCCTTACTTGCCACTCCACCAAGGTTCCTCTTGTGCTAAAAGTTTACCTAAAATATTTATAAACCCAGCTCCTTCACTCCTCCCACCTAAGCCTAGAAACAAAAAATTTTCCTACCACTCAGGCTTACACCTAGCTTATAACTAAGCCCCAACAACATCAAAATAACAACATAGCACATCATGCACATGTAGCAAAGCCAAAATAAAATAGCCCATAACCCGGATATTACAGCTTCTACCCCTTAAAAATAATTTCTACTCAAAATTACCAGATCAAAAGAGTTACGGTATTCTTTGCCTCATCATATCCTCTGTTCCCACGTAGCTTCTTCCACGCCATGATTCCGCCTACAAGATTTTAACCAAAGGCACAGACTTCCCACGCAGAACCTTCACATCCCGATCTAAAATCATGCACGTGCTCTTCCTCCATGGTCAAACTGGTTTACCTCGATCTCTTCCATCGCCACCACGTGCGATGGATCCGAGCGATATTGCCTAAGCATCAAACGTGGAACACGCCGTGAATCGACTTAGCTCTGCGGCAACTTCGGTGGTAAGCTACATCGATCCCACTCGCCCCAAAGACTTTATACGGCCCAATAAACCTCGGACTTAGCTTGCCTTTCCTTCCGAACCTTAACACTTTCTTCCACGGTGAGACCTTCGTAAAAACTTGATCCCCACAAAGAATTCAATATCTCTCCGCTTAAGATCGGCAGATAGACTTCGCGGGTCCAAGCTTTTTTCAACCGAGCCTAAATCAACTTAACCTTGTCTTCGGCCTCAAAGAACCAACTCTGGTCCCAACAACCGACGCTCACTTAACTCCGCCCAACAAGTAGGTGAGCGACACTTCCCACTGCATAACGCCTCATATGGTGCCATCTTGATGCTTGCTTGGTAACTATTGTTGTAGGCGAACCCAACTAATGGTAGATACTCCTCCCAACTACCCTCAAGTCCAATACACAACCTCGTAATATGTCTTCCAAGATCAGATAACCTTTCCGATCGCCTGTCATCATGGATGAAATGCCGTCTTTGAAATCTAACCGCATCCGAGCTCGATGTAACGCTTTCGAACCTTAACGAATTGGGATCCCTATCCGAGATGATCGACATCGCACCCGTGCAATTTCACTATCTTCGACACATACAAATTTCGCCAACCTCTCGCAGTGAGTAATCCACCTCACCGGATAGTGAGCCGATTTAGTCGGTCGATCCACAATTACCCAAATCAATCCTTCTTGCTAGGCGTAAGAGGTAATCCACCGACAAAATCCATAGTTATCATTTCCCACTTCCACTGTGGAATCTTCACTAGTCAAGCAACCTCGACAAAGAATCGATGCTCACCTTGACCTGGCCGACATGTCGACACTTCCTACAAACTCGCTACTTCCTTTTTCGCACTTTACCACGTAATCGCTTCTCGAGATCCCTATACATTTTGCTACCTCCTGGATGATAGCGTAGGGGTCTGCTATGTGCATCTCAAGAATCTTCGCCTTAACTCAATATCTCTCAAGATACAAGCTTTCCCACGAAAACACAAAGACCCCATCACTAGACAAATCAGAACCTCCAAACCATCATTCTCGCACTTGTGTCCTCTGCAAGACTCAAAACCTCATCCATCAACTATTTTTCTCGACCGCTCAACCCAAGTAGGCTTAACTCGCAGCTACGCGAGAATACTCCCATCGTCAGACAAACTCAAGTGGGCAAACATCGCCTCAGATCCAAACAACCTTACGGCTCAACGCGTCCGCCACAACGTTAGCCTTACCGGATGATACTCGATCGAACAAATGAGTCTTTCAAGAACTCAATCCATCTCATACTGCCTCAGATTCAAGTCTTTCGAGTCAAAAGGTACTTCGACTCTTATGATCCGTGTAGACTATCGATTTCTCTCCGCATAAGTAATGCCTCCAAATCTTCAAGGCAAAGACTACGTACCACAAGCTCCAGATCGTGCGTTGATAATTGACCTCATGTGGCCTCACCGTCGGATGCATAAGCCACAACCTTCCCTTCCCGTGATCAAGACACAACCCAAACTCAGATGTGATGCATCGCAATAAACGTGAATTCCTTCCAAATTTCAAGTTGAATTAGAACCGAGCTTCAACAAAATCTTCTTCAACTTGTCGGCTCTCCCGCCGCTTCTCATTCAAATGAACTAACCCTTTTCTTAACAATTTGGTCATCGCATGCGGCGATCAATGAAAAACCTCTACAAACCTTCTAGTATCCCGCAAACCCGTAAAACTCGAATCTCACCATCGACCTAGGCGCTTCCAATCCAAAACCGCCTCAATCTTTCGAGGATCCACTCTAATCCCTCACCGATACTACATGACCCAAGAACGCCACCTCCTAAGCCGTAACTCACATTTACTAAACTTCGCATAAAGTCGCTTTCTCCTCGTAACTCGCAATACCACCCAGAATGCGCATCATGTTCCTTCTCACCCTTGAATATACCAAGATGTCGTCGATAAAACCACTACGAATCGATCCAACCATCGTTGGAACACCCTATTCATCATATCCATGAAGGCCGCTGGTGCGTTAGTCAACCCAAACGGCATAACTAAGAACTCAAAGTGTCCATACCGAGTATTTAAATGTCGCCTTGCGATATCCGCCTCCTTCACCTTTAATCGGTGATACCTGGACCTTAAATCAATCTTCGAGAAAACCGACGACTTTCGGTGATCAAACAAGTCATCTATCCGAGGCAAATGGATACTTGTTTTTGATCGTCACTTATTCAATTGGCGGTAGTCTATACACATCCGCATAGTACCATCTTTCTTCTTGACAAAGAGACAAAGCCCCAAGGTGAAACACTTGGCCCGATAAAGCCTCGATCCAACAACTCCTAGATCGAGCCTTAAGCTCCACTAACTCTTTAGCGCCATCCATGCACGGAGTAATAGATATCGCTAGCAGCTGGGTAACAGATCTATCCCGAACTCTACCTCCCGATCCGTGGCAAACCCAAGCTCCTCAGAAACACATCAACAAATTCCCTAATCGTTCAACTGCTCCACAAGAGACTCTTTAGCCTCCAAGGCATACACATGAACCACATATGCTTCACAGCCCTTTCTGACCATCTTCTTGGCTTTCAGAGCAGATACCACATTGGACTGATAATTTCTTCTATTACCGATCAGGACTACCTCATCACCCTTAGCTATTTTCAGAACCATGCGCTTAGTCACAAGAATCCAACTTCACCGGTACTTAACCAGCCGGTCCATCCCGAGAATCGATCGAACTCCCAAACAAATAGCCCATCGATCGGCCACAAACACTACCCCTTGGAGTTCTAGAGGTACGCCTCTATACAAATTTATCTACAACTACAGAGTGACCTAGAGGGCTTATTACGGTCATCCGCTTAGAAGATATCTCGAGTCTAAATCCATGGTCTTCACTATGCTACTTTCAACATATGAATGCGCCGAACCCACATCAATCAAAGTAGCAATAGAGAACCAAAGATTAAAACGTCACTAGGTTATGACATCGGTCGTCGCCTCCTCGGGGCCTCCACAGATACACTAGCCCCTACTGTCTGGCCTCAAGATTATTTCAGATTCTCCGGGGTGCTCCACAAACACTGTAACCATTACCTCCTATGCCATTACCTCGGCCCCTCTGCGGTGGTGGTCCATTATTCTCAGATCGAGTACGGCCCGACTCCTTGATCGAATCCTAGCTAACTTATGGATATCCCTCACATCGTGGTCCAAATGAGCCACACTCAAAACAAATTTCTACCACCAAATCCAACATCCTCCCCAATGAGCTTTCCCACAACGGTTACATCACAAGGCCCCTCGACTAGCAAAGAATAAACCTACCAGATCGACGGCCCACTTGGTCTAGCCCTTTCTCATGGATTGCCTCGACAACCCGTAAGATCCAAAACTCCTCTTATGTCGGTTCCTATCCATGCCTTGCCTCACGACACTTTAATACCCTCGGCTACCTTCGCCTTTTCAACCGAGCAAAGAATTCACGCCCCGCTAGGCGTAATCAAGAACCTTAGTTCATCTCGCAGCCATCCTCAAACGAACACACCTCTCGTGTTCAAGAGCCACCATACCCTGCATACCGACTCAACCTCGTAAACTACTCGCGTGCTCGACACAAATTTACTCCTCGAACTAACCCTTTAAATGCTTTCCGCTGCTCATTAATGTAGTTAGCTCCCACGCACTTTTTCCGATAAGTACCACGAAATAGTCCCAAGTCGATCTTCATTGCATCATGTTCCGAACCGTGAGCCACCATCGGTATGACTCATCTCGAGAAGTGATACTATCCCTTTAACTTTTCTTCAGCAGTCAGTCCAGATCGTCCATGATCCGCTTTGCCGCTTCCAAACCAATATTCAAGAAAGGTTGGAGCAACACCAAAGACACCTCAAAAACTTCACTCTGCTTGTCTGAAGTCGTTTCAGTACGATTTTCTAGCTCCGCGCTCCACCTACTCCAACTACCCTCTCCGTAACTCAAGAAGATCGCTCTGTGACACTCGCGCCCCCTACCGTGTTCTCGAAACTCACCACCTCCCATTGGTGGCGATGCAGATCTCATTCTTCTCCACGACACCGTAACCTACGGCTTTCGTAAACTGCCATCCTACCTCGACCACGCCCACCACCACGCCCACCTCGTGTACTCATGACTAAAATCTCGCTCCGATTTAAAGAATTTTATGCATCAAGAATTATTCCAATCGCTTAAAAGCAAAGTCTTATGAATATTAAAGAAGCTTTGTTTTCGCGAGTCCTCCGAGTCCTATCGGCCTAATTTCTAAAGTAGTCTTACTATCACTAGCCATCCAATCACATCTCATCAATATCATTATCACAAACAATAGTAAGGGGTACTTAGGCGGATTGGTGTTGGAGACTCGGTGCCATGCCTTTCAAACCATGCTTTTAAGACGTAACACTTAAAGACCAGAATTTAAAACATTTTGGACCCCGAGCCCACTTTTCGAGCCTTTAAACTTGGCTCGATACTACAATTGTAACACCCCAAACCCGGCCAATACACCACGATCGAATCGGTATGCTACAGAAAAAGGTATCCGAGAGGTTTAGGTTTCCGCTTAAAAGTTTGATGAAAACTCTTTCAGATGTTTTGTTTTTGTAGAAAACTTGAGCATGATTGTATAAAAGCGATAGTGTATTTGGAAACCGAAAATTTTGAAAACTTAATCCGTTATGTAAGTAAACAAGTTTACCTCATGTAGAAATTTAAGTAATCCTTGTTGTTGCTTAAACATTTTTTTTCTTTAAGTTAGAAAGAAATCACAACCAAGTTTGGAAGACAATTGAGTTTCCTATTACGCATGGATACCCGATGGTAAAGTTTAAAACATATCGCTTGCGCTTTTGAAAACCTTATCTTTCCAAGTTTTATCGAATATTACCCAATAATTTGTTAAGGCATATTTGAAATCCAATCTAAGCAAGTAAATAACAAAATATAAGTTTAAAATTTTAAAGAGGCCTTTACAATCCCAACATAATCAAATGAAATTAAATAAGGTAAAGTACCAAGTTTGAAAATCAAGGTAAGTCCGAATTTATTTTGGCTTGGGCACCTCGAGTCCAATTCCCCAGCTCGTGTCCGCGATCTAAGTGTCAATTGAAATGACAAGGGAGAAGGTGAGTCGTAAGACTCATGCATAAATCCTCTCCCAGATAACATGCTAACACACATCATAACAAAGCAATGCAAGTCATGCACCGATCCTAACCATCCATAACACCTTTTCTACCCCTGTGGTACCAAACCACGGTGGTGCTAAACCACCGTGACCCAAAGTCACGATATCCATAGATGTGGTGCTAAACCATCGTGACCCAAAGTCACGAAGATCCATTTGTGGGCTAACCCACGGTGATACCAAATCACCGCACGCATCCCATATCTCAAAAGTGGGGCCAACCCACGGTATGCTAACCACAGGACGAGTCACTATGAGGTGCCAAACCTCCGTGTCCCAAAGACACAAGTGTGATACTAAATCACCGGTGACCGTAGTCACAATTAAAATGATGGGGCCAACCCATCGTGGTGATACCAAATCACTAGCCAATCCCATACAATCAACCGTGGGGCCAACCCATCGTGGTACTAAGCCACCGACGAGACGCGAGGTGCTAAACCTCCGTGACCCAAAGTCACAATAATCAATGTGGTACCAAACTACCGGAGGTGCTAAACCTCCGTGTCCCAAAGACACGGATATCATATTCCCTCCTCTCATAGCACCCAATAACATATCATACTAATGCAAAATCGCAATCATGCTATCATGCTCACATGCTTAATATGACATCTCAAAGTACATACACCAATAATCATGATATCACATATCATCACATAACTCAGAATGAAATGGACTTACCCGAATCAGATCCATACCTCATTGGGTATTAAATCACCAACCACACCTGCTTCACTTACACAATCAAAGTTATTAATACATTACTCGGCTAAGAAGGTGTGTTAGTTTACACACCGATAGATCGCACGCTTAATCCTCAAGAATCAGCTTATACCCTCGATTATCTTGCTCCTAAAGTCGGCCAAACATGTGGTTAATCACTTAAACCATTCGCCGTAATAGATAAACCAAAGGGTTTGCGTTAAGCCTTTACTCGCATAAATGGTTCAGCTTTCAATGAAACCCGAAACAACACCGGTTCCCTTACCAATCGGTCACACCTAGAAATGAAAAATGGTTAATCTCTTTAATAACTTGAATTAAAGAAAACTAAACGAAATGACTAAAAAACTCGTTCTTACCACCACTTACCGATTGCTTAAGAGAAAGAAGGCTCCTTCTTACTTGCTTCAAATCCAAAGGCCCTATAACAAAATCGATTACCAACCAAAGAGTTAACTCCTTCTAATGATAATCAAATCAGCCCTTAAACACACCCAAATCGAAAAAGAACATGAGCGAGAGAAGGTAACCATTCGCCAAACTCTTACCTACCCCACCGATTGACAACAAGTGCCCCAACAAGTTGACCACCCTCCTAGGATTTGGCCAATGTGCACCCAAAAGAAGAAGGGAAGATTCGACTATAGGTGCACAACCCAACCTACGCTCTAGGCTTTGAGTAAAAGAGAAAAGAACAGATGTGGATGAGAGTATAGTTTTCGGCAAGATGGTATTGAGAAAAGAAATGAAGGTTGGGGAACAAGGTAAGATGGTTGCGCTTAATGAAATGGTAAGGAACAAATGGAAAATTTGGCTAAGAAGGAAATGTGAATTCGCACAAGAGTTGTAAAAAGAAAGTGTGAGAAGGAAGGATCACTAGTTTCGGCTTCAACAATTGGAAAAGAAAGGGAGAGATGAACATTCGCTACCAAAGTTTTCAAATAAGGAAAAAAAAACGTGGAGAAGAAAGTGTAGTAGTTTTGGCTTACTCAAATGAAAAGAAAACACATGGAAAGGAGCATTCTACCACAAGTACACAATCAAGAAGAACAAGGCAAGTTTCGCAAGTAAAGGTGCTTGAGGTTTCGGTTTACACAAGATGCAAATGAGAAGAAATGAGAACAATATTCGGCCACACACACACCAAGTTAAAAGATGCAAAGCAATTTTGGCAAAAGATACTTGACTTTCGGTTTAAGGAGGACCAATGGAAAAAGAAGAAAGCACTTGGGGTTTTGCTTGTTTTGACAAAAGAGTGAATTTGCTTCCAAAAATGCTTTTTGACCGTAAAACACAAAATGAAGAAGGAGTTTTTGGCACTCCCACTCTCTCACAACACTTACCAACCGGCCACTCCCCCAAAATCTCTCCAAAATCCGACCACAACTCCCCCAAACACTCCCAAGCCACCAATTCAAATTAGTTGAACTAGTCTCCCTCCTAACTTCACTCTCCCCCCATCATTTGAAGTTTTGACTTGGTCCAAGGCGAGTTTGAACCGCCCACAACTCCTCCCTCCATGTCCAA
This sequence comes from Gossypium rotundifolium, assembly GCA_025506655.1. Classification (NCBI taxonomy): domain Eukaryota; kingdom Viridiplantae; phylum Streptophyta; class Magnoliopsida; order Malvales; family Malvaceae; genus Gossypium; species Gossypium rotundifolium. The sequence continues at coordinate 148,032,328 of CP106728.1, forward strand.
AATGGAAGCCAAAATGGAGCACTGCAGCTTGAACACGTGACCTCTCCCCTTGCAATTGACGCCAAGTTAAGCTCCTAGTGGCGCTTTACTTGCCACTCCACCAAGGCTCCTCTTGTGCTAAAAGTTTACCTAAAATATTTATAAACCCCAGCTCCTTCAGCTCCTCCCACCTAAGCCTAGAAACAAAAATTTTCCTACCACTCAAAGCTTACACCTAGCTTATAACTAAGCCCCAACAACATCAAAATAACAACATAGCACATCATGCACATGCAAAGAAAGCCAAAATAAAATAGCCCATAACCTGGATATTACAAAGAATACTTAGTTCATTTTAAATATATATTAAGTCAAGTTGTTACCAATTTTGTCATTGTACCGATGGTAACGAAAGAAAACATTTTCGCTTGAATTTAAGAAAATTTGTGTAATCATTTTAATGTTATAAGCAGCTTAAATAATTCATCCCAAGCATGTAAAATAAGAAAATAATCTTAGGAGGCCTTATTACCACCGAATAATTAAAACCAAAATAAAATAAAAATATTTCAAAATAAACTCAAATTCCACTACATGGCCACCTCGAGTCCATCCGGCTCCTCATCCGCGATCTACGAAGTCTCTTGAAAATGTTAAAGGAAAAGGTGAGTCACCAAGACTCAGTGTATAACCCTTTTCCCGGTTTAATGCATCATCATACACACAAATCACAAATTAATTTAACATGCACCCAACCTAACCATCCAAACACCTTTTCTACCTCGTGTGGTACCAAACCACCGGTGGTGTTAAACCATCGTGACTTATAGTCACGATATACAACAATATTGTGGTGCCAAACCACCGGTGACTTATAGTCATGATATACAACAATATTGTGGTGCTAAACCACGGTGGGGCCAACCCACGTAGGATACCAAATCACCGGCGCCGATCCCATAATATAATCCGTGGGGCCAACCCCATCGTGGTGCTAAGCCACCGACGAGACGCTATGAGGTGCCAAACCTCCGTGACCGTAGTCACAAAATGTTGTACTAAACCATTGGTGTCCGCTGACACGAATATTACTTCCCTTCTCTCATTCAACCCAAAACAATCAATAATATGCATATAACAGAATCATGCCCACACATTTATTTAACAACATACCAAAGACGCTATGCTTCCCAAAAGCATCATTAAGTAACTTATAATATCAAGGACTTATGGATTCTTGCTTATACCATGATGGTATAAAATCCAATTCTACACAATCCAATTTAGTGTAATATATTCAGCATATTAATTAATTATTAAGAGTGTATGTACACACTGTTACTATCGATAGCCCCTAAATCCCGATGAATCAATCGCCTTTCAAGATCTTCTTGTCCCTATATTCACCAAACATAAGGTTAGTGTCAAGCCATTCGCCAAACCTCATAAATCCAAAGGGTTAAACTCACCCTTACCTTACAAATGATTCGCTTCCTACCAAATCCCGAGCCAAATGATAGTTTACCTCGATAATCTACCACACCTTAAGACACAAAACAGTTAGCCTTCCAAGCCTTCTGCTTTTCAATCACTTAACTAAATAACTTACTAAAATAGATCCTTACCAACACTTACCTTCCTCTCAAACCGATTGAGAAGAAGAGAGCACCTTTGCTTTGATATTCACCAAAACTATAGCAAATAGGGAGGGTTTCGATTAAAGAGAAACAAAAGAGATGCTGGAATTTTGAATAATTTTGGGCAATTTGTCTAAGGAAATTTAAGCAGAAGGTAGTAGGATTCACTAATGGAGGAAGAAAAGAAAAGAAAAGATGTAGGGAAATCAATGGTGATTTTCGCTAAGTAAAAGAAGAGAATGTCGGAAAATTTTGAATAATCACCTAGGGAAATTTCAACAAGACAAGAAGGAAACAAAGAAAGAGTTTGCTAGAGTTTTGACACTTCTTGTCAGAGTAAAAATCAAAATATGGACAGCCTAAGGAGTCCAAATTTTGGCAATCACTCACTTAATTTGTGATAATTCCCAGCCTTGATTTATAAAGATAAATCTAATTTTATCATACTTTTAATCCCTTAATCCCCTCAACAATTTTATAGCAAATAAAACACTAAAACTCCCCCTCTTCCAGCCGATTATTAGCAAAAAAATAAGCTCAAACTTTATCACTTTGAAGAGTCCAAAATCCTGCCAATTCTTTCTCTCCTTCACGCCAAAGAAGAAGGAGGAAAAAATAAAATCCAATGTCGTTTCTTGACTCAACCCCAACCCCAAGCAAAGCAGTAGCAATAGCCCCTATAAGCGCCCCAAACCAACTCTTCCATTTAGACTTTCATGTCAAATACCCCTTCCATTAACTTATAAAACGTTCTTCTTGGCCCTTCCTCTCCTAACGCAAATAGCCCAAAATAAAATGCTCCTCGCCCCTCGAACCCGAGACCGCTCTCTTAAGTGGCGCCCAAGCCACTCCTACTACTGAACTTTCATGCCATGAGCCTTCACTTAATTAATTTTAAGGCCTTCCTTCTTAAGCCCATCACTATATAAAAAACAAAACGCTCAATGCTCCTCCTGTCACTCGAACTTGTGACCAGCGCTCTCCCCTTCACCTCCAACACGCATGGAACCACTTAGCCAACTAGATTGTGTGTCAAGTCCCTTCTAAAAATTTTCTTAACCCCTAATTCACCTAGCCTTCCTCCTTTAAGCACTTAAAAAGAAATTTTTAACCCCAAGTCAGGCCTAGTTCGGGTTTAATTCTAGAACTTAGAATCATGCCAAATAAATCATAATATTAATTTCTTCAAGCACATACACACACATGGGAACAAATAATCTAATTTCAAACAGCCCCTAATTTAGGGTGTTACATCACCCTTTTAAGCCATTAGTATTAAAATTTCTGATATATTGTAGGACTAATAATCCTTTGTCAATGGAGGCAAGCAAGATAGGGACGAAAAGAGTTGTTAATAGCGTTTGGAAGAGGGGTGGTTCCGCTATTCCCCCTAAATTCAAGTGAAGGGCTATTTTGGAAATTTGAGACTTTCCACCAGGTTGTGGACCTCATTCGAGGAGAATCGATTATTCAAGTTGTTTGTAGTTTGGAGCCATTAGCGCTCAGATTTCCCATTGGGTTGTGAACCAGTCGGGGAGAACTCGACAAATAATTGTCATTCGAGATTTCGAGGGTAAAGATCTAGATCGCTTATCAATAGTATAGTTTTTATTAAATATTAGTGTTCTAATCAAGCGTGATAAATATTTAGGTATCGACGAAGGGGAAGGTATAGTTCTCACCGTGAATCGGTGTGTAACTTCACACTTATCTCATGGGTTATATTATACCGTAAGCATAGAATAAAAATCGTAAAATCAATAAAATTGGAAAATACTAAATATTAGCACTTTTTGTGTGAATGCATGAAAACGGTATTAAAGTTGTGGAAAAATTACGAATTTGCCCTTAATGGGCTATATTGTAAAAAAATGACATTTTAGGCCTTATGGATTATTTTTGATAAGCTGGCCAAGTGAGAAAATTTCGAAAAGGGCCTCATATGTTTAATGGGCCAAATTTGCTAGATCGTTAAATGGGCCAAAATTTTTATTTTGACTAATGGGCCAAATTGATAACTTGTAATATGGGCTTTTTGTTGAAATTTACCTTATGAATATATTGTTATGCATTATCTATATATACATGACTGCATGGGTTGGGGTAATTAACGAAGAGAAGAAAGGCCTGTTGTCAAAATCTAGTTCGGTGGCTCTGCCACAAATATTTTAAATGGCTTAATGCTCTAGTTCTTGACTTTGTCACAATCTAGTTCGGTGGCTCTACCACAAATATTATAATTGGCTTAATGCCCGCTATTGGTGTGTTGGCGGGTGGGTTGACTTGATCCCCAGGTGTGTTGGTTGTTACGGTGGTGTGTAGCGGATGGAAATTAGGCTTGGTTGGGAATTGCATATCACATGCATTATTTTTATATTGTACATTTGTAAATGGGCTCAAGCCCAACTAATTGCTTAAATGGTTTTGGCCCAAAGGAACACTGTAGTGGGTTACACATCGAGTTCTAAGTAACTCACCCCATTTTTCTTACCCTTCTCGTGTAATAATAATTGATGGAGGCTTGGGCCGGGATGACGTCGTGTGGAGGCCATACTACTTAACGATGAGTTATAAAAACTTTGAACCTCTTTTAAGTATTTTTATTTAAGTATTATTTCAATTATATGTAATAAGAACTCCGTATTATTTTTATGGATTTTTATGCGTGGATAGATTTTAATATGCTTTATTTACTTAAATGGGGTTGTTTAATTTTTTTATAAATGTTTTCTTAAACTTATGATAAAAAGGGGTTTTTTTCTTAAATATCACTCACTGTAAAATTTTGTGAAAACTCTTTATAAATTTATTTCAACCAATTATTTAAGTTTTTAACCCATTATTTCTTTGGAAATCAAATTGTAAACTCTTATGTTTTAAAATCATGGTTTTCAAATAAATCTTTATTTTTGATAAACTCCATCTTCAAAATCGCTTTTGAAGAATTGTTTTCATTAAAAGCATTGATGACCGGATGTAAGTTCGAATTGTGTGGCATGACAAGTCCGGTCTTAAACGATAGGCCGGGTTTGGGGTGTTACAACTTACTTTAAGATATTATATATTAATTATTTTGATTATTTCACACATATCTTATCTTTAAATAATGTTGCATAATATTGGTTTTTACCGCTTTTCATTCTACATTCTTTTTTTTTTTTGTATAATATCTTGCTCCATTTTCTTCAATTACTAATGTTAAAATTGTGTTATACGATTATTGCTATTGCATGGATTATAATTTGTTAATTGTAGCCATTAATTATTTGTGATTCATCGCTGTAATATTTGATATTGGCTTTGTATATTAGTATTCCATTGCATATTATGAAAAATGTTGCGTTTAATGTCACTGTAGTTTTAAAGATCACAAGGCAATGCTCGTGTTTAGGGTTTCAAGAGAATCGTGTTTAACTCATCGAAGTTCGATTCTCTTCGCTTAAAACCTTGTAATCGAGTATCTTTTTCTCTTAAACCAAAATGCACGATATTTTAAATAAAAAACTTATTCTCGAAGTTGAGATATTGCGCCTAACTTATCGGGTGTGATATTTTATCATCTCGAGATAAGAATTTCAAAAAAAACCAAAGGCAATGTTCAGATTCGTGATTTTTGAGAAATAGTGCCCTAACTTACTCGGGTTGCGATTTTCATTTGACCTATATAATTGAATATCCTTCTTATTTTTAAATGTACGAGTATTGAATGTCAAGGATAAACCTAATTTCGAGAATATAAGATGTGGTGCCCTAACTTCATCGAAAGTACGGCATTTTATTTCTTCAAATAAGAAGCTTTGGCATCCAATATGATTCTATCCAAATATATATTAAGTAAATGGATCGTAATCTAGAGTCTTTTCAAATTTTCGACATCGTGACATTAATTAATCAATTAGGTACCAATTTTTTACAGACGAGGGTGCTAACCCTTCCTCGTGTGTAACCGACTTCGAGCTTGTTTTCTCAATTTCAGAGATTAAAATTATTATTTTAATAAATCAAAATGTTTTATTAAAATAATCTATCTTAAGGTGATCTGATCACACCTTGAATAAAATATCTATGTACTCCATTTCCATATTTTAAAGTCGATCCCTGCTTTTTTCCAAACCTTCGATAAAAAAATGGTTTCGATACCATGCGACTCCATCGGGACGAAAGAGAGTCAAGTCAGACGCTGGATACATCCGCATCTATGTCTTCTTGAGATTTTCATCTCCAGATAACCATAGGGAAATGTATTCCCTCGAATCAACTCGATCCATATGAGCCTATAATGGGTGAGGATTGAGAAATCTACTAGTTTGGGTACCTCAACTTTAGAACTCAAACCACATATAAAAGACCCTAAGAATCTACCCAAGATGGAGTTGCGATGAACCCTAGTGGTCACCCAATCGGCGCTTGAATGTTTTTTTCACATGCTCTAAACTTCATTAATATCGCATTAACTATTTATTTTACTTTTGTTGCTTTGCATGCATTTTTCATATTAGAGAAAGGTGTCGATTCGAGTTCGATTGCTAAATTAGGGAGTTCGACATGGAAAACGACTTTCTTGATAAAATGGAAGACAATACGGATGTCTGTAATCCACTTTATGTAAAGAGCTTTGTTTTCAAATAAAGTTTCCTAAATGGAATTGAATCGAATCCATTCCTTTTGCATTTCATGCATTCACATAGCATCACATCGCATGTGCTAGATTTCATGAGAAAACCCGATTAACTAAAAATTCTTTTCATTAACCTCGAAAACATGGAACAAAGGTTGAGAGATTAGAGCAAAGGCAAATACTAATGCAAGAGCAGTTGGTCAAAATTCAACGAGATATGCAAGATCAAATGAATATGATGCACCGCTTAACTCGATTACTAGTCGGGGCTTAAAAAGGAGGGCTGCTGGCAAGAGTGTGGATGATGATGAAGTCATCGTTATTCTCGATAAGTACCCTGACTCACCTTAGACCAGATTCGCATGGGGTACCATCATTATTAGACCCCAATGTCGTAATTATACGTCGACATTGACAAATTTCCCAAGGATTCAGATTTTAACTCTGGGGATAATCAAGTTAATCTTATTGTTCTTGGCTCAACAGAGAAAAGAAAAGGGGATGGGAATTTCAAAGGCCCAAAGGAGAAGGAAAAGGAAGTGAATAATATGAGTAAGTGTAACAGGTAATTGAAGTCGACACGATAGCTCACCAGAGACAATCGCTACCAACTATCGTGTTTCCCAAGACAAGAGACCAATCTAAAGTCAAATTCAAAAACTCAAGGTGCCCCATTCCAATCTCATATGAGAGTTGTAATCGAATTTTGTTTGACGACATGTTGTATTCCCTTTCATATAGAACCAATACGGCCTCCATACCCTAAATGGTTCGATAAGAATGCCCAATACGAATACCATGCAGGAATTATGGGGCACTCGACGGAAAATTGTACCACTTTCAAAAAATTAGTCGAAAGACTCATTAGATTGGGCATCATAAAATTCGACGATCTTTCTGGTACAGAAAATTCTTATCCCAAAATTGTTGTTAAAGGGGTAAATATCGTGAGTCCCATGATAAATGGGGGTATGAGATCAGGAGTACATCAAGTGCAGGGCTCTAGTGCAAAACCTGATATTGGCGAACTTGAACATTAATGACGTATCTAAAGAGTGAGCCAGGGAGTAGACTTTTCCAAGCTTCTGCCTTTACTTGGGGTGTTTTGAACAATGGAACTATGGAAAAATCCTTGTATTTCTAGAGCTAATCTAGAGCAATATCCAAAACATGCTTGTTGCTTCAAGCCTAGGAGCAACAAGAATCTTTTGTGAAATGGGCTTGTATCCGTAATCTTTATTTCAATGAAATGCATCTTTTAAGTAAATATTTTTTCATTATTTACATTTCATACAAGACATTCTTTCATGTCTTGGAATATTCTTTCATTCTTTATTCATGGCCATACCATAAAAATAATCATCCTTAGAATCATTTATTCTTTGGGATTACCTTTGTAACTAGGTAACCAGATATCAATGATGTGAGCTTATTGTTATCGACTCCCTTTTTGAATGAGATATGCCTAAGAGATCTCGGACTTTGAAGATGACAAAATTGTCACCTATCTTCGATTTGTTAATAATGGATGAAAAACAAATCCTACGTCGGAGCCAAGAAAGGAGATGAAGATCAAAGCCTAGCTCAATGTAGAAATAAGATTTCTACATGTGGGACATGGATGTTATCAAGCCAATCTCCTCAAAAGTTTCGTCAACATTATTCATTTTGTGGACGCCGATTTCTTCACTAAGATGGTAAAAGTCGCCATATGCCAATATTACAAAGTCGATAGTCATTAGCCTTAAAAAAGAAAAAAAAGAAAGAAAGAAAGAAATAATATCAAAAAATGTCAAAAGATCAACATTTAACCGCACAATGTCAAAAGTTTGCGGTTTGTTCAAAGATCATGTGCCACATCACAAGAAGGCAAACCAAAAAAAGAGAAAGACCGAGACTTGTAGAGATTGGCATACATAAGTTACTATGTACCTCTATGCTTATCAAACATTGGCTGTGATTTGGCCGCCGGAAAGACATTTCTCATTGGTTTCGCCATTGAAGTCAAGTTTTTTCGAGTCTTATCTGAATCAAGTTGGATGAGACAGTAACGCTTAATCTCAATATGATCATTGAATTTGAAGAGAAATGTTAAAAGCTATCTATCACGGTCGATGATACGAGCTCACAACAAAATGATTCGTTCTAGAAAATTTCATGATAGGCTTTGAAGAAGACTTTTCCCATGCAAAAGGGACTTTAAGAAAACGGATGCCAAACCGAAGGACCTTATATGCAAAGAAGGCCTGTTTCTAGAGAAGCATGGATATTGTTTGAGATATATGGCAAGGACCTCGCCTAATCCAAAGGAATTCAAAAAATCAAAAAGAAAAATAGAAATTTTCAAAGAAAAAAAGGAAGAAAGAGGAGAGGCCAAGGCAAAACCGCAAAGGGCGCTTTGAGACCAAAGGGATTTGAGTTGAAAACCTAAAAGGGATGCTCAAATTTTGATCAAAGGGCATACAAAGAATCTTTCTATGTCCTAATTAACAATAAAGAAGTATGCTACATCCGGGGTATCGAAGTACTTCTGGTCCCTAAACACGATTGAACTTAAAATGGTCCTCAAGAAGTTAGAAATGTAGAAGCTCAAACTGTGATATCTCGGGCACCTAGTGTCCATTTTACCCATTTCAAATTTTTATTTGTGTTTATATCATTCTTTTCAAAATATGTTCACAATAAATTTTTTCTTGATTCGATTGCTATCTTTGCTTAGCTTATTTGTTTCGAGCTATGCTCCTAATCAATTTCCTTCTTGTCCATGGTTATGATTTTTTAGGCATTTTGCATTGAAATAATGATTAGTGGACTAATAATATTTTCTAAAATGAGTTTTGCATATTACCTCGAAACTCTTTTGAATAATACGAGAACCTAAAATAGGACTATTGTTTAAAACTCACCAAGTTTAAGGAAGAGTCTAAGTGGAGGCTATCTCATTGGATTTTCTCGTTAAAATAGTTGGAGATACAATCTGAGGAAAATGGGCATTGTCAACCCAAGTGTAAAATGGGAATCATTCTCGAAAGAAATTGATATTCTGCATTCACGTGAGCATCATGCATACACATCTGGTTGGGTCACCAGAGGAGTGATTAGTTGATGGAACAAGCTACAGGCCCTACACCCCCGAGTTATAGTAGGATAGATGGAAGCTGATAATACAGATCTCATACCTTTGAATAGAAATGTGATGAATTGAAGAAGAAGCAAATCCTACATTTCAAGGTTGTAGTGGGATAGATGGGAAGAGATTCAGATCCTATATCCCTAAGTCACAATGAGACGAACCCTGAAGTTACAGTAGGGCAAATCTATTGAGCAAGATATTTGTTTTCTTACGTTTTCTGTCGAAAATACTAGTCGAACAAGATGGCAGCATAGGATATTAGCAATAGAGCCCTGATAAACGATGAACGATGGCACCTTAAACTTTTAAAAAGGGGTCATTCTCATGAAATTCTGCATTCATGCAAAACACATCTATTTAGAGGCATTTGATTCATTCCGATCAGTGCATCCTAATCTTTGTAAGAAATCATTCTCATGACATTCTGTATTCCTACAAATGTCATCCATAAGACACATCTATTTAGGGGCATTTGATTCATTCCGATCATTGCATCCTAATTTTTGTAAAAAGACCATTCTCATGACATTCTGCATTCATACAAATGTCATCCGTGAGACACATCTATTTAGGGGGATTAGATTCATTCTGATCATTGCATCCTAATCATTTTGCATAAGCATAAACACAAAACTGATTTTACAAGACAGGTCCCATAGAAGACGTTGTCGCAACATCGGTGAATTCAAATATCTTGCCTTCCTCAGCGAAGCGGATCGAAGATAGTAGATCTGGCAATCCTGAGGTTGTAGGAACAGGTCGAAGCCAAACAATTTTTTTTGCTCCTCGAAGCTCCAGTGGAGTAGGTGGAGGTTACAAATCCCTCCTCCCTGAGTTTACGAAGAGGATCACCAAGATTCCTCAAGTTTTAGTAGAGAAGATGGAGGCTACAAATCTCTTCTCCCTGAATTTCTAGCCCCTTGAAGCTTCAGTGGAGTAGGTGGAGGTTACAAATCCCTCCTCCCCGAGTTTATGATGAAGATCAGCCAAGATTCCTTCAAGTTTCAAAGAGAAAGATGGAGGTTACAAATCTCTTCTCCCGAATTTCTAGCCCTCAAGCTCCAAAGTGAGTAGGTGGAGGTTACAAACCTCCTCCCCGAGTTTACGGCTGAGGACTGCTTAGTATTCCTTTGAAGTTTCAAAGAAAGAAGATAGAGGTTACAAATCTCTTCTCCCCGAATTTCTAGCCCTCAAGCTCCAAAGTGGAGTAGGTGGAGGTTACAAATCCTCCTCCTTGAGTTTATGATGAGGATCACCAAGATTCTTCAAATTTCTAGCTCCTCAAGCTCCAGAGAGTAGGTGGAGGTTACAACCTCATCCCCGAAGTTTACGATGAGGATCACCAAGATTCCTTCAAGTTTCAGCAGAGAAGATGGAGGTTACAAATCTCTTCTCCCGAATTTCCAGCTCCTCAAGCTCCAAAGGAGTAGGTAGAGGTTACAAACTCCTCCCCGAATTTACGATGAGGATCACCAAGATTTCTTTGAAGTTTCAAAGAGAAGACCTGGTTACTAATCTCTTCTCCTAATCCTTATCACCATAAAGTTCGACGGAGCAGATTGAAGCTACAAATCTCTTCTCCGTGAAGTTACATTGAAGTGGATCAAGCACTAGTTTTCATGCCCTTGAAGATGCAAAGGATGGAATAAAGCTACTCAAAGAAGGAAAGAAGCGCCAAGAAGTCAAGATTCGGCGAGACAGGCAAATTTGCCCCTTTAAAATCTTTTGCTCTATTCTCGTATACGACAATGAGCAAAGAGGGCAAATTAGAGCCCAATCGCCGGCCAATTAGCCTACTAATTAACCAGATTCAAACAAAAAACTAAAACCAATTAAAAACCCAAAATTATTATTATCAAAAGTCTTTAAATGTCCATTACAATGCCTTCAATTTACAAAACAACAAGCCCAAATACACTAAACTATTGACCCAATGCTTAACCCATTTCAACCCAACTTAAATCGCCCAAAGGGCCCAAGACATCTCGACCTCCCAAACCCGTGGAAGGGTTCCAGACCGTCTCGCAACGCCTGGCCTCCTCGCAGGTGCCTCGACGCATGCGAACCATTTGTATTCCATCGCCAGACGCCCATACGCATTGCATTCTCCGCCACAAGCAGCCTCAGATTAGCTGCCCATGCCTCAAGACGCGCCTTGTACCGCAAAACAACGACAAAAATAGCAGAGAAAACAAAGCAAAGAATTGTATTTTCGCTTTTTTAATTTTTTATTTCACCTTTAAATGGACGAAACAAACCATTGTAACGAGGGGTTTTTTTGGAGGGATGATTTTCAAATACAAACATAGCAATTTCAAAGGTATTCTTGGAGTTTTTAATCTATTCTTGTTTCGTATATAACATAGACATATAGAAATAGAATAGGAATTAAAGTTTTTTACCTCCGGTGACGATCGGAAGTCAAACCAAGCTGCTTTCATGCTTCTTTCGATTTTTTTAGAGGTTTTGGGTGCTTGAGGGGAGATTTGGGCTTAGAGCACTTAGAGGGTTTCAAGCGACCATTCTTTGACCTCCGACCACCGCAAGATTACTCAAGCAGCGTGAGGAGCTAAGAACCCTAAAAGAAAGCTTTTTTTCCTTTTTTTTTTTTCGATAGCACGCGTAAATGAAATAAAAGGGGAAAATTTGCCTTTTATAATGAAGTTAAAACGGCTGCTTAAGGCCTATTTCATGGCCTCAAACGGCGCCAGATAAGGCTTCGAACCGATCCGACCGAAACCCGAGGATCCGCGATTTTATTAAAAGTGGTTTTATTCAGATCAAGTCCGCTCATGTTTGTAGAGGGTTTCAATGGGGTCCCATGTTTGTTTTAAATTAGCCCCGACTTTTTTGTTGTTGTTTTAATTTAGTCCTCAAGTCGCTTAAGTGACCAATGTTTGAACTGCGCTGTTTCGATGTTTGGGTTAATTGTTTATTTAATCCCTATTCTTCGTAAGCGCCGCTTTTCCATCCTGGGTCCTCCCGTTGTTTTAATGCTTAGCTTTTAGGTTTCCAATTTTGTTTTAATTTTGATTTCATCCTTAACCTATTTTAACCTATTTATTTATCTATTTCTATGTTTCTATTTTATTACTATCGTTATTATTGTTTTATCTCTTAGTATATATAAATATGTATCATTTATATTAAATTTCTATAGTATCTATTTTAAATATTCTTATATATTATATGGTTTGAATTATTTCATTATTTCATTTATCATTTAAAAATTTATATTACTACTACTTACTTTAAGATATTATATATTAATTATTTTGATTATTTCACACATATCTTATCTTTAAATAATGTTGCATAATATTGGTTTTTATTGCTTTTCATTATACATTTTTTTTTTTTTTTGTATAATATCTTGCTCCATTTTCTTCAATTACTAATGTTAAAATTGTGTTGTATGATTATTGCTATTGCATGGATTATAATTTGTTAATTCAGTAGCCATTAATTATTTGTGATTCATCATTGTAATATTTGATATTGGCTTTGTATATTAGTATTCCATTGTATATTATGAAAATGTTATGCTTAATGTCACTTTAGTTTTAAAGATCACAAGGCAATGCTCATGTTTAGGGGTTTTAGAGAATCGTGCTCTAACTCATCGAGTTCCGATTCTCTTCGCTTAAAACCTTGTAACCGAGTATCTTTTTCTCTTAAATCAAATGCACGATATTTTAAATAAAAACTTATTCTGGAAGTTGAGATATTGTGCCCTAACTTATCGGGTGTGATATTTTATCATCTCGAGATAAGAATTTCAAAAAAAAACAAAGGAAATGTTCAGATTCGGATTTTTGAGAAATAGTGCCCTAACTTATCGGGTTGTGATTTTCATTTGACCTATATAATTGAATATCCTTCTTATTTTTAAATATACGAGTATTGAATGTCAAGGATAAACCTAATTTCAAGAATATAAGACGTAGTGCCCTAACTTATCGAAAGTACGGCATTTTATTTCTTCAAAATAAGAAGCTTTGGCATCCAATATGATTCTCGCCCAAAATATATTAAGTAAATGGATCGTAATCTAGAGTCTTTTCAAATTTTTGACATCGGACATTAATTAATCAATTAGGTACCAATTTTGGGCGACGAGGGTGTAACCCTTCCTCGTATGTGAATCGACTCACGAGCCTATTTTCAATTTCAGAGGTTAAAATTATTATTTTAATAAATCAAAATGTTTTATTAAAATAATCTATCTTAAGGTGATCCGATCACTCTAATAAAAGATCTGTATGCACTCCATTTCCATATTTTTAAAGTCGATCCCCGCTTTTTTCCAAACCTTCGATAAAAAATTGTTTCGACAATATCAAAACGACGTCATTTTGGCTTAGGGTAATAAGCATCAAAATCATACTGCTTGGTTTTTACCCAAAATCCAACCCGATCCGACCCGAAAGATCCGCGTGTTTTAAAGCGTATGGTTATTTGCGCTTAGCCTTAGAGGCCCATTTGTGCCTGAAGCCTGTAAAACAAAGAAAACCAAAATAATAACAATAACAATAAATGCCTATTTACATCCATTTTACAAAACCATCTACAAGCCCAATTGTTACCGTAAGCCCAATGCTTAAATGCACCTAATACCTAAAACCCGTGGGCCCAAATACTAAAAAACTTGACCCAAACTTAGCAGACCTAACCTACCTGCACCCAACCAAGCCCAAAACCAAAATGGCTCAATGACTAAAATGTAAACCTAGGGTTTCGAACTCGCCAAGAAGGGCCCGACACTAAGCCACCAACAAGCGCCAGAATCATGAGCAACGCCTCTATCGTCGCCAGATCTTTCGTCAGACGCCGTAAAAAGGAAAGAAGGGATATCAAACATGGAAAATAGGCATATTTCCTATTTTATTTTTTATTTTAAGGGCCATAAAACCCTACATAATCTGTAAAAAAGGACGATACACAGATACAAAGATACACAAAAAATATGAAATCAATAAAATCAAAACAAGGTTTCCTTTTATCTTTTTTTCATTTTTCAAATCTATCCATTTTCTTTTTCTTTATTTTTATTTTATTTTTTTTTTACATCCAAAGGCTTTAAATATTATGAAAGGGAAAAAACTAAACTTTTTTTAGGGTTGTTAAAATGAATTTTTTTGATTAATTTTCACTTTTATAGGTTTAAAACGACGCCTCGCTTTGGTGTGGTCTCGATAATGACCAAAACGACGTCAGCTTCACCAAGGATCCGCGACAGCTTGACCCAACCCAAGGATCCGTGGTTTTTTGTGAAATGGGTTATTTGTTGATTTAGCCTTCCGCATTTTTTTAATTAAGTTTATGTAATTTTTAATTTCTACCGATAATTTATTTCCGCTTTCATTTCACCCTAAAATGCACGATGTCGCTTAGGATGGCAGAATATTTCCTTTGGTCCTCCACTTTTGCCGCATTGTTAAGAGGCCCTAATTCATTTATTTCTTTTAAAAATTTGCCCCAAAGTATTATTTTTAAGTTTAATTTGGTCCCTATTTAATCTTCTTTTATTATTTTTGGTTATTTTGCCATGATTTTAACATTCTTTATTTATTATTTCTATATAGATATTTTTTAATTACCATATTCATAATTTTATATTTATTATTATTGTTATTATTTAAATTTTATTATAATTATCCTTCTTTACCCCCTCCATGGGTGGTCCATTATTCTGACTTGAGTACGGCTACGACTCTCTGGATGAATCCTAGCTAACTTATATGGATGACGGTCCCTCACACAGTGGTCCAAATGAGCCACACTCAAAACAAATTTCTACCACCAAATTCAACATCCTCCCAATGAGCTTTCCCACAACGGTTACATCAGGCGGTCCCCGACTAGCAAAGAACAAACCTACCAGATCGATTTGGCCCCACTTTGCCTAGCCCTTTTCAGCGGATTGCCCGACAACGTAAGATCCAAAACTCCTCTTATGTCGGCTCCTATCCATGCCTTTGCCTCACGACTCCTTAATACCTCGGCTACCTTCGCCTTTTCAACCGTATAAAGAATTCACGCCCGCTAGGGCTTAATCAAGAACCTTAGTTCATCTCGCAGCCATCCTCAAACGAACACACCTCTCGTGTTCAAGAGCCACCATACCTCGCATACCGACTCACTCGTAAACTCACTGCGTGCACTGACTAATAAATTTACTCCCACGAACTAACCTCGTAAATGCTTTCCGTTGCTCATTAATGTAGTTAGCTCCCACGTGACTTTTTTTCGATAAGTTGTTTCAAATAGTCCCAAGTCGATCTTCCACATGTGCATTCCAACCGTGAGCCACCATCGGTATGACTCATCTTGAGAAGTGATACTATCCCTTTAACTTTTCTTCAAGAATCAGTCCAGATCGTCCATGATCCGCTTGATCGCTTCAAACCAATATTCAAGAAGGCTGGAGCAACACCAAAGACACCTCGAAAAACTTCACTTCGTTTGTTCGAAGTCGTTCGAGCACAGTATTTTCTAGCTCCTGCGCCTCCACCTACTCCAACTACCCTCTCCGAACTCCGAAGATCGCTCGTGACACTCAAGGCGTCGCCCCACTGTTTCCTCAAACTCACCACCTCCAATGGTGGCATGTACGCAGATCTCATTCTCTCGACTTCTCGACCGTAACCTACAAGGCTCGTAAACTGTCATCCTACCTCACCACGCCCACCACCACGCCCACCTCGTGGTACTCATGACTAAAATCAGCTCCCGATTTAAAGAATTTTATGCATCGATAATTATTCCACTGCTTAAAAGCAAAGTCTTATGAATATTAAAGAAGCTTTGTTTTCATGAGTCCTCCTGAGTCCTATCGGTTTCAATTTCTAAAGTAGTCTTACTATCACTAGCCATCCAATCACATCTCATCAATATCATTATCACAAACAATAGTAAGGGTACTTACAGGCGGATTGGTGTTTGAGACTCGGTGCCATGCCTTTCAAACCATGCTTTTAAGACGTAACACTTAAAGACCAGAATTTAAAACATTTTGGACCCCGAGCCCACTTGGCCGAGCCTTTTAAACTTGGCTCGATACCACAATTGTAACACCCAAACCCGGCCAATACACCACGATCGAATCTGGTATGCTACAGAAAAAGGTATCCGAGAGGTTTAGGTTTCGTTTAAAAGTTTGATGAAAACTCTTTTCAGTATGTTTTGTTTTTGTAGAAAACTTGAGCATGATTGTATAAAAGCGATAGTGTATTTGGAAACCCGAAAATTTTGAAAACTTAATCCGTTATGTAAGTAAACAAGTTTACCTCATGTAGAAATTTAAGTAATCCTTGTTGTTGCTTAAACATTTTTTCTTTTAAGTTAGAAAGAAATCACACCAAGTTTGGAAGACAATTGAGTTTCCTATTACGTGATACCCGATGGTAAAGTTTAAAACATATCGCTTGCGTTTTGAAAACCTTATCTTTCCAAGTTTTATCGAATATTACCCAATAATTTGTTAAGGCATATTTGAAATCCAATCTAAGCAAGTAAATAACAAAATATAAGTTTAAAATTTTAAAGAGGCCTTTACAATCCCAACATAATCAAATGAAATTAAATAAGGTAAAGTACCAAGTTTGAAAATCGAAGGTAAGTCCGAATTTATTTTGGCTTGGGCACCTCGAGTCCACCCCATCCCGTGTCATGATCTAAGTGTCACCCGAATGACAAGGAGAAGGTGAGTCGCAAGACTCTGCATAAATCCTCTCCAGATAACATGCTAACACACATCATAACAAAGCAATGCAAGTCATGCACCCGATCCTAACCATCCATAACACCTTTTCTACCCCGTGTGGTACCAAACCACTGGTGGTGCCAAACCACTGGTGACCCAAAGTCACGATATCCATAGATGTGGTGCCAAACCACTGGTGACCCAAAGTCACGAAAGATCCATTTTGGGGCTAACCTACGTGTGATACCAAATCATGGCGGCGATCCCATATCTCAAAAGTAGGGCCAACCCACGGTGGCGTTAACCACAAGGACGAGTCACTATGAGGTGCCAAACCTCTGGTGTCCCAAAGACACAAGTGTGATACCAAATCACTGGTGACCGTAGTCACAATTAAAATGATGGGGCCAACCCATCGTGTGATACCAAATCACTAGCGTCAATCCCATACAATCAACGTGGGGCCAACCCCATCGTGGTACTAAGCCACTGGACGAGACGCGGAGGTGCCAAACCTCCGTGACCCAAAGTCACAATAATCAATCGTGGTACCAAACTACCTGGAGGTGCCAAACCTCCGTGTCCCAAAGACACTGGATATCATATTCCCTCCTCTCATAGCACCCAATAACATATCATACTAATGCAAAATCGTGCAATCATGCTATCATGCTCACATGCTTAATATGACATCTCAAAGTACATACACCAATAATCATGATATCACATATCATCACATAACTCGTAATGAAATGGACTTACGAATCAGTATCCATACCTCATTGGGTATTAAATCGATCAACCACAGCTTTCACTTACAATCAGGTTATTAATACATTACTCGATTAAGAAGGTGTGTTAGTTTACACACGATAGATCGCACGCTTAATCCAGAAGAATCGGTTTATACCCTCGATTATCTTGCTCCTAAAGTCGGCCAAACAGGGGTTAATCACTTAAAACCATTCGGCGAATAGATAAACCAAAGGGTTTGCGTTAAGCCTTTACCTTCCGCAAATGGTTCATTTCCAATGAAACCACAACAACACCGGTTCCCTTACCAATCGGTCACACCCTAGAAATGAAAAATGGTTAATCTCTTAATGCTTGAATTAAAGAAAACTAAGCGAAGCAGACTAAAAAACTCGTTCTTACCACCACTTACCGATTGCTTAACGAGAAAGAAGGCTCCTTCTTACTTGCTTCGAAATCCAAAGGCCCTATAACAAAATCGATTACCAACCAAAGAGTTAACTCCTTCTAACAGAATCACCAAATCAGCCTTAAACACACCCAAATCGAAAAAGAACATGAGGCGAGAGAAGGTAACCATTCGCCAAACTCTTACCTACCCCACCGATTGACAACAAGTGCCCCAACAAGTTGACCACCCTCCTAGGATTTGGCCAATGTGCACCCAAAAAGAAGAAGGGAAGATTCGACTATAGGTGCACAACCCAACCTACGTTCGGCTTTGAGTAAAAAGAGAAAAGAACAGATGTGGACAGAGAGTATAGTTTCGGCAAGATGGTATTGAGAAAAGAAAATGAAGGTTGGGGAACAAGGTAAGATGGTTGCGGCTTAATGAAATGGTAAGGAACAAATGGAAAATTTGGCTAAGAAGGAAATGTGAATTCGGCACAAGAGTTGTAAAAAGAAAGTGTGAGAAGGAAGGATCACTAGTTTCGGCTTCAACAATTGGAAAAGAAAGGGAGAGATGAACATTCGGCTACCAAAGTTTTCAAATAAGGAAAAAAAAACGTGGAGAAGAAAGTGTAGTAGTTTCGGCTTACTCAAATGAAAAAGAAAAACACATGGAAAGGAGCATTCGGCCACAAGTACACAATCAAGAAGAACAAGGCAAGTTTCGGCAAGTAAAGGTGCTTGAGGTTTCGGTTTACACAAGATGCAAATGAGAAGAAATGAGAACAATATTCGGCCACACACACACCAAGTTAAAAGATGCAAAGCAATTTTTGGCAAAAAGATACTTGGACTTTCGGTTTAAGGAGGACCAATGGAAAAAGAAGAAAGCACTTGGGGTTTGGCTTGTTTTGACAAAAGAGTGAATTTGCTTCCAAAAATGCTTTTTTTGAAAAACACAAAATGAAGAAGGAGTTTTTGCACTCCCACTCTCTCACAACACTTACCAACCGCCACTCCCAAAATCTCTCCAAAATCCGACCACAACTCCCCAAACACTCCCAAGCCACCAATTCAAATTAGTTGAACTAGTCTCCTCCTAACTTCACTCTCCCCCATCATTTGAAGTTTTGACTTGGTCCAAAGCGAGTTTGAACCGCCTACAACTCCTCCCTCCATGCGTCAAAATGGAAGCCAAAATGGAGCACTCATGACTTGAACAGGGACCTCTCCCCTTGCAATTGGCGCCAAGCCAAGCTCCTAGTGGCGCCTTACTTGCCACTCCACCAAGGCTCCTCTTGTGCTAAAAGTTTACCTAAAATATTTATAAACCCCGGCTCCTTCAGCTCCTCCCACCTAAGCCTAGAAACAAAAATTTTCCTACCACTCAGGCTTACACCTAGCTTATAACTAAGCCCCAACAACATCAAAATAACAACATAGCACATCATGCACATGCAGCAAAGCCAAAATAAAATAGCCCATAACCTGGGATATTACAACAATACTTAGTTCATTTTAAATATATATTAAGTCAAGTTGTTACCAATTTTGTCATTGTACAGGATAGTACGAAAAGAAAACATTTTCGTTTGAATTTAAGAAAATTTGTAATCATTTTAATGTTATTAAGCGGTTTAAATAATTCATCCCAAGCATGTAAAATAAAAAAATAATCTTAGGAGGCCTTATTACCTTTGAATAATTAAAACCAAAATAAAATAAAAATATTTCAAAATAAACTCAAATTCCACTACATGGCCACCTCGAGTCCATCCGGCTCCTCATCCGCGATCTACGAGTCTCTTGAAAATGTTAAAGGAAAAGGTGAGTCACCAAGACTCGTGTATAACCCTTTTCCGTTTAATGCATCATCATACACACAAATCACAAATTAATTTAACATGCACCCAACCTAACCATCCAAACACCTTTTCTACCTCGTGGTACCAAACCCTTTGGTGGTGCTAAACCATCGGTGACTTATAGTCACGATATACAACAATATTGTGGTGCCAAACCACTTTGGTGACTTATAGTCATGATATACAACAATATTGTGGTGCCAAACCACCGGTGGGGCCAACCCACGTGTGATACCAAATCATTGGCGTCGATCCCATAATATAATCCGTGGGCCAACCTTTGTGGTGCTAAGCCTTGGGGCGACGCTATGAGGTGCTAAACCTCCGGTGACCGTAGTCACAAAATGTTGTACCAAACCACCGTGTCCGTCGACACGAATATTACTTCCCCTCTCTCATTCAACCCAAAACAATCAATAATATGCATATAACAGAATCATGCCCACACATTTATTTAACAACATACCAAAGACGCTATGCTTCCCAAAAGCATCATTAAGTAACTTATAATATCAAGGACTTACGGATTCCTTGCTTATACCATGATGGTATAAAATCCAATTCTACACAATCCAATTTAGTGTAATATATTCAGCATATTAATTAATTATTAAGAGTGTATGTACACACTGTTACTATCGATAGCCCCTAAATCCCGATGAATCAATCGGCCTTTCAAGATCTTCTTGTCCCTATATTCACCAAACATAAGGTTAGTGTCCAAGCCATTCGCCAAACCTCATAAATCCAAAGGGTTAAACTCACCCTTACCTTACAAATGATTCGCTTCCTACCAAATCCCGAGCCAAATGATAGTTTACCTCCGACAATCTACCACACCTTAAGACACAAAATGCTTAGCCTTCCAAGCCTTGACTTTTCAATCACTTAACTAAATAACTTACTAAAATAGATCCTTACCAACACTTACCTTCCTCTCAAACCGATTGAGAAGAAGAGAGCACCCTTTGCTTTGATATTCACCAAAACTATAGCAAATAGGGAGGGGTTTCGCTAAAGAGAAACAAAAGAGATGCTGGAATTTTGAATAATTTTGGGCAATTTGTCTAAGGAAATTTCAAGAAGAAGGTAGTAGGATTCACTAATGGAGGAAGAAAAGAAAAGAAAAGATGTAGGGAAATCAATGGTGATTTTCTTGGCTAAGTAAAAGAAGAGAATCTCGGAAAATTTTGAATAATCACCTAGGGAAATTTCAGCCAAGACAAGAAGGAAACAAAGAAGAGAGTTTGCTAGAGTTTTGACACTTCTTTGTCAGTAGTAAAATCAAAATATGGATGTACCTAAGGAGTCCAAATTTCGGCAATCACTCACTTAATTTGTGATAATTCCCAGCCTTGATTTATCAAAGATAAATCTAATTTTATCATACTTTTAATCCCTTAATCCCCTCAACAATTTTATAGCAAATAAAACACTAAAACTCCCCCTCTTCCAGCCGATTATTAGCAAAAAAATAAGCTCAAACTCTATCACTTTGAAGAGTCCAAAATCCTGCCAATTCTTTCTCTCCTTCACGCCAGCAGCAAGGAGGAAAAAATAAAATCCAAATGCTGCTTCTTGGACTCGAACCAGCGACCCCAAGCAGCAGCAGCAACAGCCCCTATAAGCGCCCCAAACCAACTCTTCCATTTAGACTTTCATGTCAAATACCCCTTTCATTAACTTATAAAACCTTCTTCTTGGCCCTTCCTCTCCTAACGCAAATAGCCCAAAATAAAATGCTCCTGCCCCTTTTAAGCCATTAGTATTAAAATTTCGATATATTGTAGGACTAATAATCCTTTTTCAATGGAGGCAAGCAAGATAGGGACGAAAAGAGTTGTTAATAGCGTTTGGAAGAGGGGTGGTTCCGCTATTCCCCCTAAATTCAAGCGAAGGGCTATTTTGGGAATCCGAGACTTTCCACCAGGTTGTGGACCCTCATTCGAGGAGAACCGATTATTCGAAGTTGTTTGTAGTTTGGAGCCATTAGCGGTTCGGGATTTCCCATTGGGTTGTGAACCGTCAGCCGGGGAGAACCGACAAATAATTGTCATTCGAGATTTCGAGGGTAAAGATCTAGATCGCTTATCAATAGTATAGTTTTTATTAAATATTAGTGTTCTAATAAAGCGTGATAAATATTTAGGTATCGACGAGCGGGAAGGTATAGTTCTCACCGTAATCAGGTGTGTAACTTCACACTTATCTCATGGGTTATATTATACCGTAAGCATAGAATAAAAATCGTAAAATCAGTAAAATTGGAAAATACAAAATATTAGCACTTTTTGTGTGATTGCATGAAAACGGTATTAAAGTTGTGGAAAAATTATAGATTTGCCCTTAATGGGCTATATTGTAAAAAAATGACATTTTAGGCCTTATGGATTATTTTTGATAAGCTGGCCAAGTGAGAAAATTTCGAAAAGGGCCTCATATGTTTAATGGGCCAAATTTGCTCGATCGTTAAATGGGCCAAAATTTGCTAGATCGTTAAATGGGCCAAAATTTCTATTTTGACTAACGGGCCAAATTGATAACTTGTAATATGGGCTTTTTGTTGAAATTTAGCTTATGAATATATTGTTATGCATTATCTATATATACATGACTGCATGGGTTGGGGTAATTGACGAAGAGAAGAAAGGCCTGTTGTCAAAATATAGTTCGGTGGCTCTGCCACAAATATTTTAAATGGCTTAATGCCTCTAGTTCGGTGACTCTGTCACAATCTAGTTCGGTGGCTCTACCACAAATATTATAATTGGCTTAATGCCTGCTATTGGTGTGTTGGCGGGGTGGGTTGACTTGATTCCCACAGGTGTGTTGGTTGTTACGGGTGGTGTGTAGTGGATGGAAATTAGGCTTGGTTAGGAATTGCATATCACATGCATTATTTTTATATTGTACATTTGTAAATGGGCTCAAGCCCAACTAATTGCTTAAATGGTTTTGGCCCAGTGAACACGGTAAGTGGGTTACACATCGAGTTCTAAGTAACTCACCCCATTTTTCTTACCCTTCTCAGGTAATAATAATTGATGGAGGCTTGGGCCGGAGATGACATAGTGTGGAGGTCATACTACGAATGATGAGTTATAAAAACTTTGAACCTCTTTTAATTATTTTTATTTAAGTACTATTTCAATTGCGATGTAATAAGGCCTCTGGTATTATTTTTATGGATTTTTATGCGTGGATAGATTTTAATATGTTTTATTTACTTAAATGGGGTTGTTTAATTTTTTTTTATAAATGTTTTCTTAAACTTGCGTATAAAAAGAGGGTTTTTTTCTTAAATATCACTCACTCGTAAAATTTTGTGAAAACTCTTTTATAAATTTATTTCAACCAATTATTTAAGTTTTTAACCAATTATTTCTTTGGAAATCAAATTGTAAACTCTTATGTTTTAAAATCATGGTTTTCAAATAAATCTCGATTTTTGATAAACTCCATCTTCAAAATCGTTTTGAAGAATTGTTTTCATTAAAAGCATTGATGACTGGATGTAAGTTCGAATTGTGTGGCATGCCAAGTCTGGTCTTAAACGCATAGGCCGGGTTTAGGGTGTTACAACTTACTTTAAGATATTATATATTAATTTTTTTGATGATTTCACATATCTTATCTTTAAATAATGTTGCATAATATTGGTTTTTACTACTTTTCATTCTACATTCTTTTTTTTTTTTGTATAATATCTTGCTCCATTTTCTTCAATTACTAATGTTAAAATTGTGTTATACGATTATTGCTATTGCATGGATTATAATTTGTTAATTCGTAGCCATTAATTATTTGTGATTCATCGATGTAATATTTGATATTGGCTTTGTATATTAGTATTCCATTGCATATTATGAAAAATGTTGCGTTTAATGTCACTTTAGTTTTAAAGATCACAAGGCAATGCTCGTGTTTAGGGGTTTCGAGAGAATCGTGCTCTAACTTCATCGAAGTTCGATTCTCTTCATTTAAAACCTTGTAATCGAGTATCTTTTTCTCTTAAATCAAAATGCACGATATTTTAAATAAAAAACTTATTCTCGGGAAGTTGAGATATTACGCCTAACTTCTCGGGTGTGATATTTTAACATCTCGAGATAAGAATTTCAAAAAAAAACCAAAGGTAATGTTCCGTATTCGTGATTTTTGAGAAATAGTGCCCTAACTTCTTTGGGTTGCGATTTTTCATTTGACCTATATAATTGAATATCCTTCTTATTTTTAAATGTACGAGTATTGAATGTCAAGGATAAACCTAATTTCAAGAATATAAGATGTGGTGCCCTAACTTCATCGAGTACGGCATTTTATTTCTTCAAATAAGAAGCTTTGGCATCCAATATGATTCTATCCAAATATATATTAAGTAAATGGATCGTAATCTAGAGTCTTTTCAAATTTTCGACATCAGGACATTAATTAATCAATTAGGTACCAATTTTGGGCATATCAAGGGTGCTAACCCTTCCCGTCGTGTAACCTCCAGAGCCTATTTTCTCAATTTCAGAGATTAAAATTATTATTTTAATAAATCAAAATGTTTTATTAAAATAATCTATCTTAAGGTGATCTGATCACACCTCGAATAAAAGATCGGTGGCAACTCCATTTCCATATTTTTAAAGTCGATCCCCATTTTTTTCCAAACCTTCGATAAAAAAATGGTTTCGACAGCTTGGCAACTCCACTGGGGAGTAAAGAGAGTCAAGCCGTAAAAATTTTCTTTTGTCGAAAATTGAAAATTTGATTTGAAAAATTACGATCCTTTTATTTGCATTCGCTTGCGTCATCTCATTTGATTATTATGGTCCCAGTATTGTAAAATACTTTTGCATCATATTGCATGACCATTGGGTCACACCCTTAAGTGGGGTGAGAAGGTACTCCTTCGTGAGGTTTTGAGATAGTAAATTCGGGATACATCCGTACCTATGTTTTCGTGAGATTTTCATCTCAGACAGCCATAGGAAATGTATTCCTGAACCGAACTCGATCCATATGAGCCTATAATGGGTGAGGATTGAGAAATCTGCTAGTTCGGGTACCTCAACTTTAGAACTCAAACCACATATAAAAGACCCTAAGAATCTACCCAAGATGGAGTTGCGATGAACCCTAGTGGTCATCCAATCGGCGCTTGAATGTTTTTTTTACATGCTCTAAACTTCATTAATATCGTACTAACTATTTATTTTACTTTTGTTGCTTTGCATGCATTTTTCATATTAGAGAAAGGTGTCGATTCGGTTCGATTGCTAAATTAGGGAGTTCGACATGGAAAACGACTTTCTTGATAAAATGGAAGACAATACGGATGTCTGTAATCCACTTTATGTAAAGAGCTTTGTTTTCAAATAAAGTTTCCTAAATGGAATTAAATCAGAATCAGCTCCTTTTGCATTTCATGCATTCACATAGCATCACATCGCATGTGCTAGATTCCATGAGAAAACCCTGATTAATTAAAAATTCTTTCAGTTAACCTGGAAAACATGGAACAAAGGTTGGAGAGATTAGAGCAGAGGAAAATACTAATGCAAGAGCAGTTGGTCAAAATTCAACAAGATATGCAAGATCAAATGAATATGATGCACCAGTTAACCCGATTACTAGTCGGAGGGCTTAAAAAAGGGAGTGGCTCAGTGGCCAGTAGTGTGGATGATGATGAAGTCATCGTTTATTCCTCGATAAGTACCTCGACTCAGCCAGACCCGTATTCGCATGGGGTACCCGTCATTATTAGACCCCAATGTCAGAATTATACCTCGGCATTGACAAATTTCCCAAGGGGTTCAGATTTTAACTCAGGGGATAATCAAGTTAATCTTATTGTTCTTGGCTCAACAGAGAAAAAGAAAAGGGGGATGGGAATTTCAAAGGCCCCAAAGGAGAAGGAAAAGGAAGTGAATAATATGAGTAAGTGTAACGAGGGTAATTGAAGTCGATTACGATAGCTCACCAAAGACAATCGCTACCTACTATCGAGTTTCCCAAGACAAGAGACCAATCTAAAGTCAAATTCAGAAAAACTCCAGTGTGCGCCCATTCCAATCTCATATAGAGAGTTGTACTGAATTTTGTTTGACGAACATGTTGTATCCCCTTTTCATATAGAACCAATACGGCCTCCATACCCTAAATGGTTCGATGAGAATGCCCAATGCGAATACCATGCAGGAGTTATGGGGCACTCGACGAAAAATTATATCGCTTTCAAAAAATTAGTTGAAAGACTCAATAGATTGGGCATCATAAAATTCGACGATCTTTCTGGTACAAAAAATTCTTATCCCAAAATTTTTGTTAAAGGAGTAAACATCATGAGTCCCATGATAAATAGGGGTATGAGATCAGGAGTACATCAAGTGCAGGGCTCTAGTGCAAAACCTGATATTGACGAACTTGAACATTAATGACGTATCTAAAGAGTGAGCCAAGGAGTAGACTTTTCCAAGCTTCTACCTTTACTTGGGGTGTTTTGAACAATGGAACTGTGGAAAAATCCTTGTATTTCTAGAGCTAATCTAGAGCAATATACAAAACATGCTTGTTGCTTTAAGCCTAGGAGCAACAAGAATCTTTTTGTGAAATGGGCTTGTATCCAGAATCTTTATTTCAATGAAATGCATCTTTTTAAGTAAATATTTTTTTCATTATTTACATTTCATACAGTACATTCTTTCATGTCTTGGAATATTCTTTCATTCTTTATTCATGACCATACCATAAAAATAATCATCCTTATAATCATTTATTTTTTGGGATTACCTTTGTAACTAGGTAACCAGATATCAATGACAGGAGCGACGTTGTTACTGACTCCCTTTTTGAATGAGATATACATCTAAGAGATCTCAGGACTTTGAAGATGACAAAAATTGTCACCTATCTTCTGATTTGTTAATAATGGATGAAAAACAAATCCTACGTCGTGAGCCAAGAAAGGAGATGAAGATCAAAGCCTAGCTCAATGTAGAAATAAGATTTCCTGCATGTGGGACATGGATGTTATCAAGCCAATCTCCTCAAAAGTTTCTAGTTAACATTATTCATTTTTGTGGACGTCGATTTCTTCACTAAGATGGTAAAAGTCGCTTCATATGCCAATATTACAAAGTCGATAGTCATTAGCCTTAAAAAAAGAAAAGAAAAAGAAAGAAAGAAAGAAAGAATACTGAAAAAAATGTCAAAAAGATCAACATTTAACCGCACAATGTCAAATGTTTGCGGTTTGTTCAAAGATCATGTGCCACATCACAGTAAAGGCAGCCAAAAAAAAAGAGAAAGACCGAGACTTGTAGAGATTGGCATACATAAGTTACTATGTACCCTCTATGCTTATCAAACATTGGCCAGGACGGTCGCCGGGGCAGCACATTTCTCATTGGTTTCGCCCATTGAAGTCAAGTTTCCTTTTTTCGAGTCTTATCGGAACTGAAGTTGGATGAGACAGAACGCGTTTAATCTCAATATGATCAGCTGAATTTGAAGAGAAAATGTTAAAAGCTATCTATCACGGTCAAATGATACGAGCTCACAACAAAAATGATTCGTCCTAGAAAATTTCATGATAGGGCTTTGAAGAAGACTTTTCCCATGCAAAAGGGACTTCAGAAGAAAGCGGATGCCAAACTGGAAAGGACCTTATAGGCAAAGAAGGCCTGTTCTAGAGAAGCATGGATATTGTTTGAGATAGATGGCAAGGACCTGCCTAATCCAGTGAATTCAAAAAAAATCAAAAAGAAAAAATAGAATTTTTTAGCAAAAAAGAAGGAAGAAAGAGGAGAGGCCAAGGCGAAAACCTGCAAAGGGCGCTTTGAGACCAAAGGGATTTGAGTTGAAAACCTGAAAAGGGCGGCTCAAATTTTGATCAAAGGGGCCATACAGCAATCTTTCTATGCCGAATTAACAATAAAGAAGTATGCTACATCTGGGGGTATCGACAAAGTACTTCGGGTCCCTAAACACAGATTGAACTTAAAATGGTCCTCAAGAAGTTGGGAACAAAAAGCTCAAACTGTGATATCTGGGGCACCTAGTGTCCATTTTACCCATTTCAAATTTTTTATTTGTGATTATATCATTCTTTTCAAAATATGTTCACAATAAATTTCTTTCTTGATTGCGATTGCTATCTTTGCTTAGCTTATTTGTTTCGAGCTATGCTCCTAATCAATTTCCTTCTTGTCCATGGTTATGATTTTTTTAGGCATTTTGCATTGAAATAATGATTAGTGGACTAATAATATTTTCAGAAAATGAGTTTTGCATATTACCCTGGAAACTCTTTGAATAATACGAGAACCTAAAATAGGACTATTGTTTAAAACTCACCAAGTTTAAGGAAGAGTCTAAGTGGAGGCTATCTAATTGGATTTTCTGTTAAAAATAGTTGGTGATACAATCTCGAGGAAAATGGGCATTGTCAACCCAAGTGTAAAACGGGAATCATTCTCGAAAGAAATTGATATTCTGCATTCACGTGAGCATCATGCATACACATCTGGTTGGCTCACCCGAGGAGTGATTAGTTGATGGAACAAGCTACAGGCCCTACACCCCCGAGTTATAGTAGGATAGATGGAAGCTGATAATATAGATCTCATACCTTTGGATAGAAATGTGATGAATTGAAGAAGAAGAAAATCCTACATTTCAAGGTTGTAGTGGGATAGATGGGAAGAGATTCAGATCCTATATCCCTAAGTCACAATGAGATAAACCCTGAAGTTACAGTAGGGCAAATCTGTTGAGCAAGATATTTGTTTTCTTAGGTTTTCTATCGAAAATACCAGCCGAACAAGATGGAAGCATAGGATATCAGTAATAGAGCCCTGATAAACGATGAACGATGGCACCTTAAACTTTTAAAAAGGGGTCATTCTCATGAAATTCTGCATTCATGCAAAACACATCTATTTAGAGGCATTTGATTCATTCCGATCATTGCATCCTAATCTTTGTAAGAAATCATTCTCATGACATTCTGCATTCCTACAAATGTCATCCATAAGACACATCTATTTAGGGTCATTTGATTCATTCCGATCATTGTATCCTAATCTTTGTAAAAAGACCATTCTCATGACATTCTACATTCATACAAATGTCATCCATGAGACACATCTATTTAGGGGGATTAGATTCATTCTGATCATTGCATCCTAATCATTTTGCATAAGCATAAACACAAAACTGATTTTACAAGACAGGTCCCCTAGAAGACGTTGTCGCAACATCGGTGAATTCAAATATCTTGCCTTCCTCAGCGAAGCGGATCGAAGATAGCAGATCTGGCAATCCTGAGGTTGTAGGAACAGGTCAAAGCCAAACAATTTTTTTGCTCCTCGAAGCTCCAGTGGAGTAGGTGGAGGTTACAAATCCCTCCTCCCTGAGTTTACGAAGAGGATCAGTCAGTATTCCCTCGAAGTTTTAGTAGAGAAGATGGAGGTTACAAATCTCTTCTCCCTAAATTTCTAGCCCTTCGAAGCTCCAGTGGAGTAGGTGGAGGTTACAAATCCCTCCTCCCCGAGTTTATGATGAGGATCGGTCAAGATTCCTTCAAAGTTTGAGAGAGAAGATGGAGGTTACAAATCTCTTCTCCCGAATTTCTAGCCCTCGAAGCTCCAGTGGAGTAGGTGGAGGTTACAAATCCCTCCTCCCTGAGTTTACGATGAGGATCAGTCAGTATTCCTTCGAAGTTTCAGCAAAGAAGATAGAGGTTACAAATCTCTTCTCCCTGAATTTCTAGCCCCTTGAAGCTCCAGTGGAGTAGGTGGAGGTTACAAATCCCTCCTCCCTGAGTTTATGATGAGGATCAGTCAGTATTCTTTCAAAATTTCTAGCTCCTCGAAGCTCCAATAGAGTAGGTGGAGGTTACAAATCCCTCCTCCCTGAGTTTACGATGAGGATCAGTCAGTATTCTTTCGAAGTTTCAGTAGAGAAGATAGAGGTTACAAATCTCTTCTCCCTGAATTTCTAGGTCCTCGAAGCTCCAGTGGAGTAGGTGGAGGTTACAAATCCCTCCTCCCTGAGTTTACGATGAGGATCAGTCAGTATTTCTTTGAAGTTTCAGCAGAGAAGACTGAAGTTACGAATCTCTTCTCTCTGAATCCTTATCACCATAAAGTTCCGACGGAGCAGATTGAAGCTACAAATCTCTTCTCCAGGAAGTTACATTGAAGTGGATCGAAGCGCTAGTTTTCATGCCCTTGAAGATGCAGTGGGATGGAATAAAGCTACTCAAAGAAGGAAAGAAGCGCCAAGAAGTCAAGATTCGACGAGACAGGGCAAATTTGGCCCTCTTTAAAATCTTTGCTCTATTCTCGTTACACGACAATGAGCAAAGAGGGGCAGCTGTAAGAGCCCAAATCTGCCCGGGCCAATTAGCCTACCAATTAACCAGATTCAAACCAAAAAAACTAAAACCAATTAAAAAACCCAAAATTTATTATTATCAAAAGTCTTTAAATGTCCATTACAACAGCCCAATTTACAAAACACCAAGCCCAAATACACTAAACTATTGACCCAATGCTTAACCTATTTTAACCCAAACTTAAAACTAGCCCAAAGGGCCCAGTACATCTGACCCTCCTGAAACCCGTGGAAGGCTTCTAGAACGTTCCTGCAAAGCCGGGGCTCCTCTCGCGCGTGCCTTGACGCGCACAACCATTTGCATTCCCACGCGTATGCCCACACACACCGTACCTCCGCCAGCGCAGCCTCCGTACGAGCCACGTCCATGCCTCAGTACGTGGCCTTATACCTGCAAAAACAACGACAAAAAATAGCAGAGAAAACAAAGCAAAGAATTGTATTTTCGTTTCTTTTTAATTTTTTGATTTCAGCCTTTAAATGGACGAAACAAACCACTGTAACGAGGGGTTTTTTGGGGGGATGATTTTCGAATACAAACATAGCAATTTTAGAGGTATTCTTGGAGTTTTTAATCTATTCTTGTTTCGCATATAACATAGACATATATAAATAGAATAGGAATTAAAGTTTTTACCTCCGTGACGATCGGAAGCTTTTTCGAATCGAAACCGAAGCGTTTCATGCTTCTTTCAATTTTTTTAGAGGTTTTGGGTGCTTGAGGGGGAGATTTGGGCTTAGAGCACTTAGAGGGTTTCGAAGCGACCATTCTTTGACCCTCGACCACCGCGCACGACGGCAGCGTGAGGGAGCTAAGAACCCTAAAAAAGAAAGCTTTTTTTTCCTTTTTTGTTTTTTTTCGATAGCACGGCAGAAATGAAATAAAAAGGGGGAAAATTTGCCTTTTATAATGGGTTAAAACGGCGTCGTTTAAGGCCTATTTCAGTGGCCTCAAAACGGCATCGTATAAGGCTTCTGAACCGATCCGACCCGAAAACCCAGAGGATCCGCGTATTTTATTTAAAGTGGTTTTATTCGCATCAAGTCCGTTCATGTTTGCAGAGGGTTTCAATAGGGTCCCATGTTTGTTTTTAAATTAGCCCCGACTTTTTTGTTGTTGTTTTAATTTAGTCCTCAAGCTGTCAAGTGACCAATGTTTGAACGGCGTCGTTTTGGATGTTTGGGTTAATTGTTTATTTAATGCCTATTCTTCATGCGCGTTTTCCATCTGGGTCCTCCTGTTGTTTTAATGCTTAGCTTTTAGGTTTCCACTTTTGTTTTAATTTTGATTTCATCCTTAACCTATTTTAACCTATTTATTTATCTTTTTCTATGTTTCTGTTTTATTACTACTGTTATTATTTTTTATCTCTTAGTATATATAAATATGTATCATTTATATTAAATTTCTATAGTATCTATTTTAAATATTCTTATATATTATATGGTTTGAATTATTTCATTATTTCATTTATCATTTAAAAATTTATATTACGATTACTTACTTTAAGATATTATATATTAATTATTTTGATTATTTCACACATATCTTATCTTTAAATAATGTTGCATAATATTGGTTTTATTGCTTTTCATTATACATTCTTTTTTTTTTTTTGTATAATATCTTGCTGCATTTTCTTCAATTACTAATGTTAAAATTGTGTTATATGATTATTGCTATTGCATGGATTATAATTTGTTAATTCAGTAGCCATTAATTATTTGTGATTCATCATTGTAATATTTGATATTGGCTTTGTATATTAGTATTCCATTGCATATTATGAAAATGTTGTGTTTAATGTCACTTTAGTTTTAAAGATCACAAGGCAATGCTCATGTTTAGGGGTTTGAGAGAATCATGCTCTAACTTCATCGAGTTTCGATTCTCTTCGTTTAAAACCTTGTAACCAAGTATCTTTCTCTCTTAAATCAAAATGCACGATATTTTAAATAAAAACTTATTCTCGGAAGTTGAGATATTGCGCCCTAACTTACTGGGTGTGATATTTTATCATCTCGAGATAAGAATTTCAAAAAAAACAAAGGCAATGTTCAGTATTCGGATTTTTGAGAAATAGTGCCTAACTTATCGGGTTGCGATTTTTCATTTGACCTATATAATTGAATATCCTTCTTATTTTTAAATATACAGTATTGAATGTCGAAGGATAAACCTAATTTCAAGAATATAAGACGTGGTGCCCTAACTTACTGAGTACGGCATTTTATTTCTTCAAAATAAGAAGCTTTGGCATCCAATATGATTCTGTCCAAAAATATATTAAGTAAATGGATCGTAATCTAGAGTCTTTTCTAATTTTTGACATCAGGACATTAATTAATCAATTAGGTACCAATTTTGGGCGTATCGAGGGTGCTAACCCTTCCTCGTGCGTAACCGACTCACGAGCCTATTTTTGAATTTCGTAGGCCAAAATTATTATTTTAATAAATCAAAATGTTTTATTAAAATAATCTATCTTAAGGTGATCCGATCACTCCTCGAATAAAAGATCGGTGGCGACTCCATTTCCATATTTTTAAAGTCGATCCCTGTTTTTTTCCAAACCTTCGATAAAAAAATTGTTTCGGCAATATCAAAACGATGTCATTTTGGTTAGGGTAATAAGCATCAAAACTGCGCTGTTTGGCCTTTACCCAAAATCCAACCCGATCTAACCCGAAAGATCCGTGTGTTTTAAAGCAGAAGGGTTATTTGTGCTTTTAGCCTTAGAGGCCCATTTGTGCCCAGGCCCGTGTAAAACAAAGAAAAAACCAAAAATAATAACAATAACAATAAACAATCCATTTACAGTCCATTTTACAAAACCATCTACAAGCCCAATTGTTTCCAGAAGCCCAATGCTTAAATAGACCCAATACCTAAAACCCGTGGCCCAAATACTAAAAAAACTTGACCCAAACTTAGCAGACCTAACCTACCCAGACCCAACCAAGACCAAAACCAAAATGGCCCAATGACTAAACAGAAACCTAGGGTTTCCTGAAACTTTCGCACCGCAAGCAGCTCCGACACCAAGCCACCAACAGGCCAGAATCCTCATGAGCAACGCCCTATCGTCGCCAGATCTTTCGTCAGACTTTGCAAAAGGAAAGAAGCGGGACATCAAACATGGAAAATAGGCATATTTCCTATTTTATTTTTTATTTTAAGGGCCATAAAAACCCTACATAATCTGTAAAAAAAGGACGATACACAGATACAAAGATACACAAAAAAAATATGAAATCAATAAAATCAAAACAAGGTTTCCTTTTATCTTTTTTTCATTTTTCGAAATCTATCC
The DNA here is from genome assembly GCA_025506655.1 of Gossypium rotundifolium. NCBI lineage: Eukaryota > Viridiplantae > Streptophyta > Magnoliopsida > Malvales > Malvaceae > Gossypium > Gossypium rotundifolium. The sequence continues at coordinate 148,066,111 of CP106728.1, forward strand.
ATTTTCTTTTTCTTTATTTTTTATTTTATTTTTTTTTTTTACATCCAAAGGCTTTAAATATTATGAAAGGGAAAAAAACTAAACTTTTTTTTAGGGGTTGTTAAAATGAATTTTTTTTTGATTAATTTTCACTTTTTATAGGCCTAAAACGACGCCGTTTTGGTGTGGTCTGATAATGACCAAAACGACATCGCTTCACCAAGGATCCGCGCACAGTTGACCCAACCAGAAGGATCCGCGTGTTTTTTTGTGAAATGGGTTATTTGTTGATTTAGCCCTTCCGCATTTTTTTAATTAAGTTTATGTAATTTTTTAATTTCTACCCGATAATTTATTTCAGTTTTCATTTCAGTCCTAAAATGCACGATGCCATTTAGGATGGCGGGAATATTTCCCTTTTGGTCCTCCACTTTTTGCGCGCATTGTTAAGAGGCCCTAATTCATTTATTTCTTTTAAAAATTTGCCCCAAAGTATTATTTTTAAGTTTAATTTGGTCCCTATTTTATCTTCTTTTATTATTTTTGGTTATTTTGCCATGATTTTAACATTCTTTATTTATTATTTCTATATAGATATTTTTTTTATTACCATATTCATTATTTTTATATTTATTATTATTGTTATGATTTAAATTTTATTATAATTACATTTATTATTATTTTCCATATTATTCCATATTATTATTATTATTATTATTATTATTATTATTATTATTATTATTATTATTATTTTCTATTATTATTACTATAATTATATTTATTATTATTACTATTATTAATTTTATACTATCTTTATTATATCATACATTTTCTTCTTTTGTATTTACTCATATTATTTTAATTATCATTTTTTAATTGTTATTATTATCATAATTATTATTATAATTTTCATTTTGTATTTTTATTCTTTTCAGTTATTATTTAAACTTTTATCAATTTTCATTTATTGATTTATTTATTATTAGCTTTATTTTTGTTATTATTTTCTTTTATTTTATTTATTTATTAGTTTATTTATTTATTATTATTACTTAATTTTTTTTATTTTTACCTTCATTATTATTATTCATATTATCACCCATACTTTTATTCCATTGAGCATATTGGTATTATGATTTATTTTTCATTTTATTACAATCATATTATATTTTCTTTGGTGCATCAAAATTTAGGTTTTGAAATAAGCAAACACTCGTGTTCTAAGGTTCGAAAGAAATCGTACCTAACTTATCTGGTTTCGATTTCTCTTCGAGTCCAAAGAACCTATTACTTTCTTTCTAAAAGTTAAATAAAACTTATTCTTGAGAATTCAAAATTGTCGTGTCCTAACTCACTGAATATGACGTTATGTTATCTCGAGATAAGGATTTTAGAAAACAAGGCAATGTTTCGTATTTGGAAGTTCGAGAAATTGTGCCCTAACGTGTTGGTTTCGGTTTATCGTACATCTAAATAATTAAATATCCTTTTAATTTCGTGTTTTGAGACATTAAGGGACAATCTTAGTTTCGGGGTTTAAAATGTTGCACCCTAACGTACTGGATGTGATATTTTATCCTTTTGGAACAAAAGAGTCTTAATATACCCAAAACGGATTATATAAATATTCTTTAAAAAATTGAATTTTAATTTTTTTTTAAAATTCTCGACATAAGGACATTAATTAATCAATTAGGTACCAATTTTTGGGCGTTACGAGGGTGCTAATCCTTTCTCGTACGTTACCGACTCCCGAACCCGTTTTCTTATATTTCGTGGACCAAAATGAAATGTTTTAAAATAAAATGTTTTACAAAGGTGATTCGGTCACACCTATGTAAAAAGAGATTGGTGGCGACTTCATTTCCATTTTTAAAGTCGATCCCCGTTTTTTTATAAAACCTTTAAAAACGGTTTCGACATAGCCCTTCCGCCTTTTTGGTTATTTTCAATTTAGTTCTTTCTTTGTTTTTGCTTGTAGTTTTACCACGTAATTTTGATTTTATTTCAATTTAATCCTTTAAATAAATGATGTCGTTTCGAAAAGAGGGTGTATTTTCTATTTTGGTCCCTTTCCTTATGTGTGTGTTTTAATTTAATTCATTTTGTGTTTTTATTTAGGATTTCACCCCTAGAATTATGTTTAAATCTCATTTTAATCCTTATTTTATCATCTCTTCATATCTTTGTCCCTATTTCATTTTTTATCTTGATTTAGTCCCTTGATAACTTGTTATTTACATAGTTATTTTAATACTTTATATATCTATTTTAAACTAGTTCATTCGCTATTATTGTTTTTATTTACACTAATTTGTTTTATTATATACTATTATTTTTCATTTATTATATATTATTTATATTATTTTTAACCGATGTACATAAAATTTTGGTATATCTTTTTATTATTCCATTATTTATCAAAAGCTTTCCCATATTATTTATATAAGATACATATTATTTATTAAATATATATATTATTCTTTTCAAATTTACTACATTATTCATTTTAAAAAATTGTTTTGCTATTTAACCAAGTTTTTTTACATGATTTTTTTATATATATCGTTATCTATTGAAGACTTCACCATATTTTTTTAAATTGTTTTGTTAATCATCTATTTTCATATATCATTAATTGTAAATACTTTATTTTGTTTTATATATATATTCGATTTATTTTATATAAAGTATCATTTTTTCTTAGTTTTTATTTTATGTATATATTTTTCAACCGTTATTTAATTTATGTTTTTAGATTGAAATTTCGATATTTTATCACTTTTATTATTCTTTTTATATTAGCCTTGGCATTGTCTCTCGCACTATTTGAGATATTAGCTATGTTGTTATGGCATTTTCTTTTAATTATTTATATTGAAAGTTAGCATGTGTGTAATTTCTGTGGATTGTCATTAGGTATTTGTATTCTGTATTTCATTGGTATAATGGATTCATTAACAAATCATCGTCTTGAATAAAAAATGTATTTCGTTTAATTACTACATTTTACTCAAGTTTTTCAAAATAAGGCAATACTTGTATTTGGGAGCTTTGAGAAGATTGTGTCCTAACCTATTGGGTTCCAATTTTCCTCGTTGAATCTTTTTTTAAAAAAAAGTGTAAAAGTTTCAAATAAAAGCTTATTCTCTGGAATTCGAAGTGTTGTTTCCTAACTCACTGGATATGGCATTTCGTTATCTTGAGATAAGGATTTTTAGAAATAAAAGCAATATTTTTATATTTGGGATTTTGAGAAATTGTACCCTAACTTACTGGGTTCCGATTTTTCATTTGACCCATATAATTGAATATCCTTTTAACACATGAGTTTTGAAAAATTAAAAGGATTGTATTTTAAAATCGTTTCAAATTTTCGATATTAGGACATTAATTAATCAATTAGGTACCAATTTTCAGGCGTTACGAGGGTGCTAATTTCCTCGTACGTAACCGACTCTCGAACCCATTTTCTCGAATTTCGTAAACCAAAATCATTGTTTTAATAATTCAAAAAGTTTTTTAAATGATCAATTTCAAGGTGACCCGATCACACCTCGAAAAAAAGATCGGTGGTGACTCCATTTTCATTTTTAAAAGTTGATCTCCGTTTTCAAAAAAAACTTAAAAATGGTTTTGACAGCTTGGCAACTCCACTGGGGACCAATAAGAAAGTCAAGCCGTAAAATTGATTATTTGTTGTCCTTTGTCGGAAATTTGAAAATTTGAAAATTACCATCCTTTTGTTGCATTTGTTTGTGTCATTGCATATGATTGTTATTTTCTTGCACACATTACATTGCATGACCATTGTGGTCGCACCTTTAAGTGGGAGTGAGAAACTATGCCTTCGTGAGGTTTTCACCTCCGCATGGGCTAGTGGATTGCTTCCGGGATACATATGTACCTATGTCTTCGTGAGGTTTTCACTTACACATGGCTATAGGGTAATGTATTTCCCTAAACTAAGCTCGATCTGTATGAGCCTATAATGGGTGAAGATTGAGGAATCTGCTGGTTCAGGTACCTTTTCTTTAGAACTAAACTGCATATAGAGAAACCTAGGAGCCTGCCCTAGGTAGAATTATGCCAAACCCTAGTGGTCACCGAGATAGGTGCCCTATTTTGTTATTTATTTCTCTTGTTCTAACGTGTTCTTGTTTTTTTATTGCATTGCATTCACATCATAAAAAAGAGGTTGTGATTCAAATTTGATTGCTAAATAGAAAAGTTTGTCATGAGAAAATAGATTTCTTGATAAAGTGGATTATAAAACGGTCATCCGAATATGGTCCAGGTAAACACAACGAGAGATGACTAATAATTCGTGAAGGAATACAAGAATTTATTGCCCAAGGATTCAAGCTGACAAAGACTATTCAAGAATCACCACATCTTGGCTTTCTTGAAGAGGCTAACGAGCATTGTGGAAATAAGTGAGCAGTGAGTCGCGGCCCAGGTCAAGTAAAAAGAGCTAGTAGAGACTTTTATTAGAAAGTTCACGAGATTGGACCTTAATATCAGGATAAGAGGAAAGGCATCATTGTCTTCGCTTGGAATATGAGGGAAAGGCCGTATAAATATCCGTTTTATGTAAAGGAATTTATTTTCTGGAAAAGTTATTCTAATGGAATTGAATTCAGGATCAATGCCCCTCTTTCTTTTTGCATTCATTTCATGCATTTGCATTACATCGCATCATATGGATTAAAATCCATAGGAGGACCCTAATTAGTTGAAGTCATTTTAGAAAAAGAGAGAAAAAGAGAAAGTTAATCTGGAAACTAAACATCGATACAGTACTCGAGCTAAGACAAGAGATATGGATCAAAGATTAGAAAGACTCGAACAGTTTCAAAGAGACATGCAAGACCAGCTGCAAGAGCAGTTGGCAAAGATGCAACAAGATATGAAGGAACAAATTATGGAAGCCCAAAGGAATATAGTGGCTCAAATGATTCAGCTACTGAATGGGGCAACGGACAAGGGAAAAGGCCCCATGACTAATGCTAGAGAAGATAATAAGGATTATCTTCTGGGTTTTACCCCACAAATACAACCTGAAGCATATTCTCGAAGGTCATCTGTTACAATTAGGCCTCAACAAGGTCAAGCTGATATTGGGGTGCCCATGAATTTCCAAGATGGCTCAGGATCTAACCCAGGAGATAACCCTGTTAATCCTGTCATCACTGATTTAGATATAACGGAGAAGGAAGGGACGAGAATCAAATTACCAAGGCAGTTAGAGGACCATTGTAGATGGTTAGAAGAAAAGTTTAAGGCCTTGGAAAACACTGATAATCACCATGAAATTGATGCTAAAGACTTGAGCTTGGTTCTAGATTTGGTGCTTCCTCACAAGTTCAAAATGCCAGAATTTGAGAAGTACAATAGGACTAGCTGTCCTGAAGCCCGTATTTCCATGTTCTGTAGACGGATGACTGGGTATGTTAATAACGATCAACTGTTGATCCATTGTTTCCAAGATAGCTTGGTGGGGGCAGCGTCCAGGTGGTACAACCAATTGAGCCGTGCTACGGTTAATTCTTGGAGAGACCTAGCACAAGCATTTATGAAACAATATAATCATGTGACAGATATGACGCCTGACAGAATCACCTTGCAAAACATGGAGAAAAAATTGAATGAAAGTTTCAGGTAGTATGCGCAAAGATGGAGGGAAGTTGCCACACAAGTTCAGCCACCGTTTTTAGAAAAGGAAACCACGATAATTTTCGTCAATACTCTAAAAGCCCCATTCATTAACCATACGTTGGGAAGCACCACTATAAGCTTTTTAGATATAGTAATGTCTGGTGAGATGATTGAAAATGCGGTAAGGAGTGGGAGGATTGACAAGGGAGAAAGCATCAAAAGATCAGCCTTGAGAAATAGGGAAAATAAAGTGAGTATCCTAAGCATGCATCCCAAATCAGTCACCGTAGGCTAGCTGAGGGCTGTAACCACTAGTTATCAAGGCTCTTCAAAGCAGGAATCCAATTCGAGGCCAAATACAGAAAAACTCTAGTTCACACCCATCCCGACGATATATGGAGTCAGACGTAATCTTTTGATGTGCATGTGGTGTCTTCATCCTACTAAGAAGCCGTGCAACCTCCTTTCCCAAAATGGTATAATGAGAATGCCCAATGCGAGTACCACGCGAGAATTACAGGTCACTCAATTGAAAATTGTACTACATTTAAAAAGTTGGTCGAAAGGTTCATTAAAATGAGAATTGTGAAGTTTGACGTTTCATCAGAACCTGATCACTTTGACGAGGTAGTAAATGCGATAATTGAAGGAGGAGACAAGAAAGTTGTGACTCCTTGAAGAACTCAAAAGCGAAGAGGGAATCGAGAATGAAGTTTCCAAGCCCTTGCATACTTGAAAGTGTTTTGAATAATGGGACTGTGGAAGAGATCCTTATTTTTTTTAGAGCTAATTTAGAGTAATACTCAAAACACACTTATTACTTTAATCCTAGAGGCAATAAGAATCCTTTTTTGTGAAATAGTCTTGTGTCCAAAATTTTTATTTCAATAAAATGCATCTTTTTGAACAAATATTCTTTTATTCTTTCCATGTATAGATTCTTTTGTTCTTTAGACTTTTTTAGATATTTTTTATTCTTCATTCATGATTATACCATATAAATAATCGCCCTTAGAATCATTTATTCTTTGAATCTTCCTTCAACCTACAATAGGTCTCTAGATATCAACGATGTGAGCAACACTGCTACTGACTCAGAGTCTCATTTCGGGTAAGATATGTGTCTAGAAGGATCTCAGAATTTTGAAGATGAAAGAGATTGTGACCTATCTTCTGATTTGTTAAGGATGGTAGAACATGATGAAAAACGTATCCTACCTTACATAGGGACATTACGAGCCTAGGAAAGGGGTGAAGATCGAAGCCTAGCTCACTACAAAAATAAGGCAAGACATCATTAAGTTATTTTCAAGAATTCAAAGATGTTTTCGCACGATCATATCAAGACACGCCTGGGAAAATCTTAAAAGAGGTCTATAAGGGTGTTTAAAGAACATGATAATGGTTCTATAATAGCCAGGATAATCATAAGGTTCGGGTACTATTGGTTCACCATAAAAGGGAGATTGCTTCAGTTATACCGTAAATGCCAAATTGAAGAAGACACGACTTATGTGTCTCCTTTATTTCTTCACAGATTTTTTATATGTTGGGATGGAAATTATGGGGACGATCTCGTCAAAAGCTTTTAATCAACATCGATTCATCTTCGTGGTCGTCATTTACTTCACTAAGAGGGTTGAAGTAGCTTCATATGCCAATGTTACAAAGTCAATAGTCATCAAAGTCTAAAAAAAGATCAAAGCGCCAACAAAGAATGCAAAAAAGGACAATGTCAAAGTTTGTAGTCCTGCTCAAAGATCGGACACCATATCATAAAGCAACAAAGGCATCCAAAAAGAAAAAAAAACAAAACAAGGATTGTAGGAAAGATGGCTAGGACTTATAAAGATCGGCATAAAAAAGTTACCATTTATCCTCTATGATTATCGAACGTTGGCTAGGACCTTTGTCGAGGCAACATCTTACCCATTGGTTTATGAAATGGAAGCATTTTTGCCAATTGAACATAATTGAAGAAAAGGTTAAAAGTTATCCATCACGATTTGATGATGCAAGCTTATGATGAAGAGGTTCATCCTAGAGAATTCCACGAGGGGAACTTGATGTTGAAAAAGATGTTTCTTATACAAAAAGATTTCAGAGGAGTACAGATGCCAAATTGGGAAGGACCTTATGTAGTAAAAAAGGGCCTGTTCCAGAGGAGCATTGATATTGACTGAGACAGATGGCGAAGACTTGCCCAATTCGGTGAATTCAAGTTTAGTCAAGAAGTATTTTACCTGAAAGGGAAAGGTCAAGGTGAAAACTCACAAAGGGCACCTTCAGATCAAATTCAAAAAAAAAAAAAAAAGAGGAGAGGCGCGAAAACCTGCAAAGGGCACTTTGAGCCCAAAGGGGTTTTGAGCCGAAAACCCAAAAAGGGCAGCTCAAATTTTGATCAAAGGTAGGGCATGTGGTAGTCTTGCTATGCTTGAATTAAAAATGAGGAAGTATGCTACGTCTTGGGGCATTGACAAAGTACTCCGGATCCTCTAAACACGTATTGAGCTCAAAATGGTCCTCAAGAAGTTTTTACAGAGAAGCTCAGGCTGCGATATCATAGGCACCTAGCTTCTATCTTATCCATTTTGAATTTGATATCTTTGATGACTTTATTCTTTTCAAGATACACCTCAATCAATTTTATTTTATTACCTTGGTTATATTTGATTAACTTATTTGTTTGAGCTATGCTCCCGATTAATTTCTTTCTCGTCCATTATTGTGTTCTTTTTCAATCATTTTATATTGAAATAATGATTAATGGACTAATAATACTTTATAAAAAGAGTTTCGCATATTACTCTAGAAGCTTTTAAGTATAAGAACCTGAAACAAGACCATTGTTTAGAACTCACCAAGCTTAAGGTTTGGAAACATTTGAGCCCAAAGTGAGTTTATCTCTTGATTTTCTTTCAAGGACATTGGTTGATCAAAAGACTAGATATTGCTTCAAATGATACAACCGACGTAAAATAAGCAATGACAACCAAGCGTAGAAGGAATCATTTTCGAAAAAGAAAATGACATTTTGCATCCATGCAAGTATCATGCATACACATCTGGTCGGGTCACTGGGGAGTGATCAGTGGATGGAACAAGTTACAGATCCTATACCCCAAAGTTGTAGTGGGATAAATTGAGAAAGATACAAGTCTTATACCCTTGAATTGTAGTGGGAACAGATTGAAAAAGTTTCAAATCCTTTAGTCTTGAACCTCAGTGAGATGGTTTAAAATGGTACAGCCTTATGTTCTTGAGGTACAGTGGAAAGGACCCTAAAGTTAGTGGGGCAAATCAGTTGAGCAAAAATATTTTTGGGTTTTCTGTCAAATGTCAGTCGAATAGGAAGACAATGTACTACGTTAATGATAGAGCCCTGATGAGCAACAAGTGGTGACATCTTAATTATTAAAAAGGATCGTGCTCATGACATTTTACATTTGTACATATGTCATTCGGTTAGGAGTAGTTGATTCATTCAGATCATAGCATCCTAACTATTTTGCATACGCATAAACACATAAACCGATTTTGCAGGATAGGTCCCCCAGAGGACGATGTCGTAACATCGGTGAATTCACAGATCTTGTCTTCCTGAGTTTACAGTGAAGCGTATTGAAAACATCAGCCTGGCATCCTTGAGTTTGCAGTGGAGCAGACTGAAGATAGCAAATCTTGTCTTCCTGGGATTGTAATGAAGCGAATCAAAGATACTAGTCTGGCATCCCTGAGTTTACAGTGGAGTAGACTAAAGATAGTAGATCTTGTTTTCCTGAAATTGCAGTGAAGCAGGTCGAAGATACTAGTATAGCATCCTTGAGTTTGCAGTGGAGCAGACCAAAGGTAGCAGATCTTGTCTTCCTGAGATTGCAGTGAAGTGGACTGAAGATACTGTCTGGCATCCCTGAGTTTGCATTGGAGCAGACCGAAGATAGCAGATCTTGTCTTCCTGAGATTACAGTGAAGTGGATTGAAGATACTGTCTGGCATCCCTGAGTTTGTATTAGAGCAGACCGAAGATAACAGATATTGTCTTCTTAAGATTGCAGTGAAGCGGATCGAAGATACTAGTCTGGCATCCCTGAGTTTGTAGTGGAGTAGACTGAAGATAGCAGATCTTGTCTTCTTGAGTTTGCAGTGAAGCGGATCAAAGAGACCAATCTGGCATCCCTGAGTTTTTAGCGGAGCAGACTGAAGATAGCAGATCTTGTCTTTCTAAGATTACAGTTGTAACACCCTAAATTAGGGGTTATCTGTAATTTAAATATTTTCCCATGTGTGTGTGCTTGAAGAATTAAATTCTAGGATTATTTGGCATGTTTTAAGGTCTAAAAATAACCTCGAGCTAGGCCTGACCTAGTATTAAAAATTTCTTTTTAAGTATCTAAAAGGAGGGAGATAGGTGAGATAGGGCTTAAATAAAATTTAAGGAGATGCATGACACGAAGAATGGGCTTGGTAAAATTGGCTTGGTGCGTCTAAGGGTTTGCAAAGGGGGTCTTGGGTTTGATTCATGGGAGATACAAGGGGGGAATGTTTTTATTTTGGGCTTTTGGGACGTTAAAAGAAAGGGCAGGATTGGGAGGCCTAAAAGATTTTTAGTGTTGGATTTGGACATGGAAGTTGGGCTAGCTAAGTGGCTACCGTGCGCCACTTGGGAGTGGAGGTGAAGATGGGCGCAGGTTCGAGCTGCTGGAGCAGTGTTTTGTATTTTAATTTTTGGGGTAATCGGCCTAGGGAGGTCTTATAAATAAATGAGGAAGCTTCATGACATGAAAGTCTAATGGGAGAAGTGGCTAGGGGCATTTGAAGAGAGGGCTGGGGCATGAGGTCATTGGTTCGAACCTAAGGAGCAAAGCATATGGGTTTTATTTTTTTATTTTGTCTTTGGCGTGTATGGGAGAGTATTGGCTGCATGTTGGACTCTTAATTGATGAGGTAAAGCTTAATATTTTTGCATATATTCAGCTGGAAGGGGGAGTTATTAGTGGTTTATTTGCTTTTAAATTGTTGAAGGTGATTAGGAGATTAATGTAAGATAAGTCTTGCATTATCTTTGATAATTAAAAGCTGAATTATCTCAAAGAGGGGGAGGAATTGGCCGGCATTGGGACTCCTTGGGGGGCTGTCCATAATTGGTTTTGTACAGCAAAGAAGTGCCAAAAATCCATCAATTTCTTTTCTTTTTTCTCTCTTCATTGTGCTGGCCAAATTTTTCCATTGATGCATTGCCAAAATTTACTCAAAACTTCTAGCTTCTCTTGCTTCTTTTAGTCGAATCTACCCCCTCTTTTTAATCAAAAATTTGCTCCTTCCTTTGTGTTGATAACCGAGTATCTCTCCCATAGAAGGGCTTAGCCAATCTCAAATTCCTAATCAAGGTGCTGCCGACACAAAAGGGTGGTAAGTGCCTCTTAAGCAATCGGTTTCTTTCCTTTTCCTCTTTATGTGTCGAAGACTTGGGAGACAAGCCTTGGTAAGTGGCCGAAGGTGGTGATGATTGTGATAGTGTGTGTTTTGTGTGTAGCTAACGGCAAGGTGCTTGAGGGAGCCTCTCGTGGTCAAAATTTTTCTAAGGTAAGCCACCTACACTATTCGGCCATAGGCCACTTCCCTTAGTTTCACTTATAGCCGATTCTAACAAGTGTTTGGTAGGGATCTCGACAAATCAAGTGACGTTTTCGGGATTTGTTTGGAAATCAAATCCGTTCAAGGTAAGAGCCTTTGGTATTAAGTTGTTATGGCTGAATAGGCCTTTGGTATTAACACTGACAATTGGCCGAATGTAGGGTCAAGATCTAGCATCATAGATCGGCTTTTCGGGATCTAGGAATTTCGGTAGTAACAGGTGTGTAAGAACTCACTACACACTTTATTAATTTACATGATTATGTTGTTATTTACCTTTTTGGTAGTGATTTGCTTATGGCTAAGCATGGATTCCGGGTAAGTCCCCTAAATTGTGATTTTTGATATATGATTTGCATGCCATCACATGATGTTAAATGCTATGACATGATATATGATAATTGATATATAAGCATGTGATGGTGGGATTGATGAGATGAGGGGGATGACTTTATGGACTGTCGTCAGAGGTTTTGACCACAAGATGGGTTGGCCCCATCAGATTATTTGTGACCTATGGTCATCAGTGGTTTTGACCACACCGATTGATAAATTGCGACTAAGTCCCAGTGGTTTGGTACCACCAGTGGTTTTGACCACACTTGATTATTTGTGACCTATGGTCATCAGTGGTTTTGACCACACGAGGGGTTGGCCCCATCATTTAATTTGTGACTCTAAGTCATCAGTGGTTTTGACCACACGGGGTAGTTAAGGAGTGTGGATGGTTAGGTTGGGTTGTATATTTGCATGTTAATTAATATCTTGTGTATGAGTTACATTTCGGGTGGGGGATTTACACACTGAGTCTTGGTGACTCATCCTTTCCTTAATATTTTGTCGATGAATAGATCGCGAGATGGAGCCGAGAGGACTCGAGATGCCATGCTTGTCGTTGGATTTGTTTTACTTGCTTTAGTTAAAATTATTTATTTTCTAAGTTTTTATTTTGGGTTGTAATAAGGCCGCTAATTATTTTTGGATGTTTATTTTATTGCTTTATTTTACTCATGTTATATTTTCAAATGGAATTTTATAAATATTAATTGAACCGGTTAAAAGTAACTTTTTCAACTAAGTAACTACTACGAGTTTTCAAGGAAGTTACCATCGGGTAACAAAATTTACCAAGTCACCAATAACTCAGATGATTTTAAAATGCTACATGATCAAATGTTTTCAAAAGGGTTTATCTGTCCAACTGAATTTATAATAAGCTCAACTAAGTTTTCAAACCCCGTTTTCATACCTTAGTCAAATTCTACCAAGTTTTCACCAAACTACAAAAGGACTCAAATTATTTTACTCTGTGGCATACTAGATCCGATCAGGACTCATGGGCCGAGTTTGGGGTGTTACATTTTTGGTATCAGAGCCCGATTCAAAACTCGGCTGTGGGGGGCCCAAGGCCCAAAATGTTTTGTTTTTGTTAGTAGGCCTTATTATGATGTTTTGAGAAACTGTTTTGGCTTGAACAGCATGGCACCGAGTCTCCAAAGACCAACCCCGCCTGTAAGTACTTCTATCCATTTTTGTGAATATTTGATGAGGGGTAGAAGGGTAAATTGGGAACGTAGACTACTAGAGTAGAAACTGTTGAACCCTAGGGGTAGCATACCTCAACTATGCATAAGATTTAATAATTACCTAAACAACCCTGTGAGTTGTCACTAAGCAAAGGATGTGGCAATCGTTATACGCATGTCTAGGATTGGACTCGGTGGGGGCCTGGTATTTAAGCAGTCCTCGTGACTCACCTCCTACTCACTCGAATCCTACCTGGTGCGTAGTGACGGTTCATCCTAGTTGAGACGACACACTCATAGGCTAAACTTGATAACTAAAACCCAAAGGATTATCCGCTTTGTTTTGAGGCAATTAAAACTTTAGTTTTAAAAAAAAGAAAAAAGACCAAAATACCCCTCAATTTGAAAAATGACCAAAATACCCCTGGCGTGTAAACTACCAAAATACCCTCCGAATGAAAAAAATTTTCAAATGAAAAATTTTCAGAATATCTTTTTTTTTTTTTGTGAAATCACTTAGAACTCAAATTCTTGGAAATCATTTTTGTGAAAATGCCCTGATTATGTAAAATTAGTAAAATACCCTTAGAGGTAAAAATTACAAAAACGCCCTTGATTTATGATATTCCCAAAATACCATAGTTACAATAAAAAATTTCCATTATATACAAAGTGCCCAAAAACCTTACTTTGCAAAATATCGAAAACATCATGATTTTATAAAATTACAAAATTGCCCCTCACCAACGAAATTACCAAAATGACCTTAGTTTTCAAAATTTTTGCAACACCATCAACTTGGAAAATAAATTCTTAAAAAGAACCTTCAAAGTTTTACAACTCTTGAAATATCTCTGATTTATTAAATTTTACAAATTCACCCTGATTTGTGAAAAAATACCAAAATACCTCGAACTTCAAAATCAACAAAATACCCCCGATTTTCAAAAATTTTTCCAAACACCCCAAGAATTTAAGAGTTCCAAAATACTTTTGACAAAATCATCTGAAAATTTTATTTTTAAAAATTATGAAAATACCTCAGAGGACAAATTACGTAAAATACCCCCGGTAGTGGAAAACAATCACCATGAAAACTACAACGCTCTTTAGATTGAATGAATGAAAGACGTGTGTTTGTATGATTACGAAAGAACCACTCTTAAAACTCTTATCATAAAATTCATTCATGGATAATCCAAGGAAACATGTACTAATACATAAAATTCTTAAACAGATAAACACAATCGTTAGAATGAGTTCAAGAGGTCGTGGACGCCCCGCCTGCGGGCATGATAGAGGTAGGATGACTTTGCCTCGAGCCAGCAAGGTCCGGTCATGGGTCCAGAATGAGATGCCGGATTTACGCTGACGAAAACCAATTTCAAGATCGCATGTGGTAATGATGTCGTATCTCAAGTCGTGTTACGGTATTAGAGCGGTTATCGAGGCAAAAAAAGCAGGAGCCCGTAAATCTATGGTTGAACGACTCCGCTACTTGAGCCGAGGTGTTTAGAGGAGTTTTGGAGTGGCACCCAGCGCTGGTAATCGTTGGAAGCAATGAAAGAATCATGGATGATTTAGATTTCACGGTGAGGAGAAGTTGAAGGGCATAATATCTTTGCTTTGGGATGAGTCATATTAGTGGTGGCTCACTGTAAGGGATGCAGCTGTGGCAGAAAATCTCACTTGGGAATTCTTTAAGGATGCCTACGTAAGAAATATATCGAGACTAGTTACGTGGATGCACAGCGAAAGGCTTTCTTGAACCTGGTTCAAAGCAATAAGATGGTGGCAGAATATGAGGCCGAGTTTCTCCGGTTGAGTAGGTATGCTCGTGGTATTATGGGTACCGAGCATGAACGCTGTGTGAGATTTGAGGATGGGCAGAGAGATGAGCTGAGAATGATGATAGCTCCACAGCAGGAACGGGAGTTTGCTGTCCTAGTGAAGAAATCGAAGGTGGCTGAAGGGTTAAGACAGTCAGTTAGACGGAACCAGGATCGAAATTGGAATAAGAAGAGTTTCAGACCTTTAAAGTTTTTCGGTAATCAGTAGAAGAGGACAAGGTTTGGTGGGTCAGATCAAGCTGCTAGGCCTGCTGTAGCTGCTAATACTCAATGGCCGCCACAGTGTGCTCGGTGTGGCAAGTCTCACAAGAGGGAGTGTTGGAATGGTAATCGTGGATGCTTCAATGTGGGTCTATGGAGCATCGGGTTAGAGACTATCCAAAGAAGGCGCTAGGCTGAGAACGGAAGGTCGGGATTGTAAAACCGAATGTATGGGATAACCATGACCTCGGAGGGTCGTGGTGCGGGAAGAGGAGGTAATGGTGTTTGGCAGAGGTCATGGGCACCGAGGGAAATATCGGTGGTACCGAGGCTAGACAACTGGCTTGGTCTATGCCATGAGGCGTCAAGAGGAGGGTGATGCACCGGACGTCATAACCCAGTATGTTCTCGATTTCGGGATACCCTATAATACTTTGATTGATAT